>CM040125.1:64590279-64998247 GCA_022559845.1 Amorphophallus konjac
CCTTTTTCCTTTCTCTAATGTAATCCCTGTCTATTTCTCTTTTGGTGAAATGAAAGAATTGCCCCTTCTGTGAGAATTTTTTTTAGTTAGTATTCTTATGATGCTCAGCAGAAGTTTTTTTTTCTTCTCCGATCTATTTTCTCCTTGTCCATTCCGTGACTTGCAATATTTCAACCCCCTATCCTTCACCGTAGGTGAAATTTCAGTAGGGAGGGTCCTCTAGCTCTCATAGCCCACTTTGGGATATGGTTAGTTCATAGCCATTATGCCAAGGGGGTAGGGAACTATGAGGACTGATCCCTAGATAAATGCAATGCACAGTCCTTTTTTTTTTGAATTCACCTGCCTCTTTAGGGGAGAAGCACGAGGTGTCTTGCAGGAGGGGCTCCGGGTTTATCCATTTCCATGGATATGACTCGGAAGCACAAGCTCGACCGAGCTCCTGCGGGGCTGTTCCCTACGCCGCTATATTTTTTGTTCTTAACCTCTACACAATTTTACTCACATGGTCATGATAACCTATGGGTCATCGGACTCCCTTGTAGGCTAGTCCTCGGGATTTTTGACCCCAAACTAGGTAATTCTACGGGTGTTGTCGCTTCCGTGCGCACCCTTCTATTTCGGGGTCGTGTCGGATTATATCCATAGACGTGTGCCCAATTAACCCCCCTAAAACTCCGGGACAAGGGGAAATGCTGTCGGATTTTCGCCGGGTGATTTGAGCTAATAATAAAACCAAAAAAGGGGATAATGAAGGAATGAATGAAATGGAAATGAACAACGGTGATTGAATTGGAATGAGAAGCCTTCCATGGACTGATCATATGAGGAATGGATGTAGGAACATTTAATTTCAAAAGATTGCTAAAATGCAATAGAGAGGAAAATGACTCCCTAATGATCCTACTTGGAAACTACCATACAGAAAGATGATTGAAGAAATGATGAATGGGTGACCAATAGTCTAAAAAAAAAGCAGATGGACAAGTGACTGAACTGGAGAGCTCACTGCGAACTGAAATCCAAAAAAAATGCAATGGCTGAATATAATTCTGAGAACTGCGGGAAACTGAATAAGCAAAACAGGAAGATGAATGATGAGCATGAAATTTACTGGTTCAAGGGCTGAAATTCAGAAAAGACATTGGTCTCTATATAAGTTCTTTGGACTTGCTAAAAAATCAGATTAAACAGACTCAGAAGGGTTGATTTCTGAACACAAAATTTAATCTTCCAGGTTAAAAATGAAAGCTCTGCATGACAACTATAAAGTAGCAACCAGCCAAATTCCAGAAATGTGCTGAAGCATGGGTGAATAAGGTAAAGAAAAAGGGGGCAAAGCAAAGGGCTTGAGACCCAATTTCTCAGGTCTAAACAAAATTCCAATTGAAATGAGTTCACACATATTGAACTCGAGATAATGATTAGCGCGATTTTCTGAAACTGCTAACTCTGAATGTACAGAATGAAAATGAATGATGAACATGAGGTTAAGCTTCTTAAGATCAGAATTGAAATCTCCGCATAAAAAGTTTCCTTCTTTTGCATTGGCATGACATTTGCTATGTGAGAATTCACCTCATGATTTCACAAGCATGAAGAAAATCCCATTGGCATCTCACATGCATGAATCGAAAGAGATCCCGCCTGCATTCGCATGATTCAGAAAATGTACTCCGGCACTTCTCATCGGCATAAGGAGATCACCAGAAAATCCAAAAACCCAAGGTTGTTCTGTTTGGGCAGGCCCTGTGCAACAGTCTGCACAGGGGTCGACCCTCATAACCCAGGGGTCGACCCCCCCCCCCCTTTTTTGAGGTATGCCAGCCCTCATCATGGCATTCATAGCATTGCATGTATTTTTCTCATGCATGTAGGTGCATCATATTTAAAACATGCATATGTGCCTTCCCAAGTCTCATTTGAAACATACATGTGTGCATGGGCTCACACCAGATTCCCATTGAAATGGTATTTCAGAGTTGAAACCTTGGCATTAAAACGTTTTCCTGTATTGGTATGATTGTATATACTCATTAGATTCCCATGAACACATGTTCAGAGGTGACCAAAAAAAAAACCTTGCATGTCATGCATAAGGTTCATGAAATCATCTTCTTGCATTAGCAAAACATGCATTGTTGCATTTCGAATCATCACCAAAAAAAAGAAGAAGAAAAATAGAGTTTGGTTGCTGGCCTGGGTCCAAGTCGGCTTGGGAGCCCCCCCAAGTCGACTTGGCCATGTTGCCAGCAACAGAATCCTGTTGTTGGCCCGGGTCCAAGTCGACTTGGGGGCTCCCCGAGTCGACTTGCCCACGATCTGATGAAACAAAGTGAATGAAAAATATGGATGAAATAAAAATAATAATAATGATAATAACAATAATAATGATCAAGCCTAGTTTTCCTAAAATCCCAAACAGAGGAGTGGGTTGAACATGATAATGAAAAAGGGATAAATAAAAAAAATGTGTGCATGACTACCTTCTGCTCTGAATTTGCATATGGCCTCATGAATGAATTTCAAATGCAAGCTTTGCATATGCATGGCATCCCTTGCCTACTTAACAAGTTGAGGAACAAAAAATAAGCATGGCATTTGCACCCATCTGCATGATTTGATATACATACACATGTGTATTGCTTCGTATGTGCAGTCAAAACTTCATGCATGTCCACCACAAGAACGAGTGTTTCATAGCCCCATCGGCCTTGAATCCCATACATTTCAGGTGCATAGCAATTCCCCCTGCATAGCCTACCACGGCTCACCCAGAAGCATCAAAACCTCGTCTGGCATAGGACATGTCAAATTGTCCCTTGGACAGGTCGACACACCTGGCAGACCCTCCCATTGCTGGGAGGATCGATCGACCGACCAAGCCTGTTCGGTCGACCGAAATGCTCTGCAACCCACAAAAAAAATAGAATAGAAAAAGAGGGGTGCAAAGAGAGAATGAAACAAGAAAAACAATAACAAGAAACATGATGAAGCAACATGCATCCTATGAATGAGAAGAAATCTCGAATGAATCAAAGGTTGCATATATGCACTGCATAACCGAATCACAACCTTGTCCACCCATCTCATGAATAGGAGCGATCATAGCCAAACTCTCATTCACATATTGCATACATTGCATGAGCAAATCAAAATCTCATTCACATATTGCATGAATAAGAGCCTCATGTACTTCATGAATTAAACCAAACCCCACACATGTATCCAGGGATGGCACTCAGACTTTGCATATGACCCTCTGCTGGTCTCCCCGAGGCTATGGGGTGTAAGGGCAGGTCGACCTTCCTGCTACACCAGGTCGACCTGACCTTCACCTCCATATGCATATTCTTTATACATGGTCTTTACAGTCACATGCATATCCCTAGAGCGCCATGCATATGCATGAACCCTTTTGAACCAGCATGTGCTTCCTCATAAGTGCTTCATCTCTCGAATGGGTTCTCAATATGAACAAAGCCCAAATGGAATAATTATGAAACAAACTCAAGATCCATTGAGATATGCTATGATGGGACCATAAGAAATAACAAGAGAAGAAAAGACATCACCACAAGGGGTTAGTGAACCCTCTGGGCTGCCCTTACTCGGGTCGGTAGACCCGAATTCATTTGAATAAGATCATTCACCTCAAAAAAAAAGAAAATAAATACACAAATGAAACATAAACAAAAGGCACTAGCGGCATCTATCCGGGGTTATCTCCCCTTTGACCCCGCATGAGGGGGAATAATGAATATGCCCTCGCAAAGACACGCTTGGCCCTCGGGGATTGTCCCTCTACGGCTATAGTCCTGCTTTGTACCTGGGCCAATACTCCACCGATTTTGAACCGTCTTGACCGGGATTTAATCGAATATCTCCTTTTCTTTAAACAGTGAATTTGCCATGCCCCGGCATACATACGCTCCGATTTTGTCTATGTATTCATGACGCTTCAACCCAGACACTTGTCCGAACAAAGAAATGGTCAATACACGACCGATATGCTCTCGAATATTGGGTTCAACCGAATATCTTCATATCTTGAATATCAAACTTGCCGTACCCCGACATACATTTGTCTCGGTATTGTATGTATACTTGGGACGTCTCCAACCCGGATGCCTGTCCGAACACGAAGTGGTCATTACACGACCGACATGGTTTCAAACACCTTCTTGCACCCTAATGCATGGGATTTTAATACTTCTCAATACATCTTCCATTTGCTTCAAAGAAATTAATTTTAGGCCATGAGGCCCCAAATCTTGGCGATTAATCAAAGATTTTTCTCTCTCCGAGGGGATGTAATTAACGTCGTGGCCTTTATGGCACGACGGGTCTCTAGTCCCGACACGATACCCATAGTCCTTTGGTTGGTCAGACGGAGCGCAGCGCAGGCTTCGGACTACTCCAATCTCGAAGTCTGAACACAAATTGTCACTTCGGTGACTGGCACGGCCTCGCACTAAATAAAATGAATAAATCAAAATGCTGATAGATGATAAAAAAGGATGCCATGAATATTTTAAAGATTTTTTAGTGCTTCCACAAGTTGGCACGCCCGGTGGGACTGGATCACCTTTCATCTCTTCGCCTGGATTCGGGGCCTCATGGCCTCTTCCTAAAATTCTAACCTCCTCAATCTGAGATTGTAGGGAGGAGCTACATTTCGACGAGCTTGATGGTCGTCACATTCGGATCGCTTTGAGTCCAAATCAAGGGGGGTTGGCCCCAAAGCCAACCACAATTAAACAGATTCGGGTGCCCAAGCAGGTTTGGCCCTCGGCTTCAACTCAACTAAGACCTGTCATGGCTGACAGACTTGCAAGAAAAAGAAGAATTCAAAGAATAAAAGAAGCGGCGTTGTTCTCTCCTACAACACACTGTCGGCTTTGCCTAGCGCAAGCTGAGCTACTGAAGAAGAAGATGATGAGATATGCCTCTCCTCGATAGGCGTGGATCAAGCCGAAGTTGCTACTTTTCACCATGCTAATTGATCCTCGGAGAACCGGGGGGTACCTTCTACCACCTAATGAAAAGGCGTGCGGTTATACCCCTCCTCTACGTGAGGGCATTCTGAGCCCCTCGAGCTATGGTAGTGAGCCGAAAAAGAAATGCAAGATACAAATGGCACCCTGTTTTAAGGCAAACGCTGAAAATGAAAGAAGTAAGAAATTTGAAGATAAAGGAAGAGCTACCGCTCTACATAGCAATACACTGTCAACTTCACTCAAGCCGACCGATTCAAAAAGCAAAGCCGGCCGATGTCTGGGCTGACAACAGAATGATGAAGCTAAAAATTCTGGGAAGATACTCTCGCCAAATTAAAAGACCCAGTGAGACGCAACCGCTGCTTTGTGTGCTCCAGCACATGATGAAAGATGCTCAACTCCCTCGGAGGGAGATGTACTCCTGCCCTCTGCAACCCCTCACAGGGCAGGAGAGGGAGGTGACTGTGGCCAAATTATATGCTTCCAAGCAAAAGAATGATGAAACTGCTCTAGAATTTATCAAAAGATGGTGAAACCTCATAATGAGGTCTAGGCCCCCGCCACACCAGGAGGATGCAGTCCAGATCTGCAAACAAAACCTGAAGCATGAGATACTCGAAAGGATGATCGGGATCCAAATTAAGTCCTTCGATCGATTAAACAATGTGGTGGCAGAAATTGATGCTTTCTTCTCCAGTCACCCCTCTGCCCCGTCAGGCCAGAAGGCTAGATCAGCAGAAAAGCAGCTCGTGCCTAAAGAAGTGCATACACTTGACTTCAAGGCGTTTGAGCAACAAAAAGATAAAGATAAAGGGGTCCCTGACCCACCTCCCGCCAAGCCGGCTGATCAACAAGAAGGCCCCTCCTTGCGAGCCAAGATGAGCAAGCTATATTCCTTTCCTAAGGAGAGGACCCAGGCCCTGTTTGAATGGGCCATAAAATATAACAAGATCACATTCTCGGAACCAAAGACACCGGGTGATGCCAGAAGAAGAGATGATCCCTGCTTCTGCCCGTATCACTAAGCATTGGGGCACCCTATAGAAGATTGCTATGTATTTAAGAATTTTATCGAAGGCCTAATCAAGAAGGGAGAACTTCAAATGGGTGAATATGAGGTGAATCCTCCGCGCCCCCATGACCTCCCCGATCTCAAAAGAATGGTCAACATGGTATCTATATACCGGTAGCTACCTGAATAAGTGTTGGAAGCTCGCACAGCCCACACCTATGCACATGTCCCACGGGAGCACTACAAATCCCCAGATCTGATACAAGATGCGAAAGAGAAATCAAGTGTGCCAAGAGCACTAGATAGCCCACTACGGGGGCAGATGTCGGCCGCAGAAGGAAAGAAGGAGAAAAAGTCAAAAGATGACAGAGAAGGCATCTTCCTCTCTTGCAAAACATTGTCAGCTTTGTCCGACACAAGCCAAGATGATGAAGAAGAAGATGAAGCAATATGTGTTGCACCGGCGGGGCAAGATCAGCCCGAGGTTTCTACCTCCCGTCATGATGATGTGCCCCGGGAGGTGAGGGGGCAGTCTCCACTACCTAACGAAGATATATGCCATCATACTCCCTCATGTGGGGGTATAGGGGCAGGAGCATCAACCTCTAGATGATTGGATGCATTCAGTCAAGATAATAAGATGGTGCTACCCCCACTTGAAATCAAGGTGGGAGACAGTATTCCTGGCTCCTCCCAACCTATCCCTGCTCTGATGTCAGGTTTATGCCAGAAGATGCAAGAAATCAAAACGATGAAAATAAAATCGAGCGAAATGGGTTTAGACCTAGCTAGCCCGCACCCAAATCTGACAACTCCGGTTGCAGTGAACAAGCCAAGCATGGAGTGAACAGTTGAGACGAAGATGGTTGACGGAGGAATCACCGAGGTAGATTTGTATAGGATCAACCAAGAAGATGATGAGTCCGCTTCAGACTATACAAGAAGGGGGAAACCCCCTTGAAAGATGCAAGAGCCCTCTGAGCTACGAGGACACCATTCAAAGATGTGAAAGAAATTTGAAAGATGAAATCCTACAAAGGGTGATGGGCATTAAAGTCAGAACCTTTGAACAGCTAAATAAGCTGGTAGCTGATGCTGAGGCCTTCCTGACAAAATACTGCATGGCTACGGCTACTCCAAATCAAAAGGATGAGTAAATTGATGGGCGGCCAATGCAAGAAGAAATTCACATCGCCAATTTCATAGCCTTCGAGAAGCAAAGGGAGAAGGCGAAGGAGGCGGAAAGCTCTTCTGCAACCGAGCCTGCCAAGCAACAACCCTCATTGCAAGCCAAAATGATGAAGCCCTACTCCTTCCCGAAGGACAAAACCCAAATGTTGTTTGAATGGGCCCACGAGCACGACAAGGTCATCCTACCGAAGCCTAAAAGGCCGAGTGAGGCCAGATGGAAAGATGACCCTCAATTCTGCCCTTATCACCAACAGAGGGGGCACTCCATTGAGGATTGCTATGTATTCAAAGATAATATTGAAAGCCTGATCCAAAAGGGTGAATTACAGATGGGTGAGTACATGGTGGACCCACTGCGTCCTCACCAGATGCCCAACTTCAAGAAGATGGCCAACATGGCTTCACCACATCAGAAGAAGAACAATGCGCTCTAAATGGCATTTTAAGCCTGTTGGATTATAGCACCAAAAATGTAAGATGCATATGGTGCCCTATTCTGGAGGGCAGATATCGAAGAAGAAGAAGCTAAAAAGATCCGAAGATGAAGAAATTGCCGCCCTATACGGCGGTATGTTGTCAACACTTGCTAAAGTTGACAAAATGCACAAAAACAAAGTTGGCCGATGTCAAGGCCGATGACAGAATGATTGTTAGGGGCAAGTCGGGATCTAGAGGGGGGGTGAATAGATCCCCTTATACAAAATTTCTCTCAAATAAAAACTTGCCCTACTCAATTCAAACTGAAGAAGACTAGATAGTAGTTTACACTGCTTACTTGGTTCGGTCAAAAATAGCCTCAAACACTTAACGCAGTAAACCTATTCAGACATTGGAAGACCAGGTGCTTACAAAAACACTTCTACCAAGGATAACTAATTGACCAAATGGCGGTTCACACAAAACAAATCTCTAACACTTAGCACACAACTCAACCTGTGAAGTGGGGTAGAAGAAACGGATCAAACGCACGAAGGCAAACCACAAACACCAAGGATTTTTAGGTGGTTTAGTCCGCACCAAGTAGACCTACATCCACCCCCCACTCAACCCGAGTGAGGATTCCGCTAACACATAGCTTGAACCGCTGATCCATAGCTTCGAGGGAACAAATCCTTCACAACCATTGAGCCTCACAGCTTGCTAAACCACTGAGCCTCACAACTTGCTTAACCCGATCTCTAAATAGAGCATCGGAAGTAACTCAGAGAAATGAAAAACAAACAAAGAACAAAGCAAGAACAAAGCAAATATAGCTCCGAAGGAGCAAAATGGCTTGGATTTGATCCAGAGGCCAATGGACAGCAGATCTTCAATGTACTCTGGGCTACACTCTAATCTCACTAACTTGGCTGCTTCTCTGAACTAACTCTCAAACTCTCTCTCTCTTTCTTCTTCTTCTTCTCACTGGCTCTCTCTCTTTCTTCCTCTTCTTCTCACAGGCTCTCTCTCTCTCTCTCTAATCTTCTTCTTTTGCAGCTCTCCCGCCTTATTTCGCAGCTCTCACATTTCGCAGCACTTTCTTCAAAGAAGGCTTCCTTTTATGGAGCAGGGGTTCTGGAATTCTTCTGGATAAGACAAACCCATTTTGCTATTTTCCCATTTGTCCACGTGGCAGGAAGAATATTCTCTTCAGAGGCCATGTCAGATGACTTTGGATCACGTGCCAAGAGCTTGATCTTCGAACTTGGATGTGAAGCTTTCATGGCAGACACAAGGTTTAGCCTTCCTAGTTATTTGTCAGCTTTACTAGGCATTTTTCACCCTTAACGCCCATTTGTCTATCTTAAGCATCTATTTGTCACCCTTATCCTTCAATAGCCGTCGCCTTTGTCTTCACAGTTCTTATTTCTCCCCCTTGCCTTCATTTCTCAGCTGTGTCGATCTATTTTTCACCCTTAGGAAGGTATTTGTCACCCTTGTTGTTCTTTTATCTGCCTTAAGAGCCATTTTTCACCCTTATATTCCATGAACCGTCGCCTTTGTTCTATTTTTCTCCTTTGCTGGCTTCAACATAACTTGCGTCGACTCCAGAGGCATATTGACTCGACTCTGCTTCTATGCTTTACAAAGCTTTCAACCTTGCCACCCATTTTTTACCCTTACTGAGCTATTTGTTAGCCTTATTGCCTATTTGTCACCACTGACCACCTATTTGTCACCATTGTTCCGCACAAGCCGTCACCCCTGACCTTTGCTTTTCTGCCTTGCGAGCTGAAGCCGAGTCGACTTCAAAAGCAAATGAATTCGACTCTTCATTTTCAAACTTCTTCTTCTTTCATCTGTCAGCTTCATTTGAGCTATTTTTCACCGTTCTTCATCCATTTGTGAGAGTTTCGACTTCTTCTTCTGTTCTTCAGAATTTAACTGGCTATCAACTTGTCTTCACATAGATCGTGAATATGCATGTATATAATATTATCAAGAACATGATATTATCAAAAATATATGAGTCATAGTTTTGATATCATCAAAATCACATGGACACAACATTCTCCCCCTTTTTGACGATGGCAACACTATGAGTCATTATGATCAAATACAATCAAGACAGCATTAAAACATCACATCATCTCCCCCTTAATGACTCAACAAACTCTCTTCCCCTAAGTACTTCAACTAGAATGACTCATCAAACTCTGTTTTGATGATGTCAAAACCATGAGTCATTATGATCAAATACAATTAAGACAACATTAAAACATCACATCATCTCCCCCTTAATGACTCAACAAACTCTCACCCCCTAAGTACCTCAACTAGAATGACTCATCAAACTCTTCTCCCCCTTCGACATCATCAAAAAAAATGAGTTTGATGCTTAGATGATAATGTGGAGATGAGCAATTTCAGACAAGACAAGTTTAGAGATGAATGAGTTCACATCAAAATCACATATCAGATACCAAGTGAGAAGATCAAAGCATTTCCAAAAATTGCTAGATCAATATCAGTAGACAATGAATTAAAAATTCTTCTCCCCCTTTGAGAGGCAGAAGGGAGCATCAGAGAAATGGGTGAGTAAACAGTCTAGACAAGGATTTTCAATGTGAATAGCAGCAGTCAAAAAGTCAAACAATGAATTTTAGCATGACAAAATTATGTGATGACAATTTCAATCGCAGGCACTGTCCAAACAGAATTAGTAAGGTGACATGATAAGTGAAGGAGTTCGAAAGATTATTGCATGGATTTCAAGATGAATATTGGATCAGAAGAATCACAATCTGAAACATCATTCATTAGTCAAGCTTTCAATTTGTAGATTCTTCTATTATATGAACTCTTATGATGCAGCCCTTATTTTCTGCTTAGTTTAAGTATAATAAATTTAGAGTTTATCAATTAAACTCTTTGAAGCATTTTGCACTCAGACTTAATAAGCATAAACCAAGGCTACATGTTTAATTCTTATTTAACCTCCCTTAACCCTACTCATTCAAAATCAATGACTCCCTTAGGAGTAACTAACGACTAGTATTGAGATTAAATATATTTAACATTTCTGATTTTTGGTCCTTACGGTTACAACACTTTTTCTGACCTTTTTGGTCATATTTTCAGATTTTTCTTTTAGCTCATAAAATTGTTAAGAGCATTCAAGTATAGTCCACACATTTTTACATAAGAATGCACGTTGATCAGATGTCAGCACCCCTAGTTACTCAGTGAGACTAACTATTCTGCTTCATTTTCAGTAGAGATAGCAAAGGCACCTCATGACATGGTTCACTTCATTTCTTTGATGAAGGATCTAGTTTCTCAGTGAACCCTTAGCCATTACTCTACCTTGAGCATTGATTCATAATTTTTATCATATGCTGCCCTTTAGAGTTTTTCAAATTATACTATGTTTAAGAATAATATTTAATCCAAGTTTCTCAACCAAGATTGCCATAAACCTTAAATTTTTAGATTCTAGAAGATTACATAGGACACAACATGTCGGAATTGGTTGAGACCTATTAAGTTTGTTCTGAATACAACCTTTTTCAGGAAATTCAATTTTTAAACTCTTAAATTCATTAAGCTCAAACCAACAATTTTATTTATGGGTCATCATATGGTCTTATAAAAGAAGATTCCGCAATAAGTTTGCTTAGGTTAATGAATTTGTGAACAGATTGGAATCCTTATAAATTTCAGATGAATCAAGAAAGTTGAAGAGGCAGCCAAAAATGTTCAAGAAGTAGACAAGGATTTTTCATAAGCATTGAGCATACAAGTTTATTTAATAGAGCAGCAAGCAATTGTTCAATCTAACTCCCCCTAAGAGTGTGCATGCATTTCAAATCTTTTTGAAATTTTTGACTCAAATTGTATGCAATTAAATCTAAAAGCATTATATGCATGTGAGCAAACTCATATGAATACTGACTCCCCCTAGCTAAATGCAAACTATGCATAAGGGAAATGCTAATAAAAAACTGAGACACTTGCTCCCACTATCTAAGTGCACTGAAGACTCAAATTAGTCATGACATGAAGATCATGCAAGAAGATTAATTAACCTAGACACATATGTATCTAAATGACTCTAACTGCAACAATAACCCATGGTACTAGGAGGAGAACTTAGGTCTGAAGATCACCTCACGCTTAGTGTGTGCTCCTAGATAGCATTTCTGTCCTTCTTCACACTACCATTTGATATACCAAGTGGTCATGCATGAAAATGCATATCAAATGTAGTCCTATATACAATGCAGATTTTAACATTGTGCATGAAAATGCATGATAATGCAAAATGACATGTGTAGCAGATTTTCAATCTAAAACAAAAACATGCATGGCAAATCAAATTAACTAGACTCCCCCTTAATTATTCAATCAGATTAAGCATGATGAAAGGAATGAAATCCTAACTGACAGATAATCCATGATATCCAATTTATTCATAAGGGAGTTATGCAGAGTTGCGTCTAAAATAAAAACAGACTGAAGTGGGGTTTTACCAATCTGCATGTGCCTTGAATTTATTGAACCCCTTTTATTTCCTTGTTCCAAGACACACCTGCAAACAGATTCTCATTTTCTATACATAGGTACCCAAGATCTCTTGGGTCCTTGTGAGTTAGTAGCACCTCTCACTGGTGCTATTCGTGAGCTCAAAGCATTAAAATCATCATACTTCATCAAATGACAGTCATTCATGCCATGCCCTAATTTCCCTCAATAATAGCAGCCAACAAAAGCATTCACACTCTTCTTCACAGGGTAAGCATGAAACTTCTACGAGTAGACTGGCATTTTTCCATTTCTATTATGGAAGGTGTGGTTTCTTTTCAAATACCAACAGTCCATGACTGTATGTCCAACCTTCCCACATTTACCGACGGAGGGTCCTAACTTCACCAAGAATAGTGTTCCTTTTACACTACCAGAAACCAATAGAAAGCGGTAGGTTATTATCACCGGAGTGATAAAACCTTCAAACAATAAATTCATAACATAGCATAAGATGAAATCATGGATCCCTAAATCAATATAACTACCATGTAATCAAGTTAAATCATGCTATGATGAGTTAATTTTTAGGTTTAACAGGAAGATCTACTCTTTTTAAGCATGCTAAGAACAGTAGAGTCAAGAGAAGAACATGGAATCAAGGTAGACTATGAACATGATCATGGACACTTATGGGAATTAAGGGTTAAATATGTTTCCTAATTACAATAGATGGTTTAGATGACATGCAAATGTGAAAACATGCATTTAGTCTTACTAACACTCACTTATCATGATGGACCAGGCATTAGGGTTTCTGGAAACCCATGCCAGAACGCGGTCGTCATGGGCGCCGTGACTATGCTAATGCGGTCAATCTGGGCACCGCGATAATAATAGGAATATTAATAAAAATAAAAAATTTTAACACTAGATCGCGGTCTATCGGGCCATCACGTACAGAGACGCGCTTCCTGTATGGGCCGCGACTATGAATAGAGAATTGTTCCTGCAGAAAAACACTAAAACGGTGATAGCCAATCCATGATTCATGAAATTCATGCTATACAGCCCCTAAAAATTGGGGGAAACGATGCAGGAAGATAGGGGACATGTAGATGCACTTGTTTGAGTCATTAATTGAAGGTTTAGCCTAAGAGATCACCTACCTTTTGAGCCGGATTAGGAAGAAGAGGAAAAAGAACGATGACTCCATAAAACACGAAGAATAGCCCACGAATTCCTCTCCTAGATCGATCCTCCCACGCCTAGAAGCGTTCTCCCATGATCTAGGGTCGACTAGGGAGGCTATGGGGTCCTATTTATAGGATTTCATGCATCTAAGAGTCCTAATTAGGTCAAGGAAACCTAGATAGGGAAGAACTCCAAAAATTACGATTTATATCTATATCTAGGACCGCCCCCACCCTATCTAGTTCGAATTAGCTAGGATTAGGGTTTAGGTTAGATTAGAGTTCTCTTAGTGGATTAGGGTTTGATTGAAGTTATTAGCCCATTAGGGTTAGATTAAAACCAAATTAGCGCATTTAAAATAAAGGTTTTAGAAATTCTGAATTTTAGGGATTAATTAAGCCCAGAAGTCCATTAAGCCTTAATAAAATTATTTTTTTAATTCTTTTATTTATCTTCCCTTATAATTTCTTTTACCTAATTCTATTATAATTATTCAAGTTTTTTCCCTTTTCAAATTTTACACTCATTTAATTAGTCCTATAAAATCGGGTTGCTACATTCCATATCAGCATTATACATAAATGCTCATAGGTATCAACTTTGATACAGCTTAACTAGAAGGTGATAATGGAAACAAATCATCACTTAAGCTGCATTTTTTTAACCTTCGAATATTGCTCTATGCAACACTCTGCTAATTACACGCGGGGGTGTTACACCAATTTTTTTTAAAAAAAATTATGACATGGACTTCATGCCAAGCTACCTTAGCATGACGACCACATCAACATCCGATGTGGCATGAGGGACAATAAAAAAAACCTATAAACAGTGCAAATCCAAGATTTGCAATGTTCATAGGGAGGTTTTTTTTCATTTTTTGGAGAGGCAAATGGCTGGAGTGGGGTTCACGTCAAGGTAGCTTGGTGTGGATTTCACTCCAAAAAGAACTCAAAAAAATTTATTTAATTTTGTTGTTCTTAATATAGTATCGTATCATAATAAATTGTGCCACTGAAAAATCAACACCTGATATAGCAAATCTTGCTCCAGATAGGAATAACATCCACTCGAACATGTGCGCCAAATGGTGTCCTTTTTTATGTCTATTGCCTAGAGAAGGGCCAACCTAGAGGGAGGGTGAATGGGTATTTAAAAATAATTTGCAATTAAAGCAAGCTTTCGAATTATATGTGAGTTATAAAAAGAATGCTGTAGAAAAATATTGTGAGAGAGAGATAAAAGAGTTGTAGCATGATTGTGATCAGAAGCAAAGTTTTGATTATTAAAATCGGTGTTAAAGAATGAAGAGTGACAAGTTGTAGTACTTAAACAAATTCTAAATGAAGCAAAACGCAGCAAGAACAACGCGGTCACATAAAGACAATCTCACAAGATAACACCAAGATTTATACTAGTTCGGCACTAACCTCCAGTCAGTCCTACATCTAGTCCCCAATAACCATTGTGATTTCCACTATTTTTATCCGAAAATAGTACAAGTGTTGTTTTTGATCAGCTATTTAGCTCACCACGGGCATCCCCTCACTAGGATCCCAGCTGGCTTGCAGGCTCAATCAAGCCTAGCCATTTTTTATCAGGTGTTCAGTCACACCATAGGCGTCTTCTCACTAAGACCCCAGCTGACTTCCAAGTTCAGTAAAGCCTATAGGATACTGACCTCCTATTGGTCACATAGGATACAGACCTCCTATTAGTCACATAGGATGCAGACCTCCTACTGGTCGCATAAGATACAGACCTCGTGCTGGTATCTCTTGCCCGCAGGCAAGGACTTCCACTCTAATAGTGGGTTACACAGACTAAGCCTCTAATAAGGCTGATTATGTACACTATGCACAGATCATTCATGATGGACAAATAAGAGAGAAATGCAACGGTCTTGAACTAGATGAGAAAAAGGCCTTCTAAAGAAATGATGCAAGAAAATGCAGAAGGCAGTTGAGAAATGGCGAATGGATATGGTAGGAAAGCGAGCTGGCTTCTCCTTCTTCTTCTTCTTGAGCACGTAGTAGTAAATTGGTTGAGCAGAGGATGGGCTTTTATTTCTCTCAACGCTAGCAGTGAAGGCTTATGCTGGTGGCTAGTTGCTCACTCAGTTTAGCTTGAAACGATGTGATCGTGTTCGCTCTCGCCAGCAGTCTTCTAGTTCTACTCATAGCTTCAATATATAGCTCCTTTGCGTGAATGATCCAATAGAGACATCTTGGATAATGTTAGGCCTGACTTGCTATCCATTAGACTTATATAGGAAGACGTAAGGCACAGTTTAGAAAGAGAGAGCTTCATTTTTGGTTTTGTAGCTGTTGTAGAGCTTCCGTTCTTCTTCTTTCTTGAGCATGATATCTTGTCTTGCAGTAGTCCTTTTCGTAGGTTTTCTTTCCATAGGACTATCACATAGTAGAATGGTGATTGTTAATAATATAAAAAGATAAATTCAAATATTGCTTGCTTTAAAATAATACCTTCTCTTCTACATATTCTGAAATGTGTCTCTCACATTCTACTTTTGCCAGTCAGCCTGAAACAGAATAGGAAACTTGACCTTTCTAGGCTATTAGTCAAATCTATATCAGAAGTAGAAAATATAGTACTGTTTTACTTTATATGCTGCACAGATGCATTTAATGTCTGTAGAGATGTATTTGAAATTCAAACTGCATTGAGATAGTTGTTTAAAAGATGTTAAAGGAGAAATAAAATAGGGATTGCCGATAACAGACTAAAGATAGGCAAATAAAAGATAGGCAGACTAAAGAATAAGTGGTGGGGACACCACCGGACCAGTCACACGCAGCCAACGTCGCACCGCTCCGACCCCACCGAGCTTATGGCTCGGAGACTCGGCTTCTTGAAGACTTGATGTTGTATTGAGTATGTATTTTATTTGTGTATTGTGTGTATAATACATGTATTGCTACATGTATTATTTGCTTTTATTTTATTAGGCCAAATATTCTATTATTTTATATTTTATTTGGCCAAGTCAAAAGTTCGTTGTTGTAGTTTATTTTATTAGGCTAGGACATGGATGTTATTAGTTGAAAAGACTAAGGGTATGATTGTCCAAGTGTAATATGGCCTTTCCTATATAAAGGGGGCTAGTGTGCAAGGTTTTCATATGATAGATTGAATGAAAGAAACCCACGTAAGGTGCTTTGCCCCGTGTTGCTTCCCTTCCCTCCATCTCCCTTGTGAGATTTGAGAGATTGCCCGGTGAGAGACCGTCCGATGTGAGATCGAGCTGCGCGAGGTAGTAGTTATCCCGTCCCGTTCATCCCTTCGGAGTGCCATCGATCCTTCCTCCGACGCCGTCGCGTCAAATTTGGTATCAGATCCCAACAACGACGTCTCCGTCAACCCCGACGGCCGCGTCATTTCCCCTCACCAACATCGGTACGTGAAAAAAAATAAGAAAACAAAGAGCGGAAGAGTTCTTTCTCTCGGTTTAGAAAGAAAAAAAAAGAAATAGAAGGTCTCTCGACATAGAGAGAAAAAGAAAATTTCTTGTTCGCGTGGCCGGGCATCGTCGCCCGTGCCCTTCAAATCCCAGCGGCCGCCTGCTCTGCCACCGTACCGCGCGCCCCGCGGCCACCCGCAGCCACCTCCCGCCCGCACGCGTCACACCGCGCCGGCGTGCACCCGGTCCCACCCAGCCCCGCCGTGTAGCAACCGCCCGACCGCGCCAATCGCCACGTCGGCCGCGCCAGCACCTGATCAGGCCTGCGCCCGCGCCCGCGCCCGCGCCCGCGCCCGCGCGCGCCCACCTGCGCCTGTCGCATAGCCGCCCACCTTCGCACGCGGGCCGATAGCCTCGTCACCCGCGCCGCACCGCGCCGCTTGGCCTTATCGCCCGTGCCCGCGAAGACGCTCGCCCGTGCCTCGCCTGGCCGCGTGGCCGATCGCCAGCAGCCGCGTGGCTGCCACCCGCTATCGCGCCCACGCCCGCCGCGTGTACTCCCGCCCGCCCGCACCGGTCACGCCCGCCAGCGACCTCCCTCTCCTCCACCTGCCTTGGCTGACCCAGCGCCAACCGCGTGAGACACGTGCAGGAAAAGTTGGAAAATTGGAAAAAAAGTGTTAAATATATATATATATCAAGGATATATATATATAATTCTATATATTTATATCTATATATATCTATTAATTAAACTATTGGTTGTGGCACCCGAGTCCACAACGACAGCCCGGCCGGCGCTAGGGTCACCCGGTCGCCGACAGATAGTCCGTAATTTACAGAGTGTGAGTGTCCGAAAGTCTCCCTGCACGGAGAAAGTCTGAGTTAATTTGTTCCCCTGTGCGGGAAATTTTAAATTAAGCGGTTTGTAATAATTGCACCAACCTCCCTGTGTGGAGTGAATTTTTGTAAACCGTTCAAGCTTCGCCGACGCCGTGCGGACACGCATGTCCCCACTCACCTTTGTCTCCGGTCGGAGCTAGACTTTTCAATCTAGCTAGGTACAAGCTCCAATCTCTTGCTCATTTAGTATCCTTATCAGTTGCCGCACGACGAAGTAAGAGAAAGAGCCCTATCCATGCAGCATGTCCCCTGAGTGCATCGCTGTAGACGGAGAGAGAGAGCTTGTATGATCCCATCCTTAAGCCCTAGAACTGTCACATTAGGGCACCATAATTGTCAAGAGGTAGTTCCACAACTACTTCGCCTACAGGCGAGCAACTCTCCCTGACCGGTCCCTTCGCAAAAGGAATTGACCCTTTGCATATTAGCCAACAAATTGGGTCTACACCTTGCTAATTTTTGGTCCCAAGATTACATCATTTAGGTCCAAGCCCGTGCATGCCACGTTGGTCTAGGAATTCATCAGGCTATCTAGAGCGCACTTCAACGCTACTGAAGAGGGGCTATCTCGCACTGCTCCTGAGTGGGGAAGAGGATGACCACGTACACTTGAAGTATGAACTACAAGAAGGGAAATGAGTCAGAGGTGCCCAGGGATTGATCCCTGGGGAAGACCCTCCGATGCTTAAGTCAGTAAAGTAGTAGAGCTCGGATGTAAAGGGAAGAGCTAGGAGGAAGATGGGGAGCGCGAGATCCTCTCCACCAAAAGGTGAAGTGGTTCCTGCTCAGGGTTTTTGGCTCTTGCCTAGCTTACCTCTTTGTAGTAGGGCTTATCCAGTTTAAATAGTGGCCCGTCGTGCGACTGATCTCTATAAGCTGAGGGGTTTCAGAGGGGGTTACGTCCTTCATGCGGGCTCCTTTATAGCACGCGGACTCTTGGTTTCCCCTATCCTCCTGAGCTTCCTTCCATTAAGGGACTCGCAACGGCCGTAATCAATAAACTTCCATCAGTGAGCCCGAGCGATAGACACTTGCCCAGGAGTGGTCTCCTGAGCGATGAGTGCATGGTCGGGACAGGGAATAGGGGGCCTCGAGGGAGCTTTCCCGATCGAACTGATGCTCGAACTTCCCAACCCGAAGGTCGCCTAAGAAGCGCTTGTTCCGAGTGAGTTTTTGGGCTTTTTGCTAAGTGGGCCCGAGGGCTATCACTTCAAGGAGTTGGGCCTCGTTCGGTCTGGTTGGACCTCTTTTGGCCTCTCCGTGCGAGCGATGAGATTTCCCCTCTCCACTTGTCCCCCTCCTACTTCCGAGCCAAAATTAGGCTCGGACGAGTAGCATTTGGGCTGGACTTTTTATGGCTCTGGTTGGGTATAGATTTCTCTCTGGTAGGGGCCACGTGATGCGACTTGCCTTTGAAAATACGCCCGTCATGATGAATAAGAGAAGGCCCCTCCCTAGGAGATCGGATCGCCGCGTTGCCTCTGGTTTAAGCATTGCGCATTTTTGCGTCACTTTATCTCTGGGGTTTAGGGTTTTGCCTCTCTTTGAATTTATATTTGAGGGGGGCTTCTGTGCCGTGAGAGTAACTTGGAAGAACGGAGAATTGCCGTGGCCATTGCGGAGCTGGCGAGGGTTACCGCGGTGACGATCCATCAATTTCCTTCTCCTCTAGAGTCTTCAGAGTCAGAGCTTTCCCCTTCTTCTCCTAGTTCTTCTGTTCGTTCCATGGCGGTCCAAAATCAAGGGGCCGAGAGCCGAGAGGGAGAACAGGCCTCGAGGACTTTTTTGGTGCCACTGGAGCCTCTCCGTAGCGAGCTGGGTGAGGCGGACGTGAAGCGGCTGGAGAATCGGTATGGGCTTCCATGGTGATTCAAGTTCCTCGCACCTGAGCCTCATGAATCCAATCTGGTTGCTCGTTCTGGTCTCTTTTGTTCTTTCCTCCTGGCCTGGAAGTGCGGCTTTCGGCTGCCCCTCCATCCTTTTGTTGCCGAGTTGCTTCGGTTCTATTGGTTGGCTCCTGTCCAGCTGGTCTCCAACTCTTACACTCTCATCTTTTCATTCATCTTCCTTTGTGGCAAGAGAGGGGTGCGCACCTCGCTGGACCTCTTCCATTATTTTTTTGAGTTGAAGGACAATCCTTTTGCCGGGAAGGGCTTCTTCTTCATTCAGGCGAGGCGGGGAAGGAGTTGTGTGTCCCTTTCTGTGAAGGATTCTTCTCATAAGGGGTGGAAGACCCAATATTTTTGGGTGGGCCCGTCGGCGGTCGGCGTGGTATGGGATTTCCCGACGGTGCCCAACTTTCACTCGAACATCCCTCTGAAGCAAACAGAGAGGTGGGGAGGGATGCTGCTATCCTTCAGCGGGACCGCCTGGAGACTGCCGAGTTGGTGACTCCTTCTAACATCGAGGAGTATCTTTCTCGACTGCTGTTGCCAACGGGTAAGGTTCTCAGGGACTTGTCCCACGCAAGTGCTTTCCTCTTCTCAATTTGCTCTTCTTCGCGTAGATCTAAGGCGAGCGGCTGAGGAGGAGGAGGAGGAGGAGGCACCATCGGTCGAGCTGGAGGTCATCAATGTGGATGATACGCCAGCTCCGAGCGATCTCCCAGCTCAGAGGGCTCGTCCCGCGCCCATGAAAAGGGCAAGGGGGTCGCCCGGGATGATGCTTCTAAACGTCGGGGGGTCAAGCGGAAGGATCCAGTGGAGAAGTTGTTGCGGTCTTCGATGCAGCCTCAGTCCGCTGAGAAGAAGCGGGCGAGGAAGGCGGAGGCCACCCGTCCGGTTGATGAGGTTCCCCTGTTACCTCCTCCCTCTGCGGTGCAAGAGGGGGCAAATGATGAAAGGATCGTGGCCAATGCTGGGGCACCGAGCGAAGCAGAGGGGGCGCCAGACGGAGGAGCCCGGTCCGAGCCGGTCGAGGCTGGAGGGTCGCTGGATGCAGTGACTCAATCGCAGCCGACCGAGGCTGGGGAGGTACACGGCGGGGCTGCTCATCACGAGCCAACCGGTGGGGCCCCCGAGGAAGGGTTGCTCGGGGAAGGTGCCCCAATCCCGGCTACTTCAGAGAGAGTTTCCCTTCCCTCGACCAGTTCCTTCAGCGTCCGGGCCCCCCTGTACCGGAGGTGCCATTCTATTGCTTTGGGAGTTGTGCGGGAGAAGCTCCAGAGGGGTCCCCCCCTCCACGATTTTTGAGCAACTTATGGAAGGCAGCTTGATCTTGGCCCAGCTCGGGGCTGCGGCAGTAAACGCGTATGCTCGGGTGGAGTCGGAGTGGGATGCTCTCTCGTGGGCCCGTGGTGTGATCGATCGGAAAGTTGGGCATCTTACCCTTGATCTTGGTGACCTTCGTCGGGAGGTGGGCCCGCTTCGGGCTCAGGTGCAGTCGAGCCAAGCGGAGGCTCGGACATTGGCGGAGCAGCTAGCCCAGGCCCATCGTATGGTCGATCGGAAGAATGAGCTCCTGGAGGCGGAGCGTATGATTCAGGTCGAGCGCGGCGAGCAGTGGAAGGCCGAGCGGGAGGCGCTCGAGGGCCGAGTCCGGGGGGTCGATGATGCATTAACCGAGGTCGAGAGAAGGCTGTCGAAGTCAGAACAGAGGATAGCCGAGCTCGAGAGGCAGGCAGAGTTGGCCGGGGTGGAGGCACTCGAGCGACATAAGTGCTCAGAGGCCTACCACGCGACTCTTCTCCAGGCTGCCTTCCCTTATTATGAGTTGGGATACCGCCGGGGCCTTCGGAAGGGCTTCTCCGAAGGCTTCGATCGGGCCGTCATAGAGGTAGAGGCCCAGGCATCTAAACTCATTTTTCCTTCCGGGAAATGCTATGACTCGGATTGGGGTTCGACCGACTCTTCCCATTATACATCGAGCGAAGAGGAGGGTCGGGAGTCCTCATCTCCGTCGGAGTGACCGCCAACTCCAACAGCCTCGGGAGGGTGCACGATCGAGACAGTTCCCACACAAGTGGGGTCAGTGCCTGGGTCAGCCGTCGCTGAGGATACTGGGGGCAGATCGTCTGGTGCTGAGGAAGCCTTGCCTGTCGAGCCTGAAGATGGGCCTGAGGCCTGATGTAATGGCTCTATCTTTCTTTTCTTTTTCCCTTATGAAGCCGGGTAAGGCTTTTTTAGAAAATGTAATAGCGATAGTATTAAATGCTGAATTGACTGCTTCTTACCACTTTTGGTGTGATTTGACTATCAGATTTGTAGTCGTTGGAGAAGGCACCGATTTTCTCTGCAGATATCGCGTGTGCCGATCTGTCAAATAACTGACATGGCACTGGCACCTTTCCATTTTTCCATACCGCCCTTAATGACTTGTCGCTTCGCACGTCCCGCTGGGGGATGTTTTGGGAAATTAGGTAACCATCTCATAGAAAGCCCTTTTAGTGTGTTTTGTAAGGGGAGAGTCATTTAAGGCGATCAGCTCCCCCTTCGGCCTACAAAAGGTCCGAGGGGCGTCTCCTTTTCCTTTCATCGCTTAAGGCCATCCCTGGCGGTTTTTCCTTCTTTCCCTTCCGCGAGGCGTTGTGTTGTCGATCTTGGCGGGGCATGGAAGGCACTTCAGAAGATGACGATGCAGATGGTGGTAGGAGGGAAGCTCCCGCTACTTCAGTCTGGAAGAGGGTTCGTCAGTCGGTGGTCACTCTCGGAGAGGGTTTGTCATGCCGGAGCATGTGGCCCTCCTGTCCCTGACTCGTCGACGCCATCCCAAGGGGAGGGGGGAGCTCATTAAGCTCCCTCCTTTCTGGTCTCCCCATGCCTCCTCGTCCATCTCTGCCGTTTTCTTTTCCTCCCTCCTTCTTCACTCTTCGGAGGATGTCTGCTCTCTCTGCCTTCCAAAGAGTTGGCAGAGAGGAGGCCTTCACTTGTATTCCTTCCTCTTCTTCCCTCTCTTTTTGTTGTTTCCCCTCTTTTCTTCTTTCCTCCGAGCTTTCCTCAAACCAACGAGGCCGGCAATCCTTTGTCTGAGACAGGTTTCGCACGAAGTAGAGTCAGTGGTTGGACGTAGGAGCGCTTACCGAACTGGCCGAGTGTTTTGCTCGCGTAATAGTGCTAGAGGGTGTAATTTTGTACATGTATACTATATTGGCTACGGCCTACTTGATGTACATCAAATTTTAATAAGAAGAGAAGAATGTCATTTATTCTATTTTGCTTACATGTGTATGCTTGCCAAATGATCAACAGTAGAACTTGCGAAGATTTGTCACGTTCCATGTCCGAGGGACAGGTGTTCCTTCCATGGTGGATAGTTGGTATGCTGCTTTTCCGAGCGTCTCGACCACTTGGTAGGGGCCTTCCCAGGTAGGGGCCAACTTCCCCGCCACCTCTAGTGGTCGAGATGCTTCGGCTTTTCTCAGGACGAAGTCTCCCGGTTGGAATTATCTGTCTCAGACTCTAGAGTTGTAGTATCGAGTGATGTGCTGTTGGTACTCCATTGCTAAGATCTTTGCAATCTCTCGGATTTCATCCGCTAGGTCGAGGTTCTCTCGCAGTTTCTGCTCGTTTACCTCGGGTTTGAAGTGGACGACTCGGAGAGAGGGATTGTCGACCTCCAACGGAATTACGGCTTCCGTACCATACACCAGCTGAAAAGGCGTTTCACCGGTGGCCATCCTCAAAGTAGTTCGGTGTGACCATAGTACGCTCGGTAATTCCTCGAGTCAGCTACCCTTGGCCTTGCCGAGCCTGGTTTTGATGCCTTTTAAGATAATCTTTTTGGCATTTTCGACCAGTCCATTAGACTGAGGGTGGGCTACCGAAGTGAAGTAGTTGCGAATGTTTAGGTCGGCACATCTATCTCTGAAGTAATGAGAATCAAACTACTGACCGTTATCGCTCATGATCACTCGGGGGACACCAAAGCGACATATGATCGACTTCCAAACAAAACTCCATACGACTGACTAAGTGATCCTGGTGGTGGCTGCGGCCTCGATCCACTTGGTGAAATAGTCGATGGCGACGATGATGAACTTCTTTTGAGCTTGGGCCGTGGGGAATGGCCCCAGGATGTCGATCCCCCACTGAGCGAAGAGTATGGCTTGGCAAGGGTGATGAGCTCCGCGGCGGGCTGATGGATCAGGTGGTCGAAGCGTTGGCATCGGTCGCACTTCTGTACATAGGTCGTGCAGTCGCGCTGGAGAGTGGGCCACTAGTAACCCTGCCGAAGCAGGATCCTGGCGAGTGATCTTCCTCCTTGGTGCGCTCCGCAGGTGCCTTCGTGTACTTCTTTAATAGTTCGGCTGGCTTCGTCGGCACTGATGCACTTGAGGAGGGGAGCGGAGAAAGATCTGCAGTACAAGGCGTCATCTAGCATGATGAAACGCCGAGCTTGGTACTTCAGCTTCTGAGCCTCCCAAGCGTCGGTGGGCTCTTGAGAATCCCGGAGCCACGATATGTAGGGGGTCCACCAGTCGCTCGAGGGTGCCGGGTCAACGGTCATAAGCTCGGACTCGATGCTCGATCGCCCGAGCTCTTCGAGAAAGACCGATCGTGTACCTGCGGGGTCGAGCGAGGAGGCCAATCGAGAGAGGGCGTCCGCTCGGGAGTTTTCCTCCCGAGCTATCCGGACTACCTCAAAGCTCTCGAAGAGTTGGGCCATCCTCTTGACCGCCGGGAGGTACTTGACCATTTGTCCTTCCCGAGCTTCGTAATCATCGTTGACCTGGCTGGTGACCAATTGGAAGTCAGTGTGGATTCGGACCCGCTCGGCCCCCAGTCACCGAGCCATCCTGGCCCCTGAGATAAGGGCTTCGTACTCGGAGGCGTTGTTGGATGCCTGGAAGTTGAACTTCAGGGTGTACCGCAGCTCCGCTCCTTCAGGGGATTTGAGGAGGACACCAACGCCGCATCCGGCCGAGTTGGAGGACCCGTCGATGAACAGATCCCAAGCGGGCCCAGGCGTTGGTGGAGGTACTTCTTCAATCGGAACCGTACTTTCGGCGATGAAGTCTGCGAGAGCCTGTCCCTTGATGGCTGAGCGGGGGCGATACGAGATATCGTAGGCCCCGAGCATGATGGCCCATTTGACTAGGCGTCCCGAGGCTTCAGGGTGAAAGAGAATCTTCTTCAGAGGATCGCCGATCAATACGACGATGGAGTGCCCTTGAAAGTAGGGTCGGAGGCGCTTGACCGAGGTAACCAACGCTAGCACGAGTTTCTCGATTGCGGGGTACCTTTTCTCAGCCTCATTAAGCACCTTGCTGGCATAGTAAACTGGTCTCTCGATCCCTGCGTCATTTCTGACCAGGACCGAGCTCACAGTAGAGGAGGTCACCGAGAGATAGAGGTAATGGGCTTCGTCTTGGACCGGCTTGAACAGTACCGGGGGCGAGGCCAAGAATTCCTTGAGTTCGGCGAATGCCTTATGACATTCCTCATCCCAGGTGAACGTAGCAGATGCCATTTTGGGTCCCCTCAACAATTTGAAGAAGGGTAAGCACTGTTCAGCCGCCCGGGACAGGAAACAGTTGAGCGCAGCAATGCGCCCCGTAAGGCATTGGACGTCCTTGATGCAGGTGGGCGGCCGCATGTCCAGGATGGCCTGGACCTTGTCCGGGTTGGCCTCAATTCCACGCTAAGTTACCAGGAAGCCTAGGAACTTTCGGATCTGACTCTGAAGGCACATTTGGTAGGGTTGAGCTTCATGCTGCACTTAAGTCGGCGAGGTGGTCCTCGGCCTTCGGCATTTTGACGAGCATCTCATCAATGTAGGCCTCGACGTTCCGATCGAGCTGTCCTTCGAAGATGTGGTTGATCAGTCTCTGATATGTTGCTCCGGCGTTCTTTAGCCCGAACGGCATTTTGGGGTAGCAGTGTATGCCGAAGTTGGTGATGAAGGCGGTCTTCTCGATGTCCTCCGGGTCCATCCTGATCTGATGGAAGCCGGAGTAGGCGTCCAGGAAGCTGAGCAGCTCATTGCCAGAGGTTGAGTCGACCAGTTGATCAATGCTCGGCAACGGGTAGCAGTCCTTCGGGGTAGCCTGGTTGAGGTCGGTGAAGTCCACGCACATTCGCCATTTTCCAGAAGCCTTTGGTACAAGGATGACGTTGGCAAGCCACGTAGGGTACAGGACCGGACGAAAAAGGCCAGTCTTCTGTCCCTTGATGACTTGCTCTTTGATGACCGCTTACTTCTCTGGGGCATGCTTTCTCCTGCGTTGTTGGATTGGCTTCACCGTTGGGTCGAGGTTGAGCTTGTGCATCACCACATCTCCCGGGATCCCGGGAAGGTGCTCATCAGACCATGCAAAGACTCGGATATACCGGGTAATGAAATCCTTATATTTTTTCTGTTCCTCAAGTGGAAGATCAGCTCCGATCTTTACTCCTAGAGTCGATGATGTGACACCACCTTGGGAGTGATAGTCACAAGACCGATGCACCTTGGACCTTATCAAGCAAGCACAATTCGCAATTGAAACGGACCGATATCGGGGGCCACTCACCCGACACTCACCCAAGTCCCGGGGGAACTCGGTGATGCCGAGTGGAGGTTGTGAGGGCTGGGCCCTTACTGGTAGAGGTCCAGCAAGGCCAAGGGTTTTCCCAAGGGTATGAAGGCCAAATTCAATGGAGCCGACGTTGTGCCGAGGGCACGGGTTACACACACTCTCCCACGGTGATCTCTTGAAGTAGAGGAGCTTACGGATCGAGCACTCATTCACACGGGCCAACGAAGCTATGAACTAATATTGAAAGAACAAGTACTAGGAGAAGTAAGGGTTGGAACACTTACTCGACCAGTTTGAAAAAATCGGTCCCGCTCGGAGATGTGGACGAGCGGGGAAGCGTGGGTTCCCCACACGCCGCGCCGGTGTAGCTTGAACCTGTTTAAAAGATTACAACACTACTCCCCATGCAAGGGGGGGGGAGACGAGGGGAGGGGAAGTCACATATACATTCAAACACTACCTCCCACAGGGAGGGGCTATAAGCTGGCCGGGCGGGGAGGGGAGGATCGATCTAGGAGCTAATTGAAAGAAAGTTGCCAGATCTATCAGCCCTCTGGAACAGGGGATAGGCAGTCAAAGTTGGTGCCGCTGCGGCCTATCCCGGACTCCGTTATCAACGAAACTAGTTGGAGAACCTTCATAGTTGACCCAGGAGGACGTCCAATTGTTGGGAAAATTTCTGGATGACGACGTTAGACGGGACAGGGTCATGAGCAGGGCCTCTATTCTCTGATTCTGACTGCTACGGTACCACTACAGCAGGAAGAAGAAGTCACCACGGGTGCTCCTGAGCTTTGATTCAGGCAGGGCCAGAGTCTCTGGATTCGTTGACGAGTCCTCTTCAAACGGAGATCCACGGGGACACCAGAGGAGGTCGGAGTAGACAGAAACAGCCCGAACAGTGATCAGGGGTATGTTCAGTCCCAGAGTGGACAGAACAGCGCAGCCGGGGGAGAAAAATGAGAACTCTTAGCTCCGGATGCCGAACGGGGTGCTGCTTCTTGATTCAGGAAGTAGACTCATCGTAGAAGATCTCAGCCAAGCCCCGCTTCCAGATCTTCAATCTGATGGCCGTGGGAGCCTCTGCAAGCTGCTTTAGGTTGGTAGTCTGGAGAAAGGCGCGCAGTCTGGGGAGATCAGATCCTCTGGGCAGCCACGAGCTCAGAATAGAATGAGACCACTGCCGTTGCGAAAAGGACGGAAAGATGCTTCCAACGGTACCACTTGGACTTCCAGGGACGCCGGGATGACGTCGTGGCCAAATCTGAAAGATGCTGGTACTCTGCTACCTGCGAACTGAGAAGTGCAGGTTGGAGATGGGAGGTGGGAGATGAGGTAAATGGGAGGGGAAAGGGGGTGGATGGGTGTGGAGGCAACCCTTGGGTGTTAGGGGGTATGGAAGGGGGCAAACCAAGGTGAGGGAGGGGGAGAATGGGGGCAGGGAGGTGGTCTAGCAGGTGGTGAGAGAGTGAGCTGCGAATTTGGGACTAGGAGGGAGGGGAAGAGGGATGATGGTTTCCCTATTTGGGGTGGTCTAGGGCTTGTGGGAGGAGAGAGTGGAGGGGAAAATATTCAAACTTCTCTTGGGAGATGGAAGATTGCATGGGGAAGAGGGAGGATTGTGTTGAGGAGAGTGGGATTGTGTTGGGAAGAACAATATTCTCCTAGGGAGGGGAGATATTTGGTGGGATTTGGTGGGAGGGGAATGATGGCACCTAGGGGAGTGGAAAAGTAGTGGAGGTGGAAGCTTGGGTGGAGGATGAGGTGGAGGAGAGAGGTGGGATTTGAATTTGGGGAAGGGGGAAAGAGAAAGAGAGGGGTGGGTGGGATTCTCTCCCTAGGGATTCTCACCCCACTAATGGATTCTCTCCACAAGAAATTTGAATTTTGAACTCATAAAATGGCAACTTTCATTAACATAAAATGGGGGGAATGGGGTCCTATATATAGGCAACCCACATTTTACAATAAGTCCCCGACTCTTGATACAATGACAAATAACCAAGGGGGTTGGGGGCACCCTTGGGCCTAGCCCAATGAATTGGGCCCATTAACCAACTAACCAACCTAATAACACTCAAACTTAGGTAAATAAATCAAAGACCTAGGGAAATGACTCAAATAAAAGGAAAAATACATCAAATGACTCAAATAGAAAGCTAAAAATGGATAATTGGGCCCACATAGAGTAATGCCCGAGCTCACACAACTCCGGAGTGTGACGACGACCCGAGCCAGAGAGAGTCGTACGTGATGCCTCCATCAAATCCCCTGGGCTGTGAAGAGCATGACTCCGTCGAGTAGGGGTCCATCCTGCTGTGGTACTACTCAAGAAGGTCAGGATCCACTCACTGTAGATTTTCTCGACTCACCCACGAATCCTCTGAAGGAGGTCGATCCTTCCACCTGACGAGATAGCGCTCGTACACCTTGCTCCTGGTGGCAGTGACCTGTTCATCCAATATTCGTTCAATTCACTCACGCTGGGCTCTCCGGGCTAGTGGACTCTCCTCATGGATGGGTGCTCTCTCAATGACGGAAGTAGGCTCAATATCCTCACTAGGCACCACCGTGGGACCCCTATATGAAACTAGGTCGGCCACGTTGAATGTGAGGCTTACTCCGTACTCCTCGGGAAGATTTATCTCATAAGCGTTAGTGCCAATGCACCTCAAGACCTGGAAGGGACAAGCCCCGTGAGGCCTCAATTTGGAGGTGGCTCCGGGGGAGAGCCTCTCCGTCCTTACCATCACAAAGTCACCCACATGGAATTCTTGGTGGCGCCGATGAGAGTCAGCCTGCCTCTGTGGACGCACTTTTTGACACTCTCGTTCGTTTGTTTCTTTAGGTCGATTTATTCGGTGGGTTTATTCGTTTATTAGTTATTAAGTGCGTGGGCGTGCCAGTCACAAAGTGACGGTTTATTCGGGCTTCATGGAAGCCCATGGCGCGCGTGATCTGACTAATCAGACAATTGTGTAGTTCGTGTCGGGACCAAAACCCGCCGTGCCATAAAGGTCATGGCGTCATTTACATCCCCTCGGAGAGGGGAGCACCCTTGATTAATCGCCAGAAAAAGTGGCCTCATGGCCAGAAAATTAGTCACATGAAAAGTCTATTAGGAAGCATTGAAATCCCCGTACGAGGGTGAGACGAAAGCATTCGAGATCGTGTCGGTTGTGCGTTGACCATTTGATGTTCGGACGAGTGTCCAGTTTAAGAATCGCATAATCGTTACGGGAAAACCAGAGCATATGTATGTCGTGATGTGACAAATTTATTGTTCGGAGGAACGGGAAATATTCAGTTAAATCCCAGTTAGAGGGGTCGGAAACCAATAAGTTTGTCGGCCCGATGCAAGCTCAAGCTACGACCATACTGCGGTGCCCCCCGCGGTCGAAGTCAGGCTCGCGTGGGCATTGTCAATGTTTCCGGTGCCGAGGGGCAGCGGGAAAGTGTCCCAGGACTAGATTCCAAAACAAAGACGTATATAGAGATAGCTGGCTATAGGCCTAGACGTGGGTCAGGCGATGACCATGGTTAGGGCGACCCCGAGGTCCAGACGTGACTCACGAAGGTCTTATTGATATTCCCACACGTAGGGTTCGGGGAAGGCGAGAGCCGTCTCGTTCCATTCATGGACCGTTTTATGTTCGGACAAAGATCCGTATAGAAAACAAGACGGTGACGGGAGCGAATCCGTGCAAATGTCTGCTGTGAGTACGACACGTTTACTACAAGTGTGGGATTAGATCCAGGCATATATGTCGGTCACTAACGGACCATTCAGTATTTGGACGAGAGTCCATATTCGAGGCATCGAAGACAACGATAAAGACATACGGATGTCTGCCGTAGGTACGGCACGTTTCATGTGGATGCGGGATTGGATCTCGATAAAAGTGGGTCAAGCTGATGAACTATTGGCCCGAGATGGTTTCGGACTATGGCCATAACGGGGTTCCCGAGGTCCACGTCCAATGCCATGAGGCGTCATTGCTTTTCTCTTCACACATAGTTCGGGGAAACGAAGGTTCCAAGCTATACGTGCATGTCGGTCACGGTCGGGCCATTCATTATTCGGACGCGAGTCCACGTTTGAAGCATCGAAGACGATGATAAAACCGTGCAAATTTCTATCGTAGACATGACAAGTTTAATGTGGGGTTGCGGGATTAGATCCCGGGAGAAGCGGGTCGAGTTAACGAACTATTGGCCCGAGATGTGTTCGGATCACGACCATGTCGGAGGTTCCGAGGTCCACGTCCGATACCACAAGGCATCATTGATTTTCTCTTTGCACCCGGTCCGGGGGTGTGAATTGTTAAATGTAGAGCCCGAGCTCACCAATGTGCGGCCTCTCACGCGGATGAACTTGCACGGTCAGGTCGCGGGGTTCGACCTGCCCGGTCAGGTCACAGGGGTCAAGGGGGCCAGCGCCCCTTGCGGGGGTTTCCGGGGGCAGCGCCCCCGGAACAAAAATTTGATTAAGGCACGGATGATGGAGTTTCTTTTATTAACATGATTGACCCCTTTTACTATTATTTTTGCTTGTTTATTCCCTTTTTGTATTAAGCAGGCGCGCCGTTTTAAGGGTCTAAAGGAGGGCGTCGGATAAGGTACCCAAGAGAGGGGGGCACGCCGGATTAAGGCCAAGAAGAGGGGCGCGCCGGATTGAGGCTCAAAGAGGAGGGCGCGCCGGTTAAGGCCACGCCGGATTAGGATGCCAATGGAGGGCGCGCCGGATTAAGGATGGATAGGGGGTGCGCCGGGTATGGGATGAACAAGTGGGGGGGCGTTTTGAGATGTATAGAGGAGAGGGGCGTGCCGGGTGTGATAAAGGGAATGGTTTTGAGAGGTTAAACCGGCGCGGCCAGGGGCGCGCCGGAATTGGCCGCGCCGGAATAGGAAGATATGCAGTGGAAATGGGTGCGCCGTTTATCATCCAAAGAAGGAGATGGGGCTATTGTGAGGAGGGTTAAAATGGCGCGGTGTAACAGTGGCCGCACCGGATTAGCCTCTCCCGAGGGTTTATTACTTTGACTGTGTGTTTTCTTTTCTTTCACCTGCAGGTTGGGTTAATGATCCATTTATTCATTCGTTTGGTGGATTAAGTTGGGGAAGAGGGGGCTTAATCGTTTTAGTTGTTTATCAAGAGGAATTAGCATGAATGCTTAAGTGTTCGTTCGAGGGGTTTGATTCACATAGCTTACTGCGTGTTATTCTTGTTCTCGGAGGTGGTTTGTTCGTTTGTTCTCAGGCGTTCTTAGCCATGGCGAAAATCCGGCAGCACCTCCCCCGGACCGGGACTTGCCAGAGGTAAAGGAAAGTCACCACTCGGATTGCTCCGGGGTAGACTCTCAAAAATCGGAGTGGACTCACGGCGGTCCGAACCCATGTGTGAGTGTGGAGCACTCGAGGGCTAGCCTTCAAGAGCGACCACGACTCACGGGCCATGAATCTTCGGTGCGGGACAGATGTTTGCCACGAGGGCCATGAATGTTCATCCGGTGGCGAACTCCTTTGAAGGCCGTGCTATGGAGAAGCAAGCTTCGAAGGGTCTTGGATGAGGAGGAGGAGGAGGAGAGAAGAAGAAGGAACTGGGAGTTAAAGCAGAGGATACTAAGATTGCAAAAGGCCCTTTTCCCTTTTTATTCATCCACAAAACCGGGGAAGATTTTAAAACGGAAGGGATTCATCTCTTGATAAAGAAGAAATACATCGCGAGGGGGGAGAGAATACATTAACGAGGGAGGGGGAGAGAGCACATGCTCTTCCCCCTCCGACTCACCTCTCTTCTCTCACGCTCACTCTCTTCTTCTTCTTCACCTTGCCGGCGCCGGGGGACCAAACTCCTCTCTTCTTCTCTTCACTACACACAGTCGAGAGCCTTCCCTTTTTCTTCTTTTTTTGATGGCCGGCCCTCTCTCCATATATATATCCCGCAAGAGGTTCTCTCTGTTCAAAGAAGAGCATGCCCCGCCGCTTGCCCACGTCGTGACCGTGTTGCTGTCGAGCTCCTTCGCGTGCCACATTGCTTTCACCACTTGCAGGAGAATGGGCGGCCGGTCGATGGAATGAGCACAAGGCGGGACGGGGCTCGAGAACTTCCATTCACGGCATATGCTCGGTTGTCCGCCGGATCAAAGTGGGAGTTTTAACCACTTCAGGCTTGTTCGTCATCATGCCGTTCCCAGAAACGGGGGACCACATTGATGACGGGATGGCTTAATTGCGTGTCAGATAAACGCCTCAGAAAAGGGCTTGTTCGCATCACCTAATCCGGCATGGGGGAATAGTAACCGCGTCGGAATAGCTTTTCTTTTGCTTTCAACGTGAGCACGCCATGGTAAATATTTGAAGAAAAGACTTTTAGAAATGGGCAAATGGGCGCGCCGGTTTTGTCATCCTCAAGGGCGCACCGGTTTAACAAGGTAAAGGGGGGCATGAATCAAAGGTGAGCGCGCCGTTTAAGCAAGGGGGCGCGCCGTTTTAAGGCGCGCCGCTTTAAGGCCCTTCCACGTTGTTTTAAGCACCGAATAGATTCTTTTCGAAGCCACGGCCATTTATGTGAATGTCGGCACTCCTGAAATGTTCCGGTTGCGATGCATGGCTTCCATAATTTTTCGTTCGTAGCCTCCGGGACTCGGTCCCAGACTTTGCATGACTTTCGATGCAAGCTAAGACTGTGCCGGAGTTACCGGCTCTTCTTTGATTCAGCTCTCAGCACGGCCGGCTGTAGAGTTGTGGCCGTATCTTCTGCCCGGGGGGCTCCCTCATCGGCTAGTGGACCACCAAACGAGTCTTCGTCTCGATCGTGTGAGGAATGAGGTTTATTCGGCATTTTCGTCTTCGACTCGCGCTCGAATGTGTAGACATGAATGTCGCCATGATCATCATCGTCATTTTTTTGGCATCCACAGCCTCTTATAAGTCTCATTCTTCTTGCTGATGTGCTTGCGAATTTCTTCATGCAACTCCTTAATGTGTTGGGCAAATGACTCAGCTGAAATAGATACTCTAGCATGCTGGGGAAGGGTAATGAGGTCAGAGGGTTTCCTTGGCTTGTACCCATGTACAGCCTCGAATGGACTCATCCTTATGGACTTGTTAACAGAGTCGTTGTATGCAAATTCAGCCTGAGGTAGAATGAGATCCCAATTCCCTGGACGATCCTCAACAAGACACCTAAGGAGGTTCCCTAGACTCCGATTGACAACTTCGGTTTGGCCATCAGTTTGAGGGTGGTAGGCCGTGGAGAATTTAAGGAGGGTACCCATCAAGTGCCAAAGGGTCTTCCAAAAAGAGCTGGTGAACTTGACATTCCTATCAGAGACTATGGTCTTGGGTAACCCATGGAGGCGAACAACCTCATCAAAGAATAATCGGGCCACTCGGGAGGCATCAGAGGTTTTGGAGCATGGGATGAAGTGGGCCATATTGGAGAATCTATCCACTACCACAAAGATCGAATCATGTTTCCTTTGGGTCCTGGGTAGGCCTAATACAAAGTCCATGCTTAAGTCTTGCCACAGACGGTCGGGGATGGGGAGAGGGGTATAAAGGCCGGTGTTTTGCTTCACTTGTTTGGCTGAAGCACATGTACGACATTGGCCCACTATCTTGGCTACGTCTCTCTTGAGACTTAGCCAAAAGAATTGACGCTCAACTAGAGCGATGGTTTTATGAACCCCAAAATGACCAGCTAGTCCCCCGGCATGTAACTCTCAAACTAAGAAGTCACGGAGTGAGGTCCGTGGTATGCAAAGCTTTGGCCCCTTGAAAGGGAACCCATCCTCCAAGATAAAACCCTCATGTTCCCTACTAGAATGGGTGGTCAAGGTGGTATAGATGTGCCCAAAGTCGGGGCAGAAAGGGTACTCATCCTTGAGCCTCTCAAATCCGGTAACCTCCACTTGGATAGTGGACAACAAATAGACCCTCCTACTGAGTGCATCCGCTGCGCGGTTCTCACTTCCTACCTTGTGTTTAATTACAAATGTGTACGATTGGATGTACTCAACCCAGCGGGCATATCGGGCATTCAACTTTTGCTGGGAGTTGAGGTATTTTAGGGCCTCATGGTCGAAAAAGATGACAAATTCTTTGGGCAACAAGTAGTGCCTCCAATGTCGGAGAGACTGAACCATGGCATAGAACACCTTGTCATAAGTGGAGTACATCGTCCTAGCATCACATAGCTTCTCGCTGAAGAAGGCCACTGGGTGCCCTTCTTGGCTAAGGATCCCTCCTATTCCTATCCCGGATGCATCACATGTGACTTCGAAGATTTTGGAGAAATCGGGTAGGCATAGGACCGGGGCTTAGGTCATCTTCTCCTTAAGCTCTTGGAAGGCTTTGGAGGCTGGTTTGGTCCACAAAAAAGTCCCCTTTTTGAGATAATCAGTGATAGGGGCGGTGATGGTGCTAAATCCCCGGATAAACCTCCTATAGAATGTGGCCAACCCATGGAAGCTTCGGACCTCATGAAGGGTGTGGGGTTCCGGCCAATCAAGAATAGCTTGGACCTTCTTGGGGTCCATGGAGACACCCTTGGTAGACACCACAAATCCTAAGAAGGTGATGGATGTGGTCATGAAGTGACACTTTCCTAGGTTGGCAAATAGACTCTCATGTCGGAGGACGGTGCAAACTTGCCTAAGGTGGTCAAGGTGGGGCTCTTGGGATTGACTATAGATGAGAATGTCATCAAAGTAGACCACTACAAATATCCCAATGAAAGGCCTAAGGACCTCCATCATGAGCCGCATAAAAGTACTTGGGGCACTTGAGAGCCCAAAAGGCATGACTAGCTATTCATAAAGGCCATCCTTGGTCTTGAAGGCCGTTTTCCACTCATCTCCGGGCCTAATCCTAACTTGGTGGTAGCCACTCTTGAGGTCGATCTTGGAGAAAATAGTGGCTCCAGCTAGCATGTCAAGCATGTCATCAAGCCTAGGGATGGGGAACCTATACTTGACGGTTATTTTATTAATGGCCCGACTATCCACACACATCCGCCATGATCCATCCTTCTTGGGGGTGAGGAGGGTCGGGACAACACATGGACTTTTGCTAATGGGGATGAAGCCCTTCCTAATGAGTTCCTCTATTTACCTCCTAAGTTTGGCATGTTCCGTAGGGTTGAGGTGATAATGAGGAAGCTTTGGAAGGGTGGCTCCCGGAACTAGATGAATTGCGTGTTGTACATCACGCATGGGAGGGAGTTGGTCCGGGAGCTCCTCCGGGAACACATCATGAAATTCTTCTAGGAGATGCCGGACTTCTATGGGATGGGGGTTGGAGGGAGTGGGCTCTCCTAGGAAAATGATCACCGAACATAAAGGCGTCCCTTGAGCTATCTCCTCCTCAAGCTCTCTTTTGGTGATGAGATGAAGACCCTTGGTCAACCCCGAAGGCTCACCTTGGTTGGGGTTTTGGGTAAGTGATTGTGTCGGAGGGGTGGAGTTCCCCGAGGCTTGTGGTGTAGTGGGGTGATGTCCTTGAGGGAGTGTGTCTCTCTTGGGCATGGGACGTGGCGGGGAAGGATTAAGATGGATAGTCTTTCCCTCATGCTCAAAGGTGCATGTGTTGGTCCTACCCAAGATGGTGGCATCCACATCATAAAGCCAAGGTCTCCCTAGTAGGATGCTACCTACTTCCATGGGGATAACATCACACCATATTTGGTCATGGTAGGAAGAGAAGGTGAGGGGCACAAGGCAGCGAGTGTCGACCGGGATGGAATTGTTGTTGATCCATGAGACCCGGTATGGACTTGGGTGGGGAGTGATAGAAAGCCCTAGTAGCTTAACGGTGTCGGGGGACACGGCATTGACACAACTCCCATTATCTAAGATCACTTTTCTCACATGACCCCCTATCTTAACAAAGGTGTGAAAGATTGAGGTTCGACGCCAGTCCTCCTCTTAGGGTTTGGTGAGGGTACATCTAATCACTCCTAGATGGGAGTCGGTGGATGTCATGGTGTGGTCTAGACCCGACTCATGGTATTGGGTCTCGTACTCTTCCTCCCAATCTAGTGAGGCTTCATGGACCTCAATCATGCTCTCAAGTTCCCCTTGGGGTGGGGGAGTCTCTTCAACTAGCAAACTAGGCAACCCTCTAGATGGGCATTGCCCCGCAAAGTGTCCAAATCCTTGACATCTATAGCATTGTTGGCGCCCACTACCCGGGGTGGTCCCTCCTTCATTTGGGCCTTTGGAACTCTCTTCCCTCCGTGGAGGAGGGTGGCTAGGGGTGGCCTTGTTTGGAGTGGTGGTGGGAGGGGGATAGTAAGGCCGTAATGGGGCATTCCCACTTGGGCTAGGGGCCTTCATAGGGGGCGTCGGGGTGGTTCGGGGCCCCATGCTTTTGGGGTCGATCGGTCGGGGAGGGGCAAACCTAGGGATTCTAGAGAATCACTCAACATCCCGAGCTATTTGGTAGGCTTTTTCAAGGTTGTCGACATCTCTCATAAAAAGTTCCCTCTTGATGTTATTTTGGAGCCCATTCCCAAATCGGAATAAGGTGACTGCTGGGTCCTCATGAACTCCACACTTCAAAAGATAGGAGTCAAATTTCTCAATGTATTCAACCACGGTCTTCCCTTCTTGGGTGAGACTTTGCCACTCATCTAAGAGCATTTGGTGGTAGGATAGGGGTAGGTACTTGCTTCTAAGTTGGTTCTTCATACCTTCCCAAGTGTCAATAGGCTCTTCCCGCCTTACCCCCCTTAACCCCTATTGGTTTAGCCAATAAGTCTTGGCTAATTTGGTGAGGTGCATCTTGGCCAACCTCACTCTCCTTGGGTCGGACATAGGGTACCATTCAAAGTATTGGTCCATGGAGGTCTCCCATTCTAAGTAGGCACTTGGTTCATGGGAACCGTCAAAGTTTGGGGCTTCTACCTTGATCATCCTTAAGTGGGGGTCATCCGGGTCGTCCCATGGACGCCTTTCATTATGTTGGTGATGGCGATGCCTCTCATGGTCATGGTAGGGGTCAACATTCCTATCCTCCCTATCAATTTCAGCATGTGGAGGGTGGGCTCTTGGACCATTGTTCCTTGGGTGGTCGTCCCGTGGACGTATTTCATTAGGTTGGTGGTGGCGAGGCCTCTCATAGTCATGGTAGGGGTCAACATTTCTATCCTCCCTATCAATTTCAGCATGTGGAGGGTGGGATCTTGGACCATTGTTCCTTGGGTGGGGCTCATGCTCTTCTAGCTAAGCAAGCCGTGTGGAAAGGGACTCTAGTTGGGCAAGGATGGTGGCAAGGGTGGCATCCACCCGGTCCATTTGACCTTGGGGTTTCTCCCTACGGACATCTTGATTGAGTTGGGGATTGGGATCCATGGGGGGAACCGAAGAGGATGGATCGGGTCGATACATGGCTCCACAACGGGTGGACATGCAAGGGTGGGGAAAGACTTGATGGATGGTTGACTCAATGCAATGGTCCTAGGACTTAGGCTTGATAGAGACAAGTCTAAACTTTCTCTAATACCAATTGATGTGACATCACCTTGGGGGTGATAGTCACAAGACCGATGCACCTTGGACCTTATCAAGTAAGCACAATTCGCAATTGAAACGGACCGATATCGGCGGCCACTCACCCGACACTCACCCAAGTCCCGGGATAACTCGGTGATGCCGAGTGGAGGTTGTGAGTGTTGGGTCCTTGCTGGTAGAGGGCCAGCAAGGCCAAGGGTTTTCCCAAGGGTATGGAGGCCCAATTCAATGGAGCCGACATTGTGCTGAGGGCAGGGGTTACACACTCTCTCCCACGGCAATCTCTTGAAGCAGAGGAGCTTGCGGATCGAGCACTCACTCTCACGGGCCAGCGAAGCTATGAACTAATATTGAAAGAACAAGAACTAGGGGAAGCAAGGGTTGGAACACTTACTCGACCAGTTTGAAGAAATCGGTCTCGCTCAGAGACGTGGACGAGCGGGGAAGCGTGGGTTCCCCACACGCCACGCCGGTGTAGCTCTACTCCCCATGCAAGGGGGGGGACGAGGGGAGGGGAAGTCACATATACATTCAAACACTACCTCCCACAAGGAGGGGCTGTAATCGGCCAAGCAGGGAGGGGAGGATCAATCTAGGAGCTAATTTAAAGAAAGTCGTCGGATATGTCCACCCTCTGGAACAAGGGACAGGCAGTCAAAGTCGGTGCCGCTGCGGCCTATCCCAGACTCCGTTGTCGACGAAACCAGTTGGAGAACCTTCATAGTTGACCCAGGAGGATGTCCAATTTTTGGGAAAATTTCTGGATGACGACGTTAGACGGGGTAGGGTCGTGAGCAGGGCCTGTATTCTCTGATTCTGACTGCTACGGTACCACTACAACAGGAAGAAGAAGTCACCACGGGTGCTCCTAAGCTCTGATTCAGGCGGGGCCGGAGTCGCTGGATTCGTTGATGAGTCTTCTTCGAACGGAGATCCACGGGGACACCAGATGTGACGACCCAGAGTTCAGGATACCGATATACCGATAACATCGATGCACCGATACCAAGAACTGGGGAAGCCACCCAAGAGGCTGATGAGGCCCCTGATGGGTTAGTGAAGTTTGTCGAGGGGATGTATAACGAATTGCAATTTGGAACACGCATATTACAATTAAGCAATAAAATTAAGACAAGTGCGGAAGCAATTCAAAAATAACTAGAGTGATATATATATAACTAGTCCAGAAGCACAAGAGTACTAGTCCAAAAAGTACAACTACGCGGGGCATACCCCGGCAAAAGTACAACAGAGCCTCACAAAGGCGACCCGTCAACTGCTGGCAACTAAGCATGGTCTCCGAGCAACCTCACAAAACACCGGGAGACGGCGGGCGCAGCTCACCTGAAAGGAGAAGGGTGAGTCACAGCCAGACTCAGTAGGGGTCACGCAGATCCCTACCTCGCACTAAACAAACATGCATGCGAAGATAAAGGCAATAGGGCATGCATTTAAATAAAATAATAGGCATTGGCATGAATAACTAATCACAAGAAAGCTGTAAACTCTATCTAAGCAGGTATAACAGCTAACACATGCCAATAATAATTAAATGCAAGCGACTGAAACTAAATCTACCAAACAGGATAAGCCTTAATCAATCCAAGCAGTAGGGAGTAGGACAACCACTGGAGCAGAAACCAGATGCATCCACTGACGACTTACACTGCGTCTCAAGCACTTGCAGTCGGTAAAACGACAAGCTGAGCGCGTAAACAGTACCAAACCAAGTGACCAGTCAGAGTGACTATCATCAGTGTCAGTCCACAGCCTCTGACCACGTGTGCACACACTGACTCTCGCCTGAGCCAGGCCCTCTAGCATGTTTTCTCCCTCGGTAGGACGCTACCGTTGGCTGGGAGCCCACGGAACTAGCTTACAAACCGTGTACGGGAAACACCCCTCCGCTATCCCTGAGCAGGTCGGTACTCAACAGACCTAGGGCAACAACAGTGGCTCCATTGCAAGGAAAGAAAAGCTACTCTATTGGGATTAAAAACATGCCATTGTACAATAGAATAACCTAAACATGGCATATATACGTAATGGAATGCTTAACGAATAGGTCGGTACTCATTTTACCAACAGGCATGTTGCGGTCTACTGCCCATGCGCTACAGGTGAGTAACGGTCGGGGACTGGCGCGTTATATCAAGAATGACGTGTCCGCCCCTATCTGTAACATCCACCGAAGTTCCAGCCAAAACGAACGAAACAGAATGTAACAGTATGGGCACAGCGCGTTACATCAACTGTAACGCGTTGGACCCTCGCCGTTACATCCACCCGAGGCCAAAACCCACGCATAGCGTTCTAAAAACCATTAACATGCGATATAACGCGCTCGCCCAGGCGCGTCGGGTTGACCTGACGGTCGGCCGACTGGCCGTCAGGCTCACCGCCTCACCTGGTCAACGCGGTTCAACGGGCGAGTAACGGATGGGAGCCCCATCGTTACTCTCAAAATAACGCCCCTTCAACGTGCCATTATATAAAAATAACGCGCCCTCAAAGGACCGTCAGGAGTGTGACGGTTCCTGGAAGCACCGTCACACCACCTGGGACGCGGGCGGGTTCGGTTTGAAAACCGGTTCCCTCCCGGACTATAGAAATCATCGGGTAACAACGTAAAACCCGTTTCCTGTCAAACCATACATCCCAAACAACAGTATAACAGCTAAAAACATCACATGCAAAGCCCATAATGCATTAATCTCAAAAATTTAGGCTAAAACCCCACAAATAGAAAGATGAACATTATGCATGCTATGGGGTTCTAATCAAACGAACTAGCTACAGGAATTGATCCTAGCAAGTTCAGGAGTCCATCCCCCTACCTCTTGCAAACCGAAACGGCCGGAAACGCCGCATGCACGGAGGAAGGTTCACGGAGCCTTCCCACACCGTCCCACTCCCACGATCACCGAACCGCGCCAAAATGGGTACCCACGCGTTCCTCTTGACGCGAGGAATCCTCGGGCACCAACCACGCTTCAATCCGACGTCGTCTCGCCTGCTTTCCCTAGGAGAGGGGAGAGGGCGATCGAACGAAGAGAGAGAGAGAGCGTGAGAGAAAGAGATCGACGGGGGAGAGAGAGAGAGAGGGTGAGGGATTAAAAGAAAATAAATTAAAATTAAAATATATATAATATAATCATTATATATATTAAAATCTTATTAATTTCTAATAACCCTCGATTAACTCCAAATAAATCTGAAAAAATACCAGGAAAATTCCTAAAAATACCAGAAAATAGTCAGAAATTCCAGAACAAATACTAGATCCAAACCACTAAGGATCCACTAAGGCACGAGCCTTACAGTCCCTCTCTCCTAAAAGAAATTTCGCCCTCGAAATTTATAACAACGGATAAGGAGGAAATTGAGAAAAGAATTATACCTCACTGGAATAAGAAAGGAAAAAGTTGACGCATCTCATCTTCACGTTCCCAAGTGGACTCATTACCAGAGTGACGCTGCCAAGCAACTCTTACCAGAGGGATATTCTTATTTCTCAACCGCTGCTCACGACGGTCTTCAATTCTGATAGGCAACTCTGGCGTAGACAAATCAGCAGTCACCTCGGGCCAAACTGAATCATCGAGAACATGAGAAGCATCTGGCACTAGAGAGGGGGATTTCTGTAGCCCACCCAAAGAGCAGCCCAACTAGACCCAACAGGGTCCAACGAGGCAAGCCCACCCGAGTGACAGCCCACAGGGCCCACTCAGGGAAGAAAAGCCCAATAAACAAACACTCGAGGAACCAACTCTCCCCGGCGGCCTCTAGGCTCGGAGGGCCCGAGTGATGGTCAGGTCATAAGGAAGGTCCGGCCCAAGCCGTTTCCCCGCCCGGGAGAGACAGGCATTAGCCGACCTATCCGACCCCTCTTTCACCGAGCTATGCTCATCGCCCGGACAGGGCTGGCGTTTCAGGAGCTCGGCCAGACCAAATATCATCCGTTCAAGAGTCCCCAACAGATAGGGGAGTCAAGAAACCACCGGACTTCAAGGCGATAACGTTCCCACGATAAGGCCATGAAAGCCCACGTTGAGGACGTAACTCCCGCCGGAGACCCCTCAGCTTACAAGACTCCTGAAGGCGGCACACTATTTAAACCAGGGCTACCCTCCGACAGAAGAAAAGAGCCATTCAGGTACTCATATACCCAAACTCCTGAGCAATCCGCTTCACCCTCTGGTGGAGAGGAATCTCGCGCGCTAGCTTTTCTCCTCCCCATTATTGCTTCCACCACAGCTCTAATGACTTAGCCATCGGAGGGTTTTACCCCAGGGAAGCCCCCTGGGCCCTCTGATACGTTTCCCTGTCTTACAGTTCATCTTCAAGTGATCCACAGCCCGCTCAGGATACAAGCGCGAGATTTCGCCTCTTCATCTAGCGCCGTCTGTGGGAAGCGCACGAAGAGCCGAGATGGTGAGAAGAAGCTCAGGGAGGAGATCCGCCGTTGAGAAGGGAAGGCCGCGGTGGTGGCAGGAGATGGCCCCTCTAGGGCCTCACAGAACCCTCCCTACAACGCCAGCGTCCCCACCAACGGACCGCCGCCCCCTCCGACGGCGACGGGGGTACCCCCCAACGGTGGCGACGAGGTCTTCCAGGCCCTCAATAAGAAGCTTGATGTCCTCGTGGAGCTCATGAGGGCCCAGGCGGCAAGGGATGCCAGGTCCCGTGCCCCGTCCGGGAGCCCCCCCCGTAGTGCGTCCCAGCATACCGTTGGGGGCCGCTTCACCCTCCGCGGTCAGCAGCTCATCCGTAACAAAATGGGAGGACCCTCGCAAGCTCCGCCCCCGGAGCAAGAGGCTTCCTCCACGCCCAGAAAAGGGAGACAGGGGGCGAGGCCTCCACGCCGGAGCGCCGGCGGTCCTGAGGATCGCCACGACGCTCCCCCCAGTCCCACGGCACGACCGCAGCCGGAACTATCCCTCCGGCTGAGGGATTTCGAAAGACGTTTTGCAGAGCAAGAGCGCGCCCTCCGCGCCCTGCAGAAAACCTCTTTCCCGGAGGATGAGGAGAAATCCCCTTTCTCCGAATGCATCTTGAAGGCAGAGGTGTCTCCCAGAACCTCCATTCCGACCTTCAAGCTCTATGATGGCCAGGGCGACCCAGCCGACCACTACGACAGCTTCGATGCCCTGGTGACTCTACATGGAACACCGGATCCTATTAAATGCCAAGCCTTTGCGGCCACCCTGGTCCAAGGCGCTCAGGCATGGTTCCGGGCCCTCGCCCCCGGGTCCATCCGGGACTTCAGGCAATTCGGGCGAGTCTTCAAGGAGAGCTTCGCCGGAAGTGCCCCCCCAAGGTCAGTAGTGGGGCTCCTGGCCCTCAAACAGGCGTAAGGGGAAAGGCTCCGGGCTTATGTCCACAGATTTAAATCGGAAGCCCTCAGAATTCCCCGCCTGGATGTGGCCTCGGCCACGACTGCTCTGACCGGGGGCACCCGGGATGAGAACCTCCACCGCGAACTTGTCCTCCACCCTCCCTCGACCCTTGCCGAGCTAGTGACTCTGGCACTGCGCCACGCCGAGTGCGAAGAAGTACTCAGCGCCTGCCGAGACACAACCGGCTCGGGTCAGGAGGGGGACAAGAAGCGAGCCTTCGAGCCAAACCCTGGCTCGGGCAAGAAGCGAGATCGGGAAGGAGAGCGCAAGAGGAAGTATGAGCGGTACACCCCGCTGACCGCGCCAGTCTACGAGATCTATGAAGACATCAAAGACTCGGGACTCCTCCGCCGGCCCGAACCGATGAGATCGAAGAACCGCAAGCGCGACAGGCATTGCCTGTTCCACGGCGACCACGGGCACCACACCGGCGACTGCCACCAGCTCCAGGACGAGATCGAGCGTCTCATCCGTCAGGGGCACCTGGCCCGGTTTGCAGCCGGGCGCAAAGAAGACCGGGACGCCACCGAGGAGATCGACAACGCCCCCCGAGGGGTCCACATCAACGTCATCTCCGGAGGAACGGCGTCGGGCGGCGACACCAGTCGAGGAAGGAAGCGTTATGCCGAGCGGGCCAGCCAGGTCTTAGAACCCTCCAGCGGCCCGCCGAGGGAGCCCCAGGTCATAGTCTTCTCCGACCAAGACCTGGAAGGGCTGAAGACCCCGCATGATGATGCCCTCGTTATCTCGGCCACCATAAACCATTGTAACATAGATAGAATTCTGGTTGACAATGAGAGCGCCCCCGATGTATTATCTTACGACTGTTTCCTTAAGATGGGGGAAGACCCATCCAAGCTTCGCCCGATCCGAACACCCCTTTGCGGGTTTAACGGCCTAGCCACCTACCCCGAGGGAGCCCTAAGCCTGCCGGTCACCATCGGCACCCCACCCAAAACCGTTACGGTCATGGTGGACTTCATAGTGATTAAGGGTATGATAGCGTACAACGCCATTTTTGGCCGGAAAATTCTCAGCCGGATAAAGGCCGTACCATCTACCTATCACCAGAAAATGAAGTTTCCCACCAAAAATAGGTTGGGGGAAGTCTGAGGTAACCAGGCCACGGCTAGAAGGTGCTACAACATCTCGGTGGAAGCCTCAAGGCCGGACGGGGAAGATAAGGGCCCCAAGGGAATCGAAGGGAAGACCGTAACCGCCGAGCCCGGTGGCGAATTGCTAACGGTATTCCTGAACGATGACCCGGCCCTCGGAGTAAGGATCGGAGCCGACCTACCACCCATGGAACAGCAGTAATACAAAAAATTCATTTCTGAGTATGTTCAGGTCTTTGCTTGGTCCGATGATCAACTCCCTGGCATACCAGAGAAGACCGTGATGCACAAGCTCAGCCTCGACCCCACCGTGAGGCCCGTACAGCAACGGAGAAGGAAGCATGCGCCCGAGAAATAGGCGATCATCAAGGCGCAGGTCACCAAGGGACAAGAGACAGGCCTCTTCAGACCAGTCCTGTACCCTACGTGGCTAGCCAATGTCGTCCTGGTGCCAAAAACTACAGGCAAATGGCGAATGTGCGTGGACTTCACCGATCTGAATAAGGCTACCCCCAAGGACTGCTATCCGCTACCGAGCATCGACCAATTGGTTGATTCAACCTCGGGCAATGAGATACTCAGTTTCCTGGATGCATATTAGGTTATCACCAGATCAGAATGAATCCAGAAGATGTCGAGAAGACCGCCTTCATCACTGACTGCGGCGTGTACTGCTACACCCGGATGCCTTTCGGGTTGAAGAACGCCGGAGCCACATATCAGCGACTGGTAAATCACATGTTCGAGGGACAGCTGGGTCGGAACGTCGAGGCTTACATTGACGACATGCTCGTCAAGACCCCCAAGGCCCAAGACCACTTCACCGACCTTGCCGAAACCTTCGGCACTCTCCTGAAGTACAACATGAAGCTCAACCCCGCCAAGTGCACCTTTGGAGTAAAATCCGGGAAGTTCATGGGTTTCCTGGTCACTCAGCGCGGGATCGAAGCCAACCCCGACAAAGTCCAGGCCATCCTGGACATGCGCCCGCCCATATGCATTAAAGACGTTCAGCGTCTGGCAGGGCGTGTGGCCGCTCTCAGCCGCTTCCTGTCCCGTGCGGCCGAACGATGCTTGCCCTTCTTCAGACTGATGAGGGGACCCAAGCTAGCGTCTGCTACGTTCGCATGGAATGAGGAGTGCCAGACAGCATTCGCCGAGCTTAAAAAGTTCCTGGCTTCGCCACCGGTGCTCTCCAAGCCAGCTCCAGGCGAAGTCTTGCTGCTCTACCTCTCGGCGACGCCATCCACGGTCAGCTCGGTCCTAGTCAGAAATGACTCGGGAACCGAAAGACCAGTCTACTACACTAGCAAGGTGCTCAATGAGGCCGAACGGAGGTACCCCTCAACCGAGAAACTCGTGCTAGCGTTGGTTACCTCCGCAAGGCATCTCCGCCCCTACTTCTAGGGGCACCCCATCACCGTGCTAACCGGCGAGCCGTTGAAGAAGATTCTGGCCCACCCCGAGGCCTCAGGGCGACTCGTCAAATGGGCCATTATGCTCGGGGCCTATGACATCTCGTACCGGCCGCGATCAGCAATCAAAGGCCAAGCGCTCGCCGACTTCATTGCCGAAAGCACCATCCCTGCCGAGGACAGGCCTCCAACCACGACCGGGCCAGCCTGGGAACTGTTCGTCGATGGATCGTCCAATTCGGCAGGCAGCGGTGCGGGGATACTCCTGAGGTCCCCCGAAGGGATAGAGCTACAGTACGCCTTGAAATTCAACTTTTAGGCATCCAACAACGCTTCTGAGTACGAGGCCCTTATCTCGGGAGCACGCATGGCCCGACGGCTGGGGGTCGAGCGAGTCAGGATCCACACCGACTCTCAACTAGTCGCAGGTCAGGTCAACGGCGAGTATGAAGCTCGGGAGGCACCCATGATCAAATACCTTCAGTTGGTCCGGAGCCTGGCCCAACAGTTCGAGGAATTTGGGGTAGTCCAGATAGCTCGGGAGTAAAACTCTTGGGCGGACGCCCTCTCTCAATTGGCCTCCTCCCTAGACCCGGAAGGTACACGATCAGTCCTCCTAGAAGAGCTAGAGCGCCCGAGCATTGACACAGAGCTCCTCGCTGTTGACTCGGCCACTCCAAATGACTGGCGCTCCCCCTACCTGTCCTGGCTACAAGACTCCCAAGAGCCCTCCGACCCTCAAGAAGCCCGCCGAATGAAGTATCAAGCTCGGCGCTTCATCGTCTTCGACAACACTCTCTACCGAAGATCATTCTCCGGTCCCCTCCTGAAGTGCCTCGGTCCCGACGAGGCAAGCTGAGCCATCCAAGAGATTCATGAAGGCCTGTGCGGAGCGCACTCAGGGGCAAGGTCGCTGGCCAGAATCCTGTTACAACAGGGGTACTAGTGGCCCACCCTGCAGCGCGACTGCTCGGCCTATGTTCAACAGTGCGACCGATGCCAGCGGTTCGACCACTTGGTCCATCAGCCGGCTACGGAACTTGTCACCCTAGCCGAGCCTTACCCTTTCGCTCAGTGGGGAATCGATATCCTTGGGCCATTCCCAACGGCCCAGTCCCAGAAGAAGTTCATCATCGTCGCCATCGACTACTTCACCAAGTGGATCGAGGCCGAGGCTACGGCGAGGATCACCGAGACAGTCGTTTGGGGCTTTGTTTGGAAATCGATCATTTGTCGCTTTGGCATCCCCCGAGTGATAGTAAGCGATAACGGTCGGCAATTCGACTCTCGGTACTTCCGAGATCGATGTGCCGACCTAAATATCCGCAACCACTCCACTTCGGTCGCCCACCCTCAGGCCAACGGGCTGGTTGAAAATGCCAACAAGACTATCTTGAAAGGCATAAGAACCAGACTCGGCAAGGCTAAGGGTAGCTGGCTCGAGGAATTGCCTAGCGTACTATGGTCACACCGAACAACCCCCAGGACGGCAACCGATGAAAGCCCTTTTCAGTTGGTATATGGCACCGAAGCCGTCGTTCCATTGGAGATCGCCAATCCGTCTCTCCGAGTGATCAGCTTCTCACTCGAGGCAAACGGGCAAAAATTGCTCGAGAACCTCGACCTAGCAGACGAACTTCGAGAGATCGCGAACGTCCGGGCAACGGAGTACCAATGCCGCCTCACTCGATACTACAACGCCAAGGTCTGAGACAGACGTTTCCAACCAGGGGACTTCGTCCTCAGGAAGGCCGAAGCCTCTAGACCACTAGAGACGGCGGGCAAGCTATCCCCCAACTGGGAAGGCCCCTACCGAGTGGTCGAGACGCTCGAAAAAGGTGCGTACAGGTTAGCGACAATGGAAGGGGAACCTATTCCTCGGACATGGAACGCAGCCGCACTACGCAAATTCTATTTTTGAAATTGTACAGCAAGATGGACGGAATAAATCCCTTTTCTTTTCATTCCAAACCATTGGTACATCAGATAGGCAAATGCCAGTACATCACATAGCAAAAAGTAAAAATCCATCTAAACACCGCCTCAAGGGGTCATCGCTCAGCTGACTCGGTCTTGATCTCCTCGCGTCCAGCCACTGACTCTGCCTCGTGCGGAAACTGGCTCGGACAAGAGGTGGTCAAGCCAGTTGCCTCGGGTGGCCCGTGACAAAGGTGACAGAGGGATTGCAGGAGGGAGGCCACCTTTAAACGTTGAGGAAGGCTACCTCCCAAGTTGGCAACAACCAGGAAAAAGGAGCGCCGTGAAGGCCTCCCCTCTTCCAATCTGCCAACTCCTTGGAAGGAAGGAGAGAGCAAGCAGCCCCCGAAGAGTGAAAGAAATGAAGACCAGAAGAGGGAGAAAGAGGCTGCAGAAGGAGGAAGGCTTCGGTGAGGAGGGAGCTTGATACGCCTCCTCCCCTCACATGGAGGGAAGTAACGGCGGGCTCCCCTGATGCCCCCATCCGTCCTCCGCCTCGGCGTCCACCCGAAAGCCACGCTAGAACTGAGAAAGGGCAAGAACCGTGCCTTCACACGTCGAAGCCCTCTCCAGATCTGCGCGGCGACCGTCGGACCCGTCTCGTGCACGCGTGGCGACCGTGGGATCCATTCAACATTACAGGGCAGCGGGAGCCCGCCGCTCCCCGTCATCGGCGGCATCACCCTCCGAAGGATCCTCCATGCTCCGAATACAAGGGCACAACGCACAGTGAAGAGGAAGGAGCGAGGAAAGACTGTTAGAGAAAATCCCAAGCAGTGAAGAGGAAAGGGCGCCTTTCGGTCCTTCTTATAGGCCAAAGGAGGCTACACGCCTTAAATGACCCCCCCCCTTCCTTGGAAACACGCCAAAGGATTTCTCCCCTGAACAGTCACCTCCAACTCCTCGTCCCCCGCCCTAGCGGGATTCACGAAGCGGCCTGACATTCAAAGCATGAGGGAACGGAAAGACGCCCCGTCAGAAGCCTACCAAAACTGCATGCGAAAACCACGCAGGACATATCGGCACCTCCCAACCACTCAAGATCCGCCAACCAAATCACGGCAAGGATGGTACTCAAACAAAGCAAGTCATTTATTATCACACCAAAAGGAAACCCTCTAAAAAGAGGGAAGAGAGACAAAAAGGGAAGGAGGCAAGGTACATCAGGCCTCGGGCCCACTTTGACATTCGGGAACGGCGGAAGGAGACGCGTCACCCCCGGCGCCTTCGGTGCCGGCCGGCTCGGACACTGACCTCGCCTGTGCGGGAACTGTCTCGGTCGTGAGCCCACCCGAAACGCCCGGAGCCGGTGACCCCGATGGAGGCGACCCCTCCGAATCTCCCCCGACCGACGAGGAAGAGTTGGAAACCGACTCATCCGAGTCATAACACTGGCCGAAGGGGAACTCGATCGCGGAGTTTTGCTCATCGGCGTAGTCCACCGCCCGGCGATAGCCTTGCTTGAACCCCTTTCGAGCACCCCGGCGTAATGCTACCTCGTAATAGGATAGGGCGGCTTTCACCAGGTCGGACGAGTAAGCATCCGAGCTCCTGTAACGCTCGATTGCCTCCACCTCGACCTGCCCCGCCCTTCCGATGAGCTCGACCCGAGCCCGCTCCGCCTCAGCCGCGCGCTCCTCTACCCGGGCCCGGTCCGCCTCAGCCTCAGCTCGGAGACGCTCCGCCACCTCCGCCGGATCTAGCAGCTCGGCGCGTTCGAGCTCCCAGCGATTATCCAACTCGAGGCGACACAGACGCTCCTCCTCAAGGAATCGGCTTGTCCTCTCGAGAGACTCTCGGGTCTTGGAGAGCTGTTCGGCCAACACCCCGGCTTCCAGTCGGCTCGCCCGCGCCACCTCCCGGAACGCGGAGAACTCATGCCGGAGCCCCTCATGCTCCCCCTTGAGTCGGGCCAGTTTCCTCTCGCAGCCCCCAAGGGTCCAGGGAAGGTTCGACCGCTCCGCCTCCGTCCGGGCGTGCGCCTCCGCCATCAAAGCCGCCGACCGAGCTATGACCAGGCCGCCCTCCATCAAAACATCAAGGATCCCGGGGGGGTATTGCGCCTTTCTCCCCCCTTCGTCCTTGTGGCAATCGACCAGCAGACCCGATACAGGTCGCCCGTAATGCCGAGCCTTTCCAAGGGCTCCGACAGAGGGGACCGCCCCGCACGGGGCACCCCGCCAGAAGACTCTGCTCGAGTGACAGAACCAACCGCCTCGCGCGCCACGGTCGGTTGGGGTTGCGACGCCTCCCGGGGCGAACCCCCAACCTCGACCGGCGTCGCGGGACCGACCGCACCGGGAGCTCCAAGTACCTGAGGCTGCAACGCCCTAGCAGGCGAACCCCCAGCCCTGCCTATCTCGGCCCGCACCTCGCCGACCGAGACATCCCCGCCTTCGGCCAATCCCCCGGCCTCGGCGCCAGCTACTTCGACATCGGCCCCCTCTGCCTCCGTGGGGGGGAGAGCCGACCCATCGCCGCCCTCTGATGGGCCCCCGGTCTCCTCGGCCCCCTCTCACCTGGCAGGTGGGGGAGCTGGCCCCGAGGGGTCGGCCCCATCTTGCCCCCGAGAGGGGAGCGCCGCCGAGTCGGAGTCGCCCCCGGCGGTAGGAGGAAGACCGGCCTTCTTGGCCCGTTTCTTGGCCTTCACGGCCTCCCGCAACTTTCCCGCCATGGGATCCTTGCGCTTTGTACCAGTTGGCCGTGAAGACCCCACGGGAGCCACCCCCTTGCCCTTATCTCGGGCTTGGGCGCGACTCACAGAAGCATCTGGTTCATCGGCCGCCGAGTCATCTCCCAGATCAATGACCTCAGCAGCTTCCTCCAGAGGTTCCCGCCTAACGTCTGCCACAAAGGGAGAAGACCCGATCAGGAGAAAGAAAGTAACTACCATCCCAGGAGAAGAGCCTCGAGAGCGGTACCTGTCGACGTCAACCGCGTAAGCAAGCACCATTCGATGTTCTCCGGCGTCACCAGCTCCTCGGTCGACTGGCGGTTACCCAGCAGATGAGCGGCCTGCCGCTCCACGTGGGGAGGGAACTCCTCCGGGTGATGAGGACATCAAGAGCTTATGGGTTGTATTGTATGTATTGGCTTGTATAGGTGTGTAGTAATTTTTGATTTCTTTCATTTGGGCTCTCTTTGTAAGGCTTAATTAAGCCATTGGGCCACTTTTCTAGGAAGAGTCCATTACTAGGTATCATGGTTTAGGTACACTTAAGGGTGCTACTTCATATTGGGTCATTTGGTTTTAAATGGGTCATTAAGGCACTTAAGGCCCAAATTGGGTTCCACTCTCCCATGGGCCATCTAAGTGGGAATGGCCCATGACTAGCATGATATATTGGGTGGCTCTTGGCCCATGAATGGCCTTGGCCCATGAAGGGGGGCGCCCCCTCTTTTGGCCTTATTAGGCTTGGTTGGTGTGTATTAGGTGAAGTTGGAATGGAATTAGTCTAAGGTTGAATGGAGATGGTCAAGTTAGATTAAAAAATGGTATTTGGTGTGTTATTCACACTTCATCTCAGCCATTCAATCCCCAACCCTTGATCCAAGGGTCCACATTAGATTTGAGTGGAGTCATATATAATGCTGTATTTTCATGAGAAATTCAATGAAAAATCAGAAAATTAGTGAGTGTTCTTGGAGCTTGGTGCGCCCCCTTCCTCTCTCCCCCTGGTTTCCTCTTCCCCAACCCCAGATCTAGAGTGTATCCCCCTTCTATCATCCCCTCTCAACCTTCGGTGATCGTTTGTGCCGCCGCCGCCGCCGTTCGTGCCGCCTTCGAGCCGCCACGGGATCGTCTTCGGTTTTCTGCCCTGCTGGATAGAGGTGCCATTCGTGAATTCCTGAAGCCCGCCATGAGCTCAGATCGATTTGAAATTTTGAAGGTTGGTTTCTATCTTCTATCCCATTCTCCAAAAAAAAATCCAGGTTCAAAAGCCACCGTGTCATATTTTTACCATTTCGTTCAACTCTCAATCTTAGATCTGTTCTGTCACTGTCTATAGTGACAGTAGCCCTGAGTTTCATGTCTTAGGTCCACTTTTTGATTTATTTTAGTTCGCCCAATTTTACTGGAGATTACACCTATCCACCCTTTCATCCAAAATTTTTCTCAATTTTTTTTTCGTCCATTTCATATTTTCTAAAAATCATTCTCAGTCCCAGCTACAGTTCTGTCCCCCTGATCTCAGATCCGACCTTCGTCCACTAAAAAACTCACAGAAAATCATAGACATATCCCAACCTGTCCAAACCAATTTTTCTGTCTTCCCAACTCCATTTGCAACAACTTCTCTGAAGAACACAACCCCAGATTCGGACGTCTACCTCGTAGTCAAAGGCAATCTACAGTTAGGTTCTCTGCAGGCCTGAGTCTTCGGTTACTGTACAACAGGAGATTGAAAATTCCATAAGTCAAGATCCGAGATGATCCAGGCCATATCTTTAGTCCTAGGTTGAAGAACTTCAAGCTAGCTTTCCAATGGCGCTAGTCTCGTGTCGATCCGACATCGGGGCTGATCGCAGCGCCCATTCTCGTCGGAGCGCGCGCCGAAATACAGAACCGGCAGATTTCTGATCGGGTTTTCCGACCGGTGCCGAACGGAGCCACCGGGCCTCCGGCCGGCGAACCAGCGTGCCGCCATCCCAAGGAGCGACCCTCCGGGCATCCACCACTACAGCGGTGCCACCGGGTCCCACACGGCCCCTCCAGACAGCACGTGGGCCCCACCGTCACGTGTTCGGGTGTTGCCGAATCAACGCGAGAAGCCGCCCGTCAACCCGAATTCGGTCCTCCCGGACCCCATTGTATAGCCCTTTACCTCCCTGCTGTGGAGTGGGCAGCAAGTTGCATTTCTGTAATATCCGTGTATAATTGTTCCGGGAGTACGACTTCAGCCGGGCCCGTTGTCCCCACGCCGAGCGCGTGGAGGTATGGCATTCGCTCCCTTACTTGGCATTTTGCTTAATTTTCATATATACTTGCTTATGCCACTGCTAGAGAGCATGATAGGATAATTAGCTCGCTTTTTATTTATATCACCGCTGCTGCGAGTGAGAGCGTTACCGTCCCGTGACCCGATCCGGGCACAAGTGAGAGCCGACCACCCTAGCTCACAGCCGGTTTCTCAACCGTGCACATCCGACGCTTCCCTCGTTAAGGGACGATCGCGAGCTTGTCGTGTCCGTGGTCCCGTCCCGCATCAATTTGGTATCAGAGCGAGTTGAGTCTAGGGTGTCAAAAAAAGAAAAGAAAAAAAAAGTGTCATTTACGTCTAGTCATTAGTCGGTCTAAGTCGTGTTTAGGGTCATCATTGTTTTAAAACAAACAAAAAAAGTATCTTTTCGCATTTGCATCCCTTTACTCGGTATATCAAAAGGTGTTCTCCGAACGTTAGGCTACGCCTATCGGGAAGACCGCACACTTGCGCGAGTGATCTTCGGATCGATTAACTCCGCCACGTGCCGAGTTTTGGTTACGTCTAGGTGCATCATATTAGTGTGTGTTTTCTTTAGTCGGCGTCGTCTAGTCGGTGTGTTTGCATGTCCACTCGTCGAGGTACTCAATACTCACCTCCACCACCACCAATGGCGGAATCCAGAGTCTATAGTTCCGATGAGGTGGCCACTATGTTCCGAACACTTATGGGAAAAATGGATGGGTTGAGTGAGCGCATGGATGAGTTAAGCACTCGAGTGGATAGGATGGAAGAAGCGAGTACTCGAGTGAATGGCCTAGGCACCCGCCTAGAAGAGAGGATGAAAGTTGTAGAGGATAGGGCCGCTGGGTCGAACCAGTCCATTCAAGGATTGGTCGGGAGAGTCACCGCACTAGAGAAAGGACCAGCCGAGACACACCCGATTGTCCCAGTCCAGGCACCCGCCCCACCTACACAAGGTCAACCGGAGCCGGTTCATCAACCCGCGACTCCAAGGGTTCAAGGGGTAGCTACTAGGAGGCACGAAGTCCCCGAGGTGCATGACTACGAGTCCGATAATGAGCATCGGGGACATAGTCGTGATTATCGCCATACACGACGTACCCACGACCAAGATATGGATGAACGGGCCATTCGGACCGTTCGGGCCGACCCTCCCACCTTTGACGGGTCCTTGGACCCAAAGGTCTACCTTGATTGGGAGGCTGGTATGGACCGATATTTTGAGTGGTTCGAGATGTCGGACCAACAAAAAGTCAAGTATGCCAGGATGAAACTTTTAGGCCAAGCCCAAACCTATTGGAGAAACATGGAGAACCTATTGTTTCATCGTCAAGAACCCCCGATCGATACATGGACCGATATGAGGGAGAAGCTTAGGAAGAAGTACCTCCCTACCTCCTATCGCCAGCGTCTTATAGAGAGGTGGCAAAGTCTCACCCAAGGAGACCGGTTCGTCTCGGATTACATCGCCGAATTTGATGAGTACTACTTACGATGCGATGCCACGGAGGAGGATTCCCTTACCGTCTCCCGGTTTCGGCGTGGTCTACGCCCACACCTACGGTATGAGCTTCTCCGCCGCAAGGTGGACAAGCTGGAGGATGCATACCAAGTTGCTCTCGAGATGGAGCAATTCGAGGGTGAGTTCGAGTCTATTCCCCGGTGGAGCCCCGCTCCTCCCCGTAGTGACTCCCGTGGCTCCTTAGGTTCATACCCGAGGGGACCCATGACTCGTCCACAGGAGCCCGCCCGTCAGGAGCACTTTGCTCCTAGACCTCGACCTCCCCCACCACGGGATCTACCTCCACCCCATCCACCGGCACCCGTTGCCCGTCCCCCAGCTCCTATAGCCCGTCCTCTGGCACCGGCACCCCCTCCACTATTGTCCAAGGCACCTACACCTCCCCCATTGCTGCCTACACCCCCTACCCGACGGGATGATAAGGGTAAGGCCCCTCTTTTCGGGGAGAGTAGTCGATCGCGAGTGCAGTGTTTCCACTGTCATGGATTTGGCCACATTGTCAGCGAGTGTCCCGCTCGCGCCACCCTAGCCTTAGGTGTTGGAGGATCCGTACCTCCCGAGCCTGAGTGTGTTGATTACGAGGCCGATGAGGCACTAGCCGAGGAGTACTATGCCTTGGGAGGGGAAGAGTGGGAGAGCTCTCCCGCCGCTCAGGATGCAGCCACCTAGTGGGCTTGATGCTACCACCTTCGTCTAGAGTCATGCATAAGTCGGTGTGTTTTCCATGTGTGGTTTGTTTTGAGTGGTGTGTTTTGAGTCGATTGTTTGTGTGGTTTGCATACGTGTGTTAGTGCATGGTGAGTCTGCATGTGTCTTGTGCAAGCTCGTTGTCGTTCTCTTATGAGTAAGAGGTGATTGGACTCACTTGATGAGTATGGGATCGGTTCTACTTCTATACCCGGATCAGTCACCTATAGGGACTCAGCGGTGATTCCTAGTGAGTCTTCGAGCTGTTTTCTTCCCTTTTGAGAGTGCCCCTTCGGAGTGACCACCTTTAGCCCATAGCAGTTCGCATATCGAGTATATATGGAATGAGCAGGTGACGATCACTTGGAGCGGAGCATACCCGCGCTACTTGGCACGGTGATGGATCCGCCGGAGTACTCGAGCATCCCTACCCCTACTCGATGGGGTCGAGTTCCTCCCACCCAGGGAGAATTGATGAGGACATCAAGAGCTTATGGGTTGTATTGTATGTATTGGCTTGTATAGGTGTGTAGTATGGGTTGTATTGGCTTGAAAGTGTGTAATTTTTGATTTCTTTCATTTGGGCTCTCTTTGTAAGGCTTAATTAAGCCATTGGGCCACATTTCTAGGAAGAGTCCATTACTAGGTATCATGGTTTAGGTCCACTTAAGGGTGCTACTTCATATTGGGTCATTTGGTTTTAAATGGGTCATTAAGGCACTTAAGGCCCAAATTGGGTTCCACTCTCCCATGGGCCATCTAAGTGGGAATGGCCCATGACTAGCATGATATATTGGGTGGCTCTTGGCCCATGAATGGCCTTGGCCCATGAAGGGGGGCACCCCCTCTTTTGGCCTTATTAGGCTTGGTTGGTGTGTATTAGGTGAAGTTGGAATGGAATTAGTCTAAGGTTGAATGGAGATGGTCAAGTTAGATTAAAAAATGGTATTTGGTGTGTTATTCACACTTCATCTCAGCCATTCAATCCCCAACCCTTGATCCAAGGGTCCACATTAGATTTGAGTGGAGTCATATATAATGTTGTATTTTCATGAGAAATTCAATGAAAAATCAGAAAATTAGTGAGTGTTCTTGGAGCTTGGTGCGCCCCCTTCCTCTCTCCCCCTGGTTTCCTCTTCCCCAACCCCAGATCTAGAGTGTATCCCCCTTCTATCATCCCCTCTCAACCTTCGGTGATCGTTTGTGCCGCCGCCGCCGCCGTTCGTGCCGCCTTCGAGCCGCCACGGGATCGTCTTCGGTTTTCTGTCCTGCTGGACAGAGGTGCAGTTCGTGAATTCCTGAAGCCAGCCACGAGCTCAGATCGATTTGAAATTTTGAGGGTTGGTTCCTATCTTCTATCCCATTCTCCACAAAAAAATCCAGGTTCAAAAGCCACTGTTTCATATTTTTACCATTTCGTTCAACTTTCAATCTCAGATCTGTTCTGTCACTGTCTACAGTGACAGTAGCCCGGAGTATCATGTCTTAGGTCCACTTTTGGATTTATTTTAGTTCGCCCAATTTTACTGGAGATTACACCCATCCACCCTTTCATCCAAAAGTTTTCTCAATTTTTTTTTCGTCCATTTCATATTTTCTAAAAATCGTTCTCAGTCCCAGCTACAGTTCTGTCCCCCTGATCCCAGATCCGACCTTCGTCCACTAAACAACTCACAGAAAATCATAGACATATCTAAACGTGTCCAAACCAATTTTTCTGTCTTCCCAACTCCATTTGCAACAACTTCTCTGAAGAACACAACCCCAGATTCAGACGTCTACCTCACGGTCAAAGGCAATCCACAGTTAAGTTCTCTACAGGCCTGAGTCTTCGGTTACTGTACAATACGAGATTGAAAATTCCATAAGTCAAGATCCGAGCAGATCCAGGCTAGATCTTTAGGCCTAGGTTGAAGAACTTCAAGCTAGCTTTCCAACGGCGCCAGTCTTGTGTCGATCCGACATCGGGGCTGATCGCAGCGCCCATTCTCGTCGGAGCGCGCGCCGAAATACAGAACCGGCAGATTTTCGATCGGGTTTTCCGACAGGTGCCGAACGGAGCCACCGGGCCTCCGGCCGGCGAACCAGCGTGCCGCCATCCCAAGGAGCGACCCTCTGGGCATCCACCACTATAGCGGTGCCACCGGGTCCCACACGGCCCCTCCGGACAGCACGTGGGCCCCACCGTCACGTGTTCGGGTGTTGCCGAATCAACGCGAGAAGCCGCCCGTCAACCCGAATTCGGTCCTCCCAGACCCCATTGTGTAGCCCTTTACCTCCCTGCGTGGAGTGGGCAGCGAGTTGCATTTCTGTAATATCCATGTATAATTATTCCGGGAGTACGACTTCGGCCGGGCCCGTCGTCCCCACGCCGAGCGCGTGGAGGTATCGCATTCGCTCCCTTACTTGGCATTTTGCTTAATTTTCATATATACTTGCTTATGCCACTGCTAGAGAGCATGATAGGGTAATTAGCTCGCTTTCTATTTATATCACCGCTGCTGCGAGAGAGAGCGTTACCGTCCCGTGACCCGATCCGGGCACAAGTGAGAGCCGACCAGCCTAGCTCACAGCCGGTTTCTCAACTGCGCACATTCCACGCTTCCCTCGTTAAGGGACGATCGCGAGCTTGTCGTGTCCGTGGTCCTGTCCCGCATCATCGGGCGAGGGGGAAGATTCGGATGAAAATTGGGCGAGATCGGACATCTCCAAAACTCGTCCGTCGCCTCCGCCTTCACCCAGAAGAATTGGGTCTTCCACCCCTTGTGCGAGGAGTCCTTCGCAGCGAGGGAGATGCAACTCCTGTTCCTCCTCGCCTGGATGAAGTAAAAGCCCTTCCCCGCCGATGGGTGCGCTTTCAGCTCGAAAAAATAATGAAAGAGGTCCAAGGAAGGAAAAATGTCGTGCTGACGATAGAGAATCCGAAAGGCGGAAAGAAGGAGATATGAGTTGGCCACCAACTGAATAGGCGCCAACCAGAAAAGCTCGAGAAGCTGGAGTACAAGAGGCTCGAAGGGAAGGCGGAACCCACTCTTCCAAGCCAGAAGGAAAGTGCAAATGTGCCCCGTACGGCTGTCCAGACTCGTCTCATACGGGGCGGCGGCAGCAAAGCTGTACCTGAGAGGCAAGCGAAAGCGATGCTCCAGCTTCCTCACCTCGGCCTCCCCCAACTCACTACAGTTGGAGACGGGCTCCCGCCTCACCTGCCCGATTTCCAGAGGCAGACCAGCCATCGAGCCGGAAGATGATCCCTCACGCGAGCTCGAAGACTCCGGAGGGGAAGGAAGTTGCCGGACCACCTCCGCGGTTATCCTCGCCAACTCCTCAAACGCCGCCGCAAGGCTCTGCGCCTCCACTGTGCCCTCACGGCGCATCAAGGAGCCCCAGAAACAAAGAAACTAAGGAAAGCCCAAAACCCTGAGAAGCCTAGAACGACGAACAGCGCCCAACGCCTATAAAACCCTGGAGGGAGGCGACGCGTCATTCCGTGCTCCGAGAAAAGGGGGGCCCCTTCAGTTTAAATCCGTCAGGATCATCATTACGGGCCCAGGCGACCACTATACGTGGCTCCATCACGCCAACAGAATTCCACCCACCTGAGCCACGCCGGTCCAAAGCCTCAAAAACTACTCGACCGAGCCTCCATGGCTCGGGAGTAGGAGGGGGACAAGTGGAGAGGGGGATTTCTGTAGCCCACCCAAAGAGCAGCCCAACTAGACCCAACAGGGTCCAACGAGGCAAGCCCACCCGGGTGACCGCCCACAGGGCCCACTCAGGGAAGAAAAGACCAATAAACAAACACTCGAGGAACCAACTCTCCCCGGCGGCCTCTAGGCTCGGAGGGCCCGAGTGATGGTCAGGTCATAAGGAAGGTCCGGCCGAAGCCGTTTCCCCGCCCGGGAGAGACAGGCATTAGCCGACCTATCCGACCCCTCTTTCACCGAGCTATGCTCATCGCCCGGATAGGGCTGGCATTTCAGGAGCTCGGCCAGACCAAATATCATCCGTTCAAGAGTCCCCAACGGATAGGGGAGTCAAGAAACCGCCGGACTTCAAGGCGATAACGTTCCCACGATAAGGCCATGAAAGCCCACGTTGAGGACGTAACTCCCGCCGGAGACCCCTCAGCTTACAGGACTCCTGAAGGCGGCACACTATTTAAACCAGGGCTACCCTCCGACGGAAGAAAAGAGCCATTCAGGTACTCATATACCTAAACTCCTGAGCAATCCGCTTCACCCTCTGGTGGAGAGGAATCTCGCGTGCTAGCTTTTCTCCTCCCCATTATTGCTTCCACCACAGCTCTAATGACTTAGCCATCGGAGGGTTTTACCCCAGGGAAGCCCCCTGGGCCCTCTGATACGTTTCCCTATCTTGCAGTTCATCTTCAGGTGATCCACAGCCCGCTCAGGATACAAACGCGAGATTTCGCCTCTTCAAGCACATATTTCCTCAACTAAGAGACGTGGAACACAGCATGAATAGCTTGCATAGCCACTGGTAGTTTCAAACGATAAGCTACCGGACCCACAGCTTCAACAATAGGAAACGGGCCAACATATCGCGGACTAAGCTTTCCACGCTTCCCAAACCTGGAAACACCCTTCATCGGAGATACCTTAACAAACACCATATCTTCTGGCTCAAACTGTAGTGGACGTCTGCGCTGATCTGCATAGCTTTTCTGTCGACTCTGGGCTGTCAACAATCTCTGCCTGATCAGACGAACCACATCAGAACACTGCTATACCATGTCAGGTCCTGTCAACAGTCTGTCCCCAACATCAAACCAGTTCAAGGGAGTACGACAAGGATGACCATACAGCGCTTCATAAGGAGCCATGCCAATACTGGAGTGAAAACTGTTGTTATAAGCAAATTCAACAAGTGGCAAATGTTGACTCCACGAACCCTGCCAATCAAGGCAACACGATCTCAGCATGTCTTCCAGAGTCTGAATAGTCCTCTCTGACTGTCCATCTGACTGTGGGTGATACGCTGAACTGAACGCTAACTCAGTGCCCAGAGCTTTCTGGAAACTACGCCAGAAGTCGGAGGTAAAACGTGGATCACGATCTGACACAAGTGAAACAGGAATTCCATGCAGTGGCACGATCTTCTGCACATAAAGCTCGGCCAACCTCTGCACACTCCAAGTAACTTTAATCGGCAACAATCTGGTAGTTTTAGTCAATCTGTCGACAAGCAACCAGATACCATCAAAACATTGAGAAGTCCGAGGCAAACCCACCACAAAGTCTGTAGTAACGTGGTCCCATTTCCACATTGGAATCTCTAAAGGCTGAAGTAATCCACCTGGCTTTTGATGTTCGGTCTTAACCTGCAGACAAGTCGAGCACTTAGAAACAAATATAGCCACGTCTTTCTTCATACCTGGCCACCAGAACTGCTTTTTCAAATTCTGATACATCTTGGTGACACCTGGGTGAATAGCAAAACGGGAACCATGGGCTTCACTCATAATCTCATGCCTCAATTCATTATCAGTGGGGACATACCATCTGTCCTGGAAGTTGACGACCAGCTTGTCATCAAATTCCACATCATATCTTGATATAACACGGGCCAAATCAGAATCAGCTTGCTGAGCTTCTTTAATCTGCTGATACAAAGCTGAACCCAAAACCAAGCTAGCACAAACTGCCATTCTCGGATCGGCGGGAATCTCCACACTGAATGCCTCGCTCGGAAGCTGTTCCCACAATTTCCATTCATGTAGCAACAGATTATTGACTTGCACCTTCCTGCTCAGAGCATCAGCCACAACATTCATTTTTCTCGACTGATAGGAGAGTGTAAAGTCATAATCTTTCATGAATTCCATCCATCGCCTCTGCCTGAGATTCAGATCTTTCTGGGAGAATATATACTGTAAACTCTGATGATCAGTAAGAATCTGAAATTTCTCACCATACAGATAATGTCTCCAGATCTTCAAGACAAAAATAACCGCAGCTAGCTCCAGATCATGTGTGGGATAGTTTTCTTCATGCTGTTTCAATTGCCGAGATGCATATGCAATAACCTTACCATGTTGCATCAGCACTGCACCCAAATCCACTCGAGAAGCATCAGTGCAAACAAGAAATCCACCCGAGTCGGAAGGCAAAGTCAACACTGAAGAAGAGGTTAATACCCTTTTCAATTCAACAAAGCTAGCCTCACACTGATCTGACCAGACAAAAGGTACATCTTTACGAGTCAGTCTAGTCATCGGTGCTGCAATCTTCGCAAAATCCTGGATGAACCTGCGATAATACCCAGCCAAACCTAAAAAGCTTCTAATCTCAGTGATCGTTCTCGGTCTCTGCCAACTCAAAACAGCTTCAATCTTTGCAGGGTCCACTGCCACTCCGTCACCAGAAATCACGTGGCCAAGAAAATGAATTTCCCGAAGCCAGAATTCACACTTACTGAACTTCGCATAGAGCTCGTGATCTCTCAGAGTCTGCAGAACGATCCTCAAATGCTGTACATGATCTTCATCAGAGGCAGAATATATCAGAATATCATCAACAAAGATCACCACGAACTGATCAAGAAATGGATGAAAGATACGCTGCATTAGGTCCATAAAAGCTGCTGGGGCATTAGTCAATCCAAACGGCATTACTAGAAATTCAAAGTGACCATACCGAGTGCTGAAAGCTGTCTTCTCCACATCAGATTCCCGGATCCGCAATTGAAAGTAGCCAGACCGGAGGTCAATTCATGAAAAGACAGTAGCAGACTGTAACTGGTCAAACAAATCATCAATCCTGGGAAGCGGATATTTATTCTTGATAGTCACCTGATTCAGCTGCCTGTAATCAATACAAAGTCTCAGGCTTCCATCTTTCTTTTTCACAAACAACACTGGAGCACTCCACGGAGAAAAACTGGGGTGAATATAGCCTTTTTCCAGTAATTCAAGTAGCTGTGCTCGCAGCACTTTAAGTTCAGCTGGAGCCATACGGTACGGTGCCTTTGCTAACGTGCCTGTACCAGGAATCAGTTCAATCACCATTTCAATCTCTCGCTCTGGAGGCAAGCCTGGCAACACGTCAGGAAACACATCAGGGAACTCACAGACAACAGGAATATCACAGACATCCCGTCGTGGTTTTTCAACAGCAACCACAGAAGCTAAGAATCCCTGGCAACCTGCACTAAGCAACCTATAGGCTCGAATAGCAGAAATAATCATACGAGAAGAACGGGATCGAATACCTTGGAAATAAAAGGCTGATTTTCCTTGGGGCTGAAAATAGACTTTCTTCGATCTGTAGTCAACCACAGCTCCATACTTCTCCAACCAATCCATTCCCAGAATAACATCATAATCTGCCAGCTGCAACGCATACAATCTTGCCGGCAACTGGTGACTATCAATCATCACAGGAGACTCTCCCAGACACAAAGGTGTAATCATGAAATCTCCAGAAGGCAATTCAACAAACATCTCACAAGACATCTCTGATGTCGGCTCCTCAATACATGCCAAGAAAGCCTCAGAAATAAAAGAGTGAGAAGCACCAGAATCAAATAAGACGCGAGCTGAATGACCATAAAGCATAATCGTACCTTCCACCAGATGGGACGCAACAGCTTCAGCTCTAGTCATATGAGAAACTTTGCCTTTCTGCTTCTTCGATCCGGCTGAAGATTACTGAGAAGACGCCGACGCTTGAGAATAGAACTGTTGTTGAGTTTGAGGGACAGGAGGAGGTCTGAATTGCGGCTGCTGAGGCTGAGAGAACTGAGGAGCTTGCAATTGCTTCGGCCTCAGTGGGCAATCCCGAACCACATGACCCGGCTGGTCACATCTAAAGCAAACAACAGGCAGAGAACACGGCTGGCCCTTATGATGACCACCGCATCTCCGACACGTCCATGGCTGACTGACAGCTGAACTCTGACGAGTCTGAGAAGAAGGTGTTGTCGTCTGCTGAACAGAATCTGTACCGGACAACGGCTGCGGGAAAAACCTCTTTTTCTTCTTGAACCTCTTAAACTTGGTCTTGGAAGGAGAAGAAGCACTGCTAACCTCTGGCGCAACTGAGGGAACTCCTAACACAAGCGGTCGGTAAGCCTGCTGAGACTGCATTGTCGGCTGAACTGACCCTGCCTGAGGATACCCACCTGGTCTCGCCATCTCCAGCTCAAGTGCCATAGCTGTCTGGCATGCACCATCTAGATCGGCAACACGACTTGCAATCAGGGGCATCTTCAACTCTGGCCTCAAACCTCGCAAGAATTGTTGAGTCTTTAACGCTTCATTTGCCAGCACATGGGGCGCATACTGACCCAATTCCAAGAACTTATTCCGATACTGAAGCACAGTCATACTACCTTGAGTCAGCTCCATAAATTGATACATTTTTGCCATCTGCAAGCAGGCAGGAGTATAGGCACGCTCGAAAGTAGCAACGAACTCTGCCCAAGTGATCTGCTGAAGAGGTCTGGAATGAAAAGCAATCTGCCACTCGGCTTTCCACCACGTGATAGCTGTACCCTGGAGTTGAAAAGTGGCAAGCATAACCTTCTCATCTTCAGCGCTCTCCATAGACAGGAACACGCGTTCAATAGCATCCAACCATTGCCTCGCAACCTCTAGATCGGGCTGTCCATCGAAAGCAGGCGGATTGAACATAAGAAATTCTTTCAAAGCCCTGCCTCGACTGCCAAGCACTTCAACCTGAGAAGCAACCATCGGTGCTGGAGGAGGAACGACTGGAACAGCAGGAACTGCAGGAGGAGGTGCAGAACCACTATCTTACCTGGGCGCATCTTGGGGAGCTCGAGGAACTCGAGGAGGTCTTCCTCGACGAGGCGGCATCTTGCGCTGCCGAAAAACAGAAAGCAACAGGAATCACATCAATCACGCAGAAAACAATCCTAAGCCAGCAATAGACAACACGAAGGACTAGCTCTGGACAAGTTGCAAATTCTAATTCCTTATACAAATCCTCAACTCCGCTCTGATACCAGCTGTGACGACCCAGAGTTCAGGATACCGATATACCGATAACATCGATGCACCGATACCAAGAACTGGGGAAGCCACCCAAGAGGCTGATGAGGCCCCTGATGGGTTAGTGAAGTTTGTCGAGGGGATGTATAACGAATTACAATTTGGAACGCGCATATTACAATTAAGCAATAAAATTAAGACAAGTGCGGAAGCAATTCAAAAATAACCAGACTGATATATATATAACTAGTCCAGAAGCACAGAGTACTAGTCCAAAAAGTACAACTACGCGGGGCATACCCCGGCAAAAGTATAACATAGCCTCACAAAGGCGACCCGCCAACTGCTGGCAACTAAGCACGGTCTCCGAGCAACCTCACAAAACACCGGGAGACGGCGGGCGCGGCTCACCTGAAAGGAGAAGGGTGAGTCATAGCCAGACTCAGTAGGGGTCACGCGGATCCCTACCTCGCACTAAACAAACATGCATGCGAAGATAAAGGCAATAGGGAATGCATTTAAATAAAATAACAGGCATTGGCATGAATAACTAATCACAAGAAAGCTGTAAACTCTATCTAAGCAGGTATAACAGCTAACACATGCCAATAATAATTAAATGCAAGTGACTGAAACTAAATCTACCAAACATGATAAGCCTTAACCAATCCAAGCAGTAGGGAGTAGGACAACCACTGGAGCAGAAACCAGATGCGTCCATTGACGACTTACACTGCGTCTCAAGCACTCGCAGTCGGTAAAACGACAAGCTGAGCGCGTAAACAGTACCAAACCAAGTGACCAGTCAGAGTGACACTCGTCAGTGTCAGTCCACAGCCTCTGACCACGTGTGCATACACTGACTCTCGTCTGAGCCATGCCCTCTAGCTAGTTTTCTCCCTCGGAAGGACGCTACCGTTGGCCGGGAGCCCACGGAACTATCTTACAAACCGTGTACGGGAAACACCCCTCCACTATCCCCGAACGGGTCGGTACTCAATAGACCTAGGGCAACAACAGTGGCTCCATTGCAAGGAAAGAAAAACTACTCTATTGGGATTAAAAACATGCCATTGTATAATAGAATAACCTAATAAACATGGCATATATACATAATGGAACGCTTAACGAATAGGCCGGTACTCATTTTACCAACAGGCATGTGGCGGTCTGCTGCCCATGCGCTACAGGTGAGTAACGGTCGGGGACTAGCGCGTTATATCAAGAATGACGCGTCCACCCCTATCCGTAACATCCACCGAAGTTCCAGCCAAAACGAACGAAACGAAATGTAACGGTATGGGCACAGCGCGTTACATCAACTGTAACGCGTTGGATGTTGTGCATCCCTTTAGTTTTGATGATGACAAAGGATATGTTTAATTGCTTCTTCAATATAAAGTAATGGACTCATGATAATTTGATGATGACAAAAGATGTGGTTAACTAATTCAATGCAAATCTGATAGTTCAAGTAATTTCAGGTATACTGAAGTACTAATGAAGTCAACAGATCAGAGGAAGTTGTCAAGGTTTCTTGTCGACCAGAGTAGTAGTCATTGTCGACCAACGAATCCAACCAAACACAGTTCAAGCTATGTTTTCTCTGTACGCGCTCTGGTTGTCGACCAGAGCCCTGCCCGTTGTCGACCACGAAGCAATACAAGCGAATCCAACTCTGTACAGACTTTTCCTCTGTACAGACTTTCCTCTGTACAGACTTCGGTGGTCAACCAGTTACTTTTCCTTTGTACAGACTTCGGTGGTCGACCAGTTAATTATCCTCTGTACAGACTTCGGTGGTCAACCAAAGGCCTGCCCGTTGTCGACCACGGAACAGACAGAGCATCAGACAGAACTGCCATACATCTGGACATTGCCCCTTGTCGACCAGCGACAGGGCTATTGTCAACAATGAGCGATACGAGCATCATCCTGAAGAACCAGTCGTCTGGACATTGTTCTTTGTCGACCAGTGACAAGCTCATGGTCGACCACGGGTGTTATAGCGTCCAGAACCGAACTCTAACCGAATTCTGTTTTGGTTCCTTAAAACCTGCAGATTGTTGTTGCAGGTTGTTGGGCTGTTCAGATGATAAGATTACGCACGGGATTCAAGGAGAGAATCTTGCTAAGAACCGGTCAAATCTTGTTTAAGATTCTATTTAATCTTCTCCCTGTTTTTTAGCGAGTAATCCAACAGGTTTTTGCACTTGCGCGGGAAACAGCTTCGTGCTTAATAAGAACTGGTGCAAAAAGGAGAAGAGATAGAGAGCGGGGTGTGGAACATAGAGCAGAAGAAAAGGACACCCACGAAGATACTCTGAAAGAGAAAAGGAAGAGTGGCTCTCCGGCAATCAAGAAGCAGCAGAAGACAGAAGTGTTCTTCGGTGCTGCAGAAAGAAGACCTGGCTCAAGGCGTTGCAAGTTCCAGCAGCAAGGCAGCTGAAGGCATCCTGCTGGAAGTCCTACAGGGAGTCTTGCCTTGTTACCTATGTGATTGAGTCCCAAGCTGAACTCTTTAATTACTCTGCTTCAAAAGTCTATGTTCAGCTTTGTTACACCTTTTTCTATTTATCTTTTCATTACATCAAGAGTCAAGCTGTGAGGCAGCGGAGTCAAGCTGTGAGGCAGCGGAGTCAAGCTGTGAGGCAGCGGAGTCAAGCTGTGAGGCAGCGGAGTCAAGCTGTGTGACAGCGGTGTTTGTGTGAGATCAGAAGTTCTCATTTAGTGAAGCCTTGCTCAAGTTGAGCAAGGGGTGGACGTAAGTCTCGGGAAGAGACTGAACCACCTAAAAATCCTGTCTTGTGGTTTTGCTTGTGGTGTGTGCTCTTATTACTGTTTGCTATCGCTATAGTTATCAGTTTTATCTTTGCAATCCATCGTTTGCTTAAGGTCTAGTTGATCCTTGGTTTATTAATTGAAAAAAGGGGCTAGATCTATTCACCCCCCCTCTAGATCTATTCAGTCCGTACTTAACACGTGGTATCAGAGCTAGACTCTCCGAAAATGTGGTCTAACAACCAGGAGAGACCTAGCGGACTGAACTCTAGAAGTCTAATGGCTGAGGGACACTCAGTGACTAGACCACCATACTTTGATGGAAATGATTACTCATACTGGAAAAATCGTATGCAGGTGTTCTTGAGAGCACAAGATCATGAGATGTGGAGAGTAGTGAGCCACGGACCCTATGATCTGCCCGAAGACGAGGATACCTGGACCAGAGAACAGGTCAGAAAATCAACCATCAACTGGGGAGCTATGAACGTAATGCAATGCGCACTTCATCCCACGGAGTTCTCAAGAGTCTCACAATGTGCAACAGCCAAGGAGATGTGGGATCGACTCAAGGTCATCTATGAAGGTACGTCAGAGGTAAGGGAGACAAAAGCAAATATGTTAGTCTCAGAATATGAAATGTTTAGAATGAAAACTGATGAAAACATTTCTGATATGTATGCTAGACTAGTGCAACTAACAAATAGCTTAAAGAGTCTAGGGAAAACCTACAAGGAGCAAGAGCTAGTGAGAAAAATTTTAAGGTCTCTCACTCCTATGTGGCATACCAAGGCCACAGTCATTGAGGACTCAAAGAACCTCACTACTATGACTGTGGATGAACTAGTAGGTTCCCTAATGGCCTATGAGGTCAATCTAAAAGGAAAGGAAGAAGAGGGCAAGAAAAAGAAACAGCTAGCTTTGAAAACTAAAATAGGCACCTCTGAATCATCTGACACTGATGACTCATCTAGCACAGGTGAGGAAACTGGTGAGCTTGCCACGCTAACAAGAAAGTTCAGAAAGTTTCTGCGGAAGGAAGGTAAGGGATTTAAAAATCCGAAGGGCATGGTAAGAAGGTCACCCCAGTTTCAGTCTGACAAAACTAAAGCCTCATCTAACAAACTTGCCTGCTACAACTGCAGAAAATCAGGACACATGAAGGCTGAATGTCCAGAGGCTCCTAAGAAATCAAGCTTCAAGTGGAAAGGCAAGAGACCAAAGGCAATGATAAGCACATGGAGCGAGGAGGAGGAAAGCAGCGAAGAGGAAACAACCTCCGAAGAAGAAGAAGGAAACACATGTCTGATGGCCAAAGGAGACAGCAACGATCTTGAGGTAACCTCCCCTTTTCAAGATTTTTCTAGTTCAGATTGGGAAGAAGCCTATTCAGACTTACTTGATACATATGAAATAACAAGAAAGGAAAATAAAAGGTTGAAGAAGAAAGTTAATCAGCTCAATGATGACAGCAACCTAATTGCTAACAGAACTAAACTAGAATTGGAAATCACCACCTTGCAAAATAAGCTGAATCAACACAAGACAGATGAAGAAAATGTCAAAGAACTATTGGAAGAAAATGAGATACTAAAAAACACAATTGATGAGTTAAAACTAAAGACTCAAGAATATGAACAGCAAACTAAGTTAACTCAAGAAAGAAACAACTCACTCAAGGAAGAAAACAGTCAACTTCTGAAAGAAATAGAAAGAATCCAAAGTGAACTAAAAAACAAACAGGAAACATTGGAAAAAATGACTAAGGGTGAAGAAAACTTGAACGCGGTGTTAGGAATAAAAGTAAATTTTCAGAAAGAGGGGTTAGGATACAACCCAACAGCTAAAAAGGAATTTCAACTAAAAACGTCAAATGAAAAAGCTGACACAAAAGGAAAAGGCCCCCTGATAAACCTATATCAAAACAAACAAAAGGACATAGCTGAAAGTTCCTCTAAACAGACTAATGTCACCTGGGAAGAGAGGAATTCTAAAGGGAAAATGGTCAATCTACATCAGCTTAAAAACAACAGCCATATCAGACGAGAAGTTCAAATTCACAGAAGTAACCAGACAAACAGAGCATTAAATCATGTTAATAAACCCAGACCTGTAAAACAAGGTGTCTGGAAACAGGCTGGTCGACAACAGACTCCTCCTATGTCGACCAGAGGGTCTGCCAGAACAGGTACTGGCTTCGGGAGAAACCCTGGTCGACCACAGACATACCAGATGTCGACCAGACACACAAACAGAACCCACAACTTCTCTCAGCTGAAACAGAATGGAAATTGGAATTTAAGAAAATGGACTCAACATAGAGGAACATTAAATCAAAAGGAACACAACCTGAACAAGTTAAGAATCGAAAAGACAAACTGTTCTAACAAAGTTTGGGTTCCCAAGATGTTGTTACAGCAGTTTCATGATTTCACAAGCTATCTTGGACCCGGGTACCATTGGGGTCCAAAAGTTTCTGTGTAATTTGTGATGCAGGAATGTCAGGCAGTCATGCACAACAAGTGGTAAGACCGTTTAGTGCAAAAACTCCATGTAGAATATTCAAAGGTAAGAAACCATCCCTAGCTCATTTTAGAATCTTTGGTGCAAGGTGTTACATTCATAACAATGATAAGAAAGTCTTGGACAAATCTGAACCTAAGAGCAACTCAGGAATATTCTTGGGCTATTCTGATCGATCAAGAGCCTATAGGGTATTTAACACCAGAGATCAAGTGGTTGAAGAACCCCCTCATATTTCATTTGATGAAATTAATGATTTTGGCAAAAATGAACAGGTCAGCAAAGAAGAAGAAGATGGGGAATTTCAGGATGGCAAAGAAAAACCGATGGAGAATGAAGAAGAACTGAATCAAGAAAGAAATCAAGGTAATTCTAATGACCAAACCGAAGGAGAGGTCAACTCAGGTAACAATCTTGAAAACTCAAGACTTCTTAGAGATCATCCCTTGGATAACATTATTGGTAGTAGTCATGATCCTAGGAAGACTAGATCTCAGCTCAAGACCATTAATGAACTGGATCAACTTGCTCTTGTGTCCCAAATAGAGCCCAAATCTGTAGTGAAAACCTTAAAGGTTGAATCATGGATAAGTGCCATGCATGAAAAACTAAATCTGTTTGAAAGAAAAGAAAATCAGTCGTTGTTTATGACTCTCTATCATTTCTGCAAATAGTTATGTCAGCTAAGTATCTGCTACTGGTAAGGTTGGGAGTTCAACTGATTACTGAAGCAAGCCTGCAAGCTCCTGGTACTGCTACTATTTAGCTCTGGTGGTCGACCAACGACCGGGCAGTGGTCGACAACGCCATCAGGACAGGATACTGGATGGGTTCTGTGGCTGCGCAGATGTCGACAACAGACAGTCCCATGGTCGACAATGGATCTGTACGGAAGCAAATGGCCACTTTAGACAGGTTCCTGGTTGACACTAGTTCTGGTAGGGAATCTTCTGGACTGGTTAAACTGTTTGGACTCAGATTCATATTCACTCATTCATCATCATTCATACTTTCCATTCCCTGTGTCTGTCTATCTCATCCTGGCCAACATTTTTTTGATTCAGCATGGATTCACAAATTGAGGGGGAGTAAAAGTGTAAACTCATTCCTTGATGAAACATTGAATAACCTAACCATATCTTCCAATAAAATCACCAAGGTGATCAATAAGAGTAGAGGTTGAGTGTAGTAATGAGGATTTGGACTGTACTACTTCAATAAAGTCAAGCCATAACTATGATTCTGTCACATGATTTTGAAGACTTATGATTTTTAGTAGTGAGTCGGTTTCTCTACCTGTGCTAATTCTGAACAGTTAATATAAATCCAATAATATAGCATGAATGCACGTGGAATACGCCATAATTCTGTCTTCATGGTAGAGCAATGGATTGGATTCTGAGAAACTACTGCCTCCCATGTTAAAGAAAAAATTGGATGAAAAATAAGTGAGAGGCATGTGTGTCATGAAGAATCAATCTATCTCTGCTGCTCTCAAAAATTATTGAGATTGGGCATACTGAGTAACTGGGGATATTGGCGTCTGATAAACGTATATCTTCACGGATAAAAGGTGTGTCCCAGTTAAAAGTGGAATGGTTAGGCATGCTAAGTAGCCGAGGTTTCTGGCGTGTAAAAAGCGTGTCTCCTCGTGTAGAAAAGCATGTGATAAACCTGACCACAGCCTTCAAAATGATTCCAAAAAGAAAATTTCAAAATTACTCAAACGACAGAAGAAAATGGTTGACCGAAGGCATGGCATGCAAAGAAAAGCTAAAAACACTGTTCAGCTCGCACTGTTAGTCAAACAGCCTCATGAAATCTATTATAAGTTTGAGAAGTCATATGGAGGAAAATTAGATATGGGGCGCAAGTTTATTGGTGCAATACCTTCAAATTCAATGAACCACAAGGCCCACTCTACTTGTTTACAAGGTGATCTCTGCTAAGAATGGATAGGTTAAATAAATGCTTCATTAAGGAAAGGGCGTACACTTCAATCAATTTCCCCAAAATTCAATTCGGCTGATTAAATCCTGACCCTTCGTTTTCTTCATCAAGCTGTTTCTCTACCCTAGGATAAACACCCAGGAGTCTTCGTATTTCATTCTGCTCCACCACCTCCTTTCACATCCTGTTCGGAGTGATTATTTTTTTGATTTCCCCTCTTTTTGCTGTTGACAAAGGGGGAGAAAGAGTTTGTTGTCCTTGTGCCAAATAATGCCAAGTCTACTTATGGTTATGTTATTGTCATCTTACCTTCTCTATGGATGTCTTTGAATAACATATCAAATGAATTGTCTGGCTTAAATAATTGCATGGTTTGTCACAATGACTCATGGTTGTCATCATCAAAAAGGGGGAGAATGTTGTGCATCCCTTTAGTTTTGATGATGACAAAGGATATGTTTAATTGCTTCTTCAATATAAAGTAATGGACTCATGATAATTTGATGATGACAAAAGATGTGGTTAACTAATTCAATGCAAATCTGATAGTTCAAGTAATTTCAGGTATACTGAAGTACTAATGAAGTCAACAGATCAGAGGAAGTTGTCAAGGTTTCTTGTCGACCAGAGTAGTAGTCATTGTCGACCAACGAATCCAACCAAACACAGTTCAAGCTATGTTTTCTCTGTACGCGCTCTGGTTGTCGACCAGAGCCCTGCCCGTTGTCGACCACGAAGCAATACAAGCGAATCCAACTCTGTACAGACTTTTCCTCTGTACAGACTTTCCTCTGTACAGACTTCGGTGGTCAACCAGTTACTTTTCCTTTGTACAGACTTCGGTGGTCGACCAGTTAATTCTCCTCTGTACAGACTTCGGTGGTCAACCAAAGGCCTGCCCGTTGTCGACCACGGAACAGACAGAGCATCAGACAGAACTGCCATACATCTGGACATTGCCCCTTGTCGACCAGCGACAGGGCTATTGTCAACAATGAGCGATACGAGCATCAGCCTGAAGAACCAGTCGTCTGGACATTGTTCTTTGTCGACCAGTGACAAGCTCATGGTCGACCACGGGTGTTATAGCGTCCAGAACCGAACTCTAACCGAATTCTGTTTTGGTTCCTTAAAACCTGCAGATTGTTGTTGCAGGTTGTTGGGCTGTTCAGATGATAAGATTACGCACGGGATTCAAGGAGAGAATCTTGCTAAGAACCGGTCAAATCTTGTTTAAGATTCTATTTAATCTTCTCCCTGTTTTTTAGCGAGTAATCCAACAGGTTTTTGCACTTGCGCGGGAAACAGCTTCGTGCTTAATAAGAACTGGTGCAAAAAGGAGAAGAGATAGAGAGCGGGGTGTGGAACATAGAGCAGAAGAAAAGGACACCCACGAAGATACTCTGAAAGAGAAAAGGAAGAGTGGCTCTCCGGCAATCAAGAAGCAGCAGAAGACAGAAGTGTTCTTCGGTGCTGCAGAAAGAAGACCTGGCTCAAGGCGTTGCAAGTTCCAGCAGCAAGGCAGCTGAAGGCATCCTGCTGGAAGTCCTACAGGGAGTCTTGCCTTGTTACCTATGTGATTGAGTCCCAAGCTGAACTCTTTAATTACTCTGCTTCAAAAGTCTATGTTCAGCTTTGTTACACCTTTTTCTATTTATCTTTTCATTACATCAAGAGTCAAGCTGTGAGGCAGCGGAGTCAAGCTGTGAGGCAGCGGAGTCAAGCTGTGAGGCAGCGGAGTCAAGCTGTGTGTCAGCAGGAACAAGCTGTGTGACAGCGGTGTTTGTGTGAGATCAGAAGTTCTCATTTAGTGAAGCCTTGCTCAAGTTGAGCAAGGGGTGGACGTAAGTCTCGGGAAGAGACTGAACCACCTAAAAATCCTGTCTTGTGGTTTTGCTTGTGGTGTGTGCTCTTATTACTGTTTGCTATCGCTATAGTTATCAGTTTTATCTTTGCAATCCATCGTTTGCTTAAGGTCTAGTTGATCCTTGGTTTATTAATTGAAAAAAGGGGCTAGATCTATTCACCCCCCCCTCTAGATCTATTCAGTCCGTACTTAACATTGGACCCTCGCCGTTACATCCACCCGAGGCCAAAACCCACGCATAGCGTTCTAAAAACCATTAACAAGCGATATAACGCGCTCGCCCAGGCGCGTCGGGTTGACCTGACGGTCGGCCGACTGGCCGTCAGGCTCACCGCCTCACCTGGTCAACGCGGTTCAACGGGCAAGTAACGGATGGGAGCCCCACCGTTACTCTCAAAATAATGCCCCTTCAACGGGCCGTTATATAAAAATAACGTGCCCTCAAAGGACCGTCAGGAGTGTGACGGTTCCTGGAAGGACCGTCACACCACCTGGGACGCGGGCGGGTTCGGTTTGAAAACCGGTTCCCTCCCGGACGATAGAAATCGTCAGGTAACGACGTAAAACCTGTTTCCTGTCAAACCATACATCCCAAACAACAGTATAACAGCTAAAAACATCACATGCAAAGCCCATAATGCATTAATCTCAAAATTTTAGGCTAAAACCCCACAAATAGAAAGATGAACATTATGCATGCTACGGGGTTCTAATCAAACGAACTAGCTACAGGAATTGATCCTAGCAAGTTAGGAGTCCATCCCCCTACCTCTTGCAAACCGAAACGGCCGGAAACGTCGCATGCATAGAGGAGGGTTCACGGAGCCTTCCCACACCGTCCCGCTCCCACGATCACCGAACCGCGCCGAAATGGGTACCCACGCGTTCCTCTCGACGCTAGGAATCCACCGGCACCAACCACGCTTCAATCCGACGTCGTCTCGCCTGCTTTCCCTAGGAGAGGGGAGAGGGCGATCGAACGAAGAGAGAGAGAGAGCGTGAGAGAAAGAGATCGACGGGGGAGAGAGAGAGAGAGGGTGAGGGATTAAAAGAAAATAAAATTAAATTAAATATATATATATAATATAATCATTATATATATTTAAATCTTATTAATTTCTAATAACCCTCGATTAACTCCAAATAAATCTGGAAAAATACCAGGAAAATTCCTAAAAATACCGAAAAATAGTCAAAAATTCCAGAAGAAATACTAGATCCAAACCACTAAGGATCCACTAAGGCACGAGCCTTACACCAGAGGAGGTCGGAGTAGACAGAAACAGCCTAAACAGTGATCGGGGATATGTTCAGTCCCAGAGTGGACAGAACAGTGCAGCCGGGAGAGAAAAATGAGAACTCTTAGCTCCGGATGCCGAACGGGGTGTCACTTCTTGATTCAGGAAGTAGACTCGTCGTAGAAGATCTCAGCCAATCCCCGCTTCCAGATCTTCAAGATGATGGCAGTGGGAGCCTCTGCAAACCGCTTCAGATTGGTAGTCTGGAGGATGGCGCGCAGTCTGGGTAGATCATATCCTCTGGGCAGCCACGAGCTCAGAATGGAACGAGACCACTGCCGTTGCGAAGAGGACGGAGAGACGCTTCCAACGGTAGCACTTGGGCTTCCAGGGACGTCGGGATGATGTCGTGGCCGAATCTGCAAGATGCTGGTACTTTGCTGCCTGTGAATTGAGAAGTGCAGGTTGGAGATGGGAGGTGGGAGATGAGATAAATAAGAGGGGAAAGGGGGTGGATGGGTGTAGAGGCAACCCTTGGGTGTTATGGCATATGGAAGGGGGCAAACCAAGGTGAGGGAAGGGGAGAATGGGGGCATGGAGGTGGTCTAGTAGGTGGTGAGAGAGTGAGCTACAAATTTGGGACTAGGAGAGAGGGGAAGAGGGATGATGGTTTCCTTATTTGGGGTGGTATAGGGCTTGTGGGAGGAGAGAGTGGAGGGGAAAATATTCAAACTTCTCTTGGGAGATGGAAGATTGCATGGGGAAGAGGGAGGATTGTGTTGGGGAGAGTGGGATTGTGTTGGGAAGAACAATATTCTCCTAGGGAGGGGAGATATTTGGTGGGATTTGGTGGGAGGGGAATGATGGCACCTAGGGGAGTGGAAAAGTAGTGGAGGTGGAAGCTTGGGTGGAGGATGAGGTGGAGGAGAGAGGTGGGATTTGAATTTGGGGAAGGGGGAAAGAGAAAGAGAGGGGTGGGTGGGATTCTCTCCCTAGGGATTCTCACCCCACTAATGGATTCTCTCCACAAGAAATTTGAATTTTGAACTCACAAAATGGCAACTTTCATTAACATAAAATGGGGGAATGGGATCCTATATATAGGCAACTCACATTTTATAATAAGTCCCCGACTCTTGATACAACGACAAATAACCAAGGGGGTAGGGGGTGCCCTTGGGCCTAGCCCAATGAATTGGGCCCATTAACCAACTAACCAACCTAATAACACTCAAACTTAGGTAAATAAATCAAAGACCTAGGGAAATGACTCAAATAAAAGGGAAAATACATCAAATGACTCAAATAGAAAGCTGAAAATGGATAATTGGGCCCACATAGAGTGATGCTCGAGCTCACACAACTCCGGAGTATGATGATGACCCGAGCCAGAGAGAGTCGTAGGTGATGCCTCCATCAGTCGGGTCACCGTTAAGGAAGACCGTTAGCAACTCGTCACCAGGCTCAGATGTTGCGGGTCCTTCTTCGGCTCCCTTTACCCCTTTTTTCCCTTCCGGCCTAGTGGCTTCGACCAAGATTATATAGCACCGTCTAGCCAATGCCTTGTTACGTCGGACTTCCCCCACGCCATGTTTGGTTGGGAACTTCATTTTTTAGTGAAAGGTAGATGGCACCGCTTTCATTCGGCTGAGAATGCCTCGGCCAAAGATGCCGTCATCCCCTTAATCACGATGAAGTCTACCATAACCGTAACGGTTTTGGGCGGGGTGCCGATAGTAACTAGCAGGCTCAAGGCTCCCTCGGGATAAGCTGCCTGGCCGTTGAACCCACAGAGGGGGGTTCGGATCAAGCGGAGTTTAGATGGATTCTCTCCCATCTTGAGGAAACATTCATAGGATAATACATCAGGGGCACTTCCATTGTCAACCAAGATCCTATCTATGTTACAATGGTTTATTGTAGCCGATACAACGAGTGTGTCGTCGTGCGGGGTGGTTAACCCTTCCAGGTCCTAGTTGGAGAATACCAGGGCTTGCGATTCGCTCGCCTACGGGGTCGTACAGTGCTCAATGGAGGCTCGACTCGCCCGCTCGACGTGACGCTTTCTTCCTCGGCTGCTACCTCCGCCTGATGCCGCACCACCCGCGATGACGTTGATGTGGACTCCGCGGGGGGCATTGTCGATCTCTTCAGGGGCACCTCGGTCTTCCCTTTGCCCGGACACGTATCGGGATAGGTGTCCCTGGCGGACGAGGTGCTTGATCTCATCTTGAAGTTTATGGCAATCGCTGGTGTGGTGCCCATGATCGCTGTGGAACGGGCAATGCTTGCGGTGATTGCAATGCTTGGCTTTCATAGGCTCGGGTTGGCTGAGGAGGCCCGAGCCTTTGATGTCTTCATAAATTTCATAGACGGGAGCGGTAAGGGGGGTATACCGCTCGTACTTCTGGGACGGCTCTTTTCGATCTCCGTCCTGGTTCTGCCTTTTTCCTTGGCCCGTCCCTTGCTCGATGGTCGCTTCTTGTCCCCCTCCCGACCCGAGCCTGTCGTGCCTCGGCAGGCGTGGAGGACTTTCTGGAACCCCCAAATAAGTTGCCTGGGAGGTGGGAGGATGAAGCACTAGCTCGCGTCGCAGGTTCTCGTCACGGGTACCCCCGGTCAATGCGGTGATGGCAGAGGCCACATCCAGGTGGGGGATGCGGAGGGCTTCCGATTTGAATCAGTTGATATAAGCCCGAAAATTCTCCCCCTGTTCCTTCTGGAGGGCCAGTAATCCCGCCACTGACCGGGGTGGACCGCTGCCGACGAAGCTTTCCTTGAACACTCGCCTGAATTGCTTGAAGTTGTGGTTGCTGTCGGAGGCGAGGGCCCTGAACCAAGCCTGAGCACCCTGGACCAGAGTGGTCATGAACGCTCGGCACTTGATTACGTCAGACGCCCCATGCAAGGCCATTAGGGCATCGAAGCTGTCGTAGTGGTCGGCCGGGTCTCCCTGGCCGTCGTACGACTTGAAGGTCGGGAGTGAGATCCTGGGGGATATCTATGCCTTCAAAATATAGTCGGAGAATGGGGATCGCTCCTTGTCCTCCATAGGAGAGGTCTTCTGCAAGGCTCGGAGGGCGCGCTCTTGCTCTGCGAAACGCCTCTCGAAGTCTCACAGCCGGAGAGACAGCCCCGGTTGTCGCTGGCTCGAGGGGCTGAAAGGGCGCACTTGTATGCTATCCCGACGCTCCTCAAGAGTCTCGGCTTTCAAAAATGGTTGGCGTGCTCCGGTATTCTCCCTCCTCGGGGTTGAGGAGGCTTCCTGTTCAGGGTAAGGGGCATGTGATGGTCCTTCTGACAGGTTGCGAATGAGCCGCCGCCCCCGGAGGGTAAAACGGCCTCCAGTGGTTTGCTGGGAGACATCTCCACGTGGGGGGCTCTTCCGGGGGAGCTGCGACTTCTCCTCCCTGGCCACTTGGGCCCTTATGAGATCCACGAGGACATCCCGTTTTGCGTTGAGGGTTTGGAGGGCGTCGGTGCTCCCGCCGGGAAGCTGTTCCCTCGCCACCGTTGGAGGTATCTCGTTGGCGTGGTTGCCTAATGGGGAATTCTCCGTGGGGAGAGAATGTGTGCCTTCTTCCGTCACCAGGGCTTTCCCCAAGTCGCCGGCAGTCCTCATGCCAGAATTTCTTCGCACCATGATGGCTCTTTGTTCGTTTCCCATAGACGGCGCCAGATGAAGAGGGGCTATCTCGCACTGCTCCTGAGTGGAGAAGAGGATGTCCACGTACACTTGAAGTATGAACTGCAAGAAGGGAAACGAGTCAGAGGTGCCCAGGGATTGATCCCCGAGGAAGACCCTCCGATGCTTAAGTCAGCAAAGTAGTAGAGCTCGGATGCAAAGGGAAGAGCTAGGAGGAAGATGGGGAGCGCGAGATCCCTCTCCACCAAAAAGTGAAGTGGTTGCTACTCAGGGTTTTTGGCTCTTGCCTGGCTTACCTCTTTGTAGTAGGGCTTATCCAGTTTAAATAGTGGCCCATCGTGCGACTGATCTCTGTAAGATGAGGGGTTTCAGAGGGGGTTACGTCCTTCATGCGGGCTCCTTTATAGCACGCGGACTCTTGGTTTCTCCTATCCTTATGAGCTTCCTGCCATTAAGGGACTCGCAATGGCCGTAATCAACATGCTTCCATCAGTGAGCCCAAGCGATAGACACTTGCCCTGGAGTGGTCTCCCAAGCGATGAGTACATCGTCGGGACAGGGAATAGGGGGCCCCGAGGGAGCTTTCCCGATCGAACTGATGCTCGGACTTCCCAACAAGAAGGCCGCCTAGGAAGCGTTTGTTTCGAGTGAGTTTTTGGGCTTTATGCTAAGTGGGCCCGAGGGCTATCACTTCGAGGAGTTGGGCCTCGTTCGGTCTAGTTGGACCTCTTTTGGCCTCTCCATGTGGGCGACGAGATTTCCCCTCTCCAGCTACAATCACCCATGGATCAGAAGAGTGTGAGTGTTATGTTAGCCCAACTTGAGCAGAACCTTATGGCCCAATTTGAAAAATCCATAGGCCAATTACGAGCAGAGCTAGATAAGAGGATCCGAGCCTTAGAGGATCGAATGAAGAGAGAGGAAGGAAGGTTGTATGGTCGCGGAGATCCCGTAGCCAACCCTAGGGAAAAGAGAGACCAAGCCCTCCAGAATTAGGCTCCTCAAGGTAGAGAGCAAGAGGATCGTGCGCCTCGAGGGAGAGACCGCGACGATGAGGAGATCATCCTACAGAACGTCAAAATAGACGCTCCTAGTTTTGATGGGTCCCTAAATTCTGTCACATACCTTGATTGGGAGACCAGGATGGATTAATACTTTGATTGGCATCACCGCATGACCACTGCTACAAGGGTGAGGTTTGCCAAAATGAAACTCATAGGTTAAGCCAAGACCTACTGGTGCAATGTTGAGAATATCCTAGCAAGGAGACGAGAGGATCACATCAGCACGTTGGAAAAAATAAAGGAGAAACTTAGGGAGAAGTATTTACCACCCTCCTACCATCAGCGTCTTTTAGATCAATGACAGAAACTCACCCAAGATTGAAAGTCAGTAGATGAATACATCGCCAAGTTTGATGAATTCTTCCTACGGAGTCATGTCGTAGAGGATGCCTCCGTCACCCTCTCACGATTCAGGGCTGGCCTACACTAGGGCATACAGCGGAAGCTGCTCTTGAGAGAGGTTAACACCCTCGAGCATGCCTACCAGGTTGCTCGAGATGTCGAGCGGTTTTAAAGGGTGGTCCCACTTCGGGTTCCCACCTACCGCCCACTTGAACCCCGAAACCCCATGGTCCGCTATCCTGAGAGGCTAGGCCCCTCCACTTCCTATGTCCCTACTGCTACCCCACTCCGGGCCGTTGCCCCTACTGTTCCTTTCATAAGGAACCCCTTACCTGCACCTGCTGCTGTGCCCATGTTGGAGTACACTCCGCCAACTGATAGGAGGAATGACAAGGGAAAAGGAGTCATCCCTAGCACCTCCTAACCAATCCCTGTATCGGGAATTTGCTGCTTTAGGTGCCATAACCTAGGGCATGTTGCCACCAATTGCCCCACCCGAGCCTTGGTCATCACTGACCCCCAGCCTGTGGAGATTCCACCTAAGAAAGAAGAATCCATTGAGAGGTATGAGGCCGATCCTGACCTCATCGCCCAGTTTGAGGAAATAGATGCAGCATTTGATGGCACGTATGTCGAGTACATGCAAGTTGGAGATATTATCGAGAGTTCTAGCCAGGGAAGATTGGGTGTAGTTCGTTGTATCTTAACACACCCCCAGGAGGATGACTGGCATCGAACCTCCATCTTCCAAACCTACATCATGGTGAAGTCTCAACCCTGTAAGGTGATCTTTGACGACGGGAGCGATATCAATGCAGTCTCTTCAGACTTTGTCTCCCTTCTAGGTCTACCTACGCACCCTCATCCTAGACCATACAACATGGCTTGGGTTGACGACACGGCTATCCCCTTCACCACTACATGTGTCATTCCCATCCAATTCTAGTCCTACCAAGGACAGATCTTATGTGATGTAGTGCCTATGAAGGTCAGAAGCATCATCCTAGGACGACCGTGGATCTATGTTGTAGACCTTACTATAGTTGGTCGGTCCAATCAGTGTTCCTTCTCACACAATGGGAAGAAGATTCAGTTGTACCCGACACCTCCAAAGGTGACCCCGGCAAAGAGTTCCACCTCTACCCCCACTGGAACCCCCAAGGTTCAAAAGAGTCCCCGAACACGCAATGAAGGGAAACTTCTCATTCCCTCTTCTCCTACATCTATCACACCTGTTCCCAAGGCCCCTAAGGTTGGTCACGACCTAGTTAGGCGCCTTAACATCATAAGTGTCTGAGAGCTAAACAGAGAGGTTGTTGAGGGTGCCCCTGTTTGGGCTGTTGTCGTCACTTTCACACCCGAGGAGTCCCAAGTCTCAGTCCCACCTGAAGTCCAGGCAATTATGTAAGACTTCTAAAACATCTTCCCTGAAGACTTACCCTCTAGGCTCCCTCCCATGCATGATGTACAACACGCCATTGATCTTGTCCCCGGGTCCACCCTACCCAACCTTCCCCATTACCGACTAAACCCCAAGGAGCATGCTGAGCTCCAAAGAATTATCGAGACCTTATTCAAAAGGGTTTCCTCAGGGTGAGCAAGAGTCCATGTGTTGTTCCTGCCTTACTCACACCGAAGAAAGATGGCACATGGCAGATGTGTGTTGATCGCCGCGCCATCAACAAAATCACTGTCAAGTATAGATTTCTAATTTCCAGCCTTGATGGCATGCTTGACATGATGAGTGGAGCCACCATCTTTTCTAAGATTGACTTGAAAAGTGGCTACCACCAGGTCCGAATCCGACCAGGGGATGAGTGGAAGATAGTCTTCAAAACAAAAGAAGGTCTGTATGAATGGCTCGTCATGCCATTTGGGCTATCCAATGCCCCCAGCACTTTTATGAGGCTTATGACGAAAGCCCTTCACCCTCTTATTGGTCGCTTTGTTGTCGCCTACTTTGACGACATTCTCATCTATAGCCACAACCCTCAGGATCACATCTAACATTTGAGGGAAGTCTGCGAGACTTTGAGGAGAGAAACCCTATATGCCAACCTTAAGAAATGTGAATTCATGACAGATCGGGTCACTTTCCTCGGATTTGTGATTTTGAGTCAAGGAGTGTCTATAGACCAATCCAAGGTCCAAGCCTTAGTAGACTGGCTAGAGCCCTAGAACGTCCATGACGTTCGAAGTTTCCACGGGCTAGACACTTTCTACAGATGCTTCATTCAGGGTTTTAGCACTATTATGACACCCATTACGGATTGCATCTGTAAGAAAAATTTTGAGTGGACCAAAGCCGCCTCCCAGACTTTTCTTGTCATAAAGAGCTCATGACCAAAGCCCCTGTCCTCTGACTGCCAGACTTTTCCAAAGTCTTTGAGATATCATGTGATGCATCTGTCGTAGGCATAGGGGGAGTGCTTAGCCAGGAAAGCCACTCTATGGCTTATCTCAGTGAGAAGCTTTCTGATGCCAAGCTTCGGTACTCTACATATGATAAGGAGTTTTATGTCTTGGTCCAAGCCCTCAAATATTGGAGACACTATCTCTTACCACAAGAGTTTATCTTATACTCAGACCACGAGGTCTTGAGTCGATGGATAGAATTCCTCCAGTCCTTCACCTTTATCCTAAAACATAAGGCTGGAAAAGAGAATAAGGTGGCCGACGTCTTGAGTCGAAGGGTCTCCCTTCTTTCCACTGTTCGGGTAGAGGTCACTGGATTTGACCGCATGAAGGAACTCTATGGAGAGTGTCCCGACTTTGGCATTGCCTACTCTGCCTTGTCTGCTGGATCCTCGATAGCATTTGCGGACTATCTACTCCAAGATGGTTTTTTCTTTCGAGGACAGCAACTCTGTGTCCCAAGGACTTTTGTACGGGACTTCCTGATTTGAGAAATGCACGCTGGAGGTCTTGCTGGTCACTTTGGACGAAACAAGACCATCCATTCTGTGGAAAAGTATTTTTATTCACCTGTCCCGAAGAAAGATGTGGCCAAAATTATAGCCCAGTGTAGGACATGCACAATGGCCAAACAGGTCAAACAGAACACTTGTCTCTACACTCCTCTCCCCATTCCTGATAGACCATGGGTTGATGTGAGCATGGATTTCATCCTTGGATTACCTCATACTGCTCACAAACATGACTCCATCTTTGTTGTAGTTGATCGGTTCTCTAAGATGGCCCACTTCATTGCATGTTCCAAAACATTTGATGCATCTAGAGTAGCCCACCTGTTCTTTGATGAAGTCATGCGTCTGCATGGTCTCCCCCAAACCATAGTGTCAGACCGAGATGTCCGATTCACTAGTTACTTTTGGAAGACACTTTGGCACCTAGTTGGCACTAAGCTCAAATTCTCCACTGCCTATCACCCACAAACCGATGGGCAAATAGAGGTCGTCAATAGGAGTTTAGGGAATCTTTTGAGGTGTCTTGTAAGGGATCATTCTGGCACTTGGGATCTTCCCTTGCCCAAAGCCCAATTTACATATAATAACTCTGTCAATAGGTCCATAGGTATGAGTCCATTTGAGGTCGTGGATGGATACAAACCTAGAAAATATGTGGATCTCATTCCCCTTCCCCTCGAGTCTAGAACGTCCAAGTCAGCCGAAGAGTTTGCACAACATGTTAAAAATCTGCATGAGTCAATTTGCAAGCAAATCAATCTCAGTAATGAGACTTACAAACGATTGACTGATTCACATAGGCGTCATCATGAATTTTAAGAAGGTGACTTGGTTATAGTACGGGTTCGACTCGAACGACTCCCCTCGGGAGTCGTTAAAAAGTTACAAGCCCGTAGTGATGGTCCCTTCTAAATACTGCGAAGATTGGCTCCAATGCTTATGTTGTGGACTTACCTCCCGAATATAGGATTAACTCTACTTTTAATGTGGCAGATCTAGTGGCCTACAATGAATCCACAGCGATTCCTAGTGACCCTTTCGCGTCTTCTCCTCCCATTGAGAGTGAGCCCACCCCTGTGTGTGCCACAGTCTCGAGAGCACCACGCGAGCAAATTGAGAGGATACTGGGTGAGCAGGTGACAAATACACGGAGCAGGGTGTACCAGCCCGACCTTGTCCGCTGGCGGGACCGTCCATCATCTGATGATTCTTGGATCAGCCGGGAAGATCTCCAGTGCTTCGATCCAGATCTGTTGGAGCACTACTAGAGCCGTGTCCCACCTTACTCGACGGAGTCGAGTTCTAGCCACCCCGGGAGGGTTGGTGGGGACACCACTGGACCAGTCACACGCAACCGACGCCGCATCGCCCCGACTCCACCGAACTTATGGCTCGGAGACTCGACTTCTTGAAGACTCGGCGTTGTATTGAGTATGTATTTTATTTGTGTATTGTGTGTATAATACATGTATTGCTACATGTATTATTTACTTTTGTTTTAATAGGCCAAATATTCTATTATTTTATATTTTATTTGACCAAGTCAAAAGTTGGTTGCTGTAGTTTATTTTATTAGGCTAGGACATGGATGTCATTAGTTGAAAAGACTAATGATTGGGGCATCCCTTTCCCCTCCACATTTTTATGGGCTCGGATTGTTCGACAGCAAGCGCCATTGTGTTAGTCATGTGTTTCTGAGTCTAGTCATGAAATTTTCATATTTTCTTTGAGTCATAAACTATGTAATTTTCCCTTTATTTGAGTCATGTACCTAGGTTAGTGAGTCATTTTCCTAAGTTAGTTGTCATATGGTTAGTTTGATAGGTTAATGGGCCCAACTAATGGGCTAGGCCCAGGGGCGCCCCTCCCTTGGACTGCTTTGGTCATTTACTTGTTTGTCAGGGCTATTTTGATCTTAGGAAAAGTATGGAGTCTATAAATAGTCCCTCCCCTCTCTCGTTTGTAACAACCCCTTTGATGATCAATTTAAATCAAGTGAGTTTTAGTGTGTTATTGGAGTGGATTCTCCAAATCTCTCTCTCTCTCTCTCTAAGGGGTGGATTCCTCTCTCTCTTTTTATCTCTTCTCTCTCTCTCTTCTCTCTCTCCAAAGAGGGGGCTGCGCCCCTATCTCTCTCTTCCCCCTCCTAACCACTTTCTCTCACTTCCCTTCCCCTCATAACTCTCTCCCAAGTCCCCACACTCTCTCCATTACTCCACCCCACCCCCAAGAAACCCTCCACCAATCCACACCCCACCCTCCAACCCCCAACTACCCTACCCCCTTTCCCAAACACTTTTCCCTCTCCCCCATGCAACCCTCCACCTCCCAAGACCATTTGAATTTGAAAATTTCCTTCCCTCCATAGCCCTCGGTCACCCAAACCCCCTCTCCCCTAGGTCAGGTCGCCATCCCCTTCCCTCCACCTCATTCCACCACCATTTGCCACTACAAGGTAGCAACTTCATTTGCAGGTCGCAGGCAGCAAGTTTGGTCCTCGAAGCTGCATCATCTTCGGCATTTCCTTGACTCTTCTGGTGGCAAGGCATATATCTCTGGAAAGTTCGTCCAGAGAGCTTTCCAAGCAAGGTGGTTTCGTCCTCATCCGAGTACCGTGCTGATCGGGAGGCCCTTTCTTCCTCGACTGCGCAAAGCCTCCCTGGCAGGAGACCAGAGCCAGAGTGGAAGCTCGACTACGACGAACCTGTTGGGAATCTGATCAAGAGTTCTTCTACAAAAATCTTCTAATACGAGTCTTCTATCATCCCCAAGAAGTAGAGCCCAGTTTGGGGACCGGACCTGAGAGTTATCATTTTTTATTCCCTGAGTGCACGGTTCTGCCTCCACTCAGTCTGCACCGACCCCTCCTCAGTGTTCTGAGCCTACCGGTCTGCTCTGACAACGAACGGCATCCCCGTCAAGCTTGTTTCGAAGAGGACTCATATACGGTTCCGCCAACTCTGGAAGTGCCTCATTCTGAGTTCGGGAGCAGTCGTGGCATCCTCTGATTCCTGCTGCTGAGTTTCTGAAGCAGTCAGAACTGTCAACCTGTTCCCCTGTTCAAGCTCCTACTCCGACCAGCGCCGGTGCCCGACGAAATTACCAAAATTCAGACGTCATCCCGGACCAGCTACGAGCAATCTCCAAGTGGTTTCGTCATAAAAAAAAATTTGGAGTGATCACAGAGTCCAGATAAGCAAGTGTCTATCCAGAAGCGCAGAGGGTGGCAGATTCGGCACCGACTTCCATTCTTTGCGTTTAGCTCGGTTTTTCCCCACCCCGCTTGGCCGGCTGAAGGCCCCTCCCTGCGTGGAGGTAGTTTTAGATGTAATTTCAATAAATCCCCTCCCCAAGATCCCCCCTCCTGCGAGAGGCGTAGTGGTGTATCATTTCAATTTTCAGGCTAAAGTGACACCGACGCGGCGTGCGGGTGCGTCCCACGCCTCCCCGCTCGCCCTCGTCTCTGGCCGGGATCGGCGTATTCACGCCGATCAGGTGAGCTCCTGAGCACCTCTCATTGCTGTGATCTAATTGCTTAGTTTAAGTATTGCTCTTAGTTGCTCCGTCTGCGGTGAGAGAGTGACCGGTCCATAATTACCATCAAATTGAGTGGCCACCGCGGTTCGAGACGAGAGCAACCCTACATCCCATGCCCTTGGCGTGCTGGCCGCCCATGAATTGGGCATCCCTGGCCCATTTGGGGTCCTCCCCAAGCTCGCCAACCTTTGGAGTATCAAGGTCCCACTTCGGGCCCTCTCCACCATCGCTAAGTCGCCTACGGGCACTAGTGTGTGCTTCGTGGTTGTGTTCGCTAGTGTGAGTCCGCTGCTCAACTTGATTGCTTGCAATATAGCTCCATAGGTGGTTACACATCAAGTGGTATCAGAGTAAGTTCACATCTTATCTCTATCAAGTTGGTCCTAGGGCATGCTTATGCATTTAGAGTCCTCGGTTGCATCTCTTTATCCACTAGCATGACCACCTCATACCGACCTTACCCATCGGCCCTCTCCATGAGTTCAAACCCCCAAGAGAAGCCCACCACCAACACACATAACTTCCATGGCCATGTTGAATACCTCATGGAAACCATGAACAATGCCTTTGATCACCTAGATAGCATAAAAGGTCAACTTACCCAATTAGGTGACAATGGGCCCACCCCAAGGGTGGACGATAGAATGGTCCCCCTCCCACTTCCCACCTTTGATGGAACCTCTCCTAGAGAATATGTAGATTGGGAAGCTACAATGGACCAATACTTCACTTGGTATCCCATGTCCGAGGATAAAAAGGCATGGGTTGCCAAAATGCAACTTACCAAACGGGCAGAAACTCAATGGTTACAAATTGTCGGGTTAAGGATACTTAGAAGGGAAACTCCCATCACCACTTGGAGGACATGAAGGAGAAACTTAGGGCAAAATATGTGTCCCCTTCCTACCCGGATCACCAAAGCCCAAGGAGCCATTCAACTCCCTCATCCACACCCGGCCAACCCAAGGCTCCAATTCCTCAATTCCCCATAACCCAACCAAAATCCCATCCCACAACCCACACCACTCAAGCCCCATTGGTCCCCTCCGCCACCCCTCACCTCACCCCTTCTCAAAAGGGAAAGAGTCCAATGGAGATAGAAGTGAATGAGATAACCACGGGTAAGTGTCAACCGGAATGTTATAGGTGCCACCAATTAGGTCACATCGTCAGACAATGCCCCACAAGGAAACATCTTCCTATGTCCCTAGTGGTTGAAACATCTCCCACCCCGACCACCATTACCCCGCCATCGTCCCCCAACAAGGACACTCCTCCCAAGGACAATCTTCCCAAAACCCCTCAACCCACCCATCTTCCTCTTCCTACCCCAACCCAACCCCAACCTAGACCTCCACTACTTCCCTTACCAATCCCAACCCAAGCCCATACTTATTCACCATCTCGGGTGCACCATGCACCGGCTATCACCAATTCCCCCGCATTAGACCTACCCAACCCATTATCATTAGAAGTTGAAACCCACACACCCACCCACATGGAAAGGGATGCTAGTCCGGATCCACAACCCACCATAAAGGAAATCCAAGAACCTCCACTTCCACCCACCTCTCCTAGTCCGGATCCTCAAGAGCCACGCACCCTCACCATGAATGAGTCCATACTCCAATGGCTCAAGCAAGACCCCACCATCCTTAGTTCACCCCCACACCTCTCACCCATAAGACATCAATCCCAAATTGTGGCCCTCCCCTCCTTTCACACCACGATCCAATCCTACTACGAGGTAGAGGGTTGGGATGATCTCCTCAAGGGTTTAGAATGGCAACTAAAGTTGACTTGCTTATTGACCTTAGGAACAGCCCACCTAAGAAGTCTTAGTTTCATCCACCCATGTGATGGTTCTATCACCTCAGTCCTCACCATTGGTTGCTACACTAGTGCCCTCGTTCTCATTCTCCCCATGGATGAAGAACCCATCATGGTCCACTCCCCTACCATTGTGATTCCAAGAACCTTGACCATCCAACCCACCCCATACACCGGCCCAACCATTTCACTAGAAGAAGGCGACTCCCCACCATATGAGGACCTTGAGGACATAGAGTACCCCATCTAGGTGACCTTTACCATGATCCCTTTGACCCTTTCCTATGGGAGCCTAGATCTCTATGTAACCCACTTACCTTATTCACCACCCACCTTACCCTACCCTTACCACCCATGTTGAACCAAACCCCTTGATGTGACACACCCTTGGACTTAAGAAAGCAAACACATTCGCATTCAAATGGGCCGATATGGGCCACCGCTCTCCCGTCGCTCACCCAAGCCCGGGGTGACTTGGCGATGCCAAGTGGAGGATGTGAGGGTTGGGCCCTTGCTGGTAGAGGGCCAGAAAGGCAAAAGTTTGTTCCCAAAGGTGTGGAGGCCCAATTCAATGGAGCCGACAAAGTGCCGAAGGCACCGGCTACACTCTTCCCCACGGTGATCACTCAAAGCAACGGGGCTTGAGGATCGAGCTCTCACTCTCACGGCCAGCGGAACTAAGAACTAATATTGAAAGATAAGTACTAAATTGGAGTTAGGTTTGAGCACTTACTCGACCGGTCTGAAGAAACCGGTCCCTCTCAGAGACGAGGGCAAGCGGGGAGGCGAGTGGATCCCCACACGCATCGTCGGGGCAGCTTGACATGTTCAATCAATTACAACACTACACCTCTCGCAGGAGGGGGACCTTGGGGTGGGAGTTAATCGATATTACAACCAAAACTACCTCCACACAGGGAGGGGCCTTCAGCCGGCCAAGCGGGGAGGGGGAGCTTGGGCTAAAAGCAAAGAAAAGATGGCGAAGCCGATTCTGCATGCTCTCTGTGACAGGGGACAGACAGACAGAGTTGAGGCCGCAGATCCTGATCTGGAATTTTACTGAAGACGGGACCAGTGGGGAACTCTTCCTAACTGGAACTGGAAGGCTCCTGAATTTTTTTGATTTCTTATGGCGCCGATGCTGGTCTGGGTGGAGGCTCGAACAGGGTGGCACTTCTCAGAACTGACTGCTTCAGATTTCTAACAGTAGGAAGAAGAGGATGCCACGACCGCTCCCAAACTCCGAATCAGGTGCCGCTGGAGTCGTTGGAACCGTTGACGAGTCCTCTTCGAAGAAAAATGAGCGGGGAAGCCAAACAATGTCGGAGAAGACGGATGGACTCTGATCACTGATGAGAAGTTGGTGCAGACTATGGAGAAGTAGAATCGCACACCCGGGGAGAGTAAATTGATAACTCCTGGTTCCGGACGCTAAATTGAGCTCTGCTTCTTGGAGATGAAAGAAGACTCAGAGTAGAAGATTTTTGATGAAGAACTCCTACTCAGATTCCAAGGAGGTTGGTCGCTGCAGATCTTCCACTCCGATTCTGGTCTTCTGCCAGAGCAGTTTCGCGCAGTCGAGGGAGAAAGGACGTCCTGATCAGCACGGTGCTCGGATGGGGATGAAACCACCGCCGTAGGGAAGAAGACAGGCAGACGCTTCCGTGGATACCTCTTGGACCTTCAGATTCACAGGGAGGTGGTCGTGGTGGCAGCTGCAAGCCGCTGGTTCACCTACAACTTCTGGACTGCCAGCTGCAACTTGAATATAGCTTCCAATGACCTAAAAGAATAAAAGGAAGAAAGAACTATAAGGTGAAGGGGAGGTGGGGAATGGTGGAGGGAGTGTGTGGGAGGGATGGAAGGGTGCTAATGGTGTTGGGAAGGTGAAGAAAGAGGGGGAGGGCGCAGGGTTCAGAAAGTGAGAAGGAGAGTGGGGGTGCAAATGGGTGATGGAGAGTGGAGGGAAATGGGGCGACCTAGCCTAATGGGAAGGGGAGAGGGGCGGCCAAAGAACTTGGAGGGAAGGGTTTTCAAATTTCAAATGGGTCTTGGGAGGTGGAAGGTTGCATGGGGAAGAAGGAAAAATGTGTGGGAAAGAGGAGAGGTGGTTGGTGGTTGGAGGGTGGAATGTGGATTGGGGGGGATCCTCCCTTGGAACTAGGGGGTGGAGTAAAGAGGGTGGTGGGAAGTGGGGAGGCCTTAATGGGGTAGGTGGGAGGGTGGAGGTGGTTGGGAGGTGGAAGAGAGAGAGAGGGGGGCGAACTATAGAGAGAGAAAGTGAGAGTGGGAGAGAGAGAGAGAGAGAGAGAGAGATGGGCGTGGGGAATCTCTCCCCTAGGGCTTCTCACCCACTATAGGATTCTCTCCACTAAACTAATCAATTGGAACTCTCAATTGGAAATTTTGGCATTGATTCATTAGTTCAAAATGAAGGGAATGGGGCCCTATATATAGGCAACCCACATTTTACAATAAGACCCTGACAATTGACTCAATGATAAATAACCGAGGGGTAGGGGGGTGCCCTTGGGCCAAGCCCAATGAATTGGGCCCAATAGCTAACTAAACCACCTAATGACACTCAAACTTAGAGAAATAAACACAAGACCTAAGGACATGACTCAAGTAAATTAAAAATTACATCAAATGACTCAAATAGAAAGCACAAAATGGATAATTGGGCCTTTATAGAGAGAGGCCCGAACTCAAATGACGCCGGAGTGTGAGGAAGACCCGAGCCAAAGGGAGTCACGGGTGATGCCTCCATCAAATCCCCTGGGCTGCGAAGAGCTCGACTCCGTCGAGTAGGGGTCCATCCGGCTGTGATACTGCTCGAGAAGGTCGGGATCCAACTGCTGGAGATCCTCCCGACTCACCCATGAATCCTCCGAAGGAGGCCGATCCTTCCACCTGACGAGATAGCGCTCGTATACCTTGCTCCGAGTGGTAGTGACTTGTTCATCCAATATTTGTTCAATGCGTTCATGCTGGGCTCTCTTGGCTGGTGGTCTCTCCTCACAGGTGGGTACTCTCTCAAGGGAAGGAATAGGGTCAATATCCTCACTGGGTACCACCGTGGGTCCCTTATATGGCACTAGGTCGGCGACATTGAATGTGGGACTTACCCCATATTCCTCGGGGAGATCTAACTCATAGGCATTTGCACCAATGCATCTCAGGACCTGGAAGGGACCAGCCCCACGTGGCCTCAATTTGGAGATGGCTCCCGGGGAGAGCCTCTCCGTCCTCACCATCATAAAGTCACCCTCATGGAATTCTTGGTGACGCCGATGAGAGTCGGCCCGCCTCTTATAAGCCTCATTCTTTTTGCTTATGTGCTCGCGAATTTCTTCATGCAATTCTCTAATATACTGGGCAAATGATTCAGCTGAGATAGACACTCTAGCATGCTGGGGAAGGGGAATGAGATCTAAGGGTTTCCTTGGCTTGTACCCATGCACAACTTCAAACGGACTCATCCCTATAGACTTATTGATGGATTTGTTATATGCAAACTCAGCTTGTGGTAGAATGAGATCCCAATTTCCCGGACGATCCTCAACAAGGCACCTAAGGAGATTCCCTAGACTCCGATTGACAACTTCAGTTTGACCGTCTGTTTGGGGGTGGTAGGCCGTGGAGAATTTGAGGAGGGTACCCATCATGTGCCAAAGAGTTTTCCAAAAGTAGCTAGTGAATTTGACATCCCTATCGGAGACTATGGTCTTAGGTAGCCCGTGGAGACGAACAACATCATCAAAGAACAATCGGGCCACATAGGAGGCATCGGAGTTCTTGGAGCATGGGATGAAGTGGGCCATCTTAGAAAACCTATCAACTATCACATAGATTGAGTCATGCTTTCTTTGAGTCTTGGGTAATCCTAGCACAAAGTCCATACTCAAGTCTTGCCATGGACGGTCGAGGATGGGGAGTAGGGTATATAGGCCTGTGTTTTGCTTCACCTGTTTGGCTGAAGCACATGTGCGGCATTGACCCACTATTTTGCCTACATCTCTCTTGAGACTTGGCCAATAGAACTGTCCCTCAACTAGAGTAATAGTTTTGTGAACCCCAAAATGACCAGCTAGCCCTCCTGCATGTAGTTCCCAAATCAAGAAATCACGGAGTGAGGTCCGTGGAATGCAAAGTTTTGGTCCCTTGAAGAGGTACCCATCCTCTAAGACAAATCCCACATGTTCCTTGCTAGCATGGGTGGTCAAGGTGGTATAGATGTGTCCAAAGTCGGGGCAGCCAGGGTACTCATCCTTGAGCCTATCAAATCCGGTCACTTCCACTTGGATAGTGGATAGTAAAGAAACTTTCCTACTAAGGGCATCCGCCGCTCGATTCTCACTCCCTGCTTTGTGTTTGATGACAAAAGTGTAGGATTGAATGAACTCAACCCATCGGGCATGTCGGGCATTCAGCTTTTGTTGGGAGTTGAGGTATTTGAGGGCCTCATGGTTGGAAAAGATGACAAATTCTTTGGGCAACAAGTAGTACCTCCAATGTCAGAGGGACTGAACCACGACATAGAACTCCTTGTCATAAGTGGAGTATCTTGTCCTAGCATCACATAGCTTCTCACTGAAGAAGGCTACCGGGTGTTCCTCTTGGCTAAGAATCCCTCCTATTCCTATCCCGGATGCATCACATGTGACTTCAAAGACTTTAGAGAAATCGGGTAGGCATAGGACCGGGGCTTGGGTCAACTTCTCCTTAAGTTCTTGGAATGCTTTAGAGGCAGATTTGGTCTACACAAAAGTCCCCTTCTTGAGACAATCGGTGATAGGGCCAGTGATAGTGCTAAATCCACGAATAAACCTCCTATAGAATGTTGCCAATCCATGGAAACTTCGGACCTCATGAAGGGTGTGGGGTTCCGACCAATCAAGAATAGCTTGGACCTTGTCGGGGTTCATGGAGACACCCTTGGTAGACACCAAAAATCCTAGGAAGGTGATGGATGTGGTCATGAAGTGGCACTTCCCTAAGTTGGCAAATAGGCTCTCTTGTCGGAGGACGGTGCAAACTTGCCTAAGGTGGTCGAGGTGGGCCTCTTGGGATTGACTATAGATGAGTATGTCATCAAAGTAGACCACTAGAAAGATCCCAATGAAAGGCCTGAGGACCTCCGTCATAAGACGCATGAAAGTACTTGGGGCATTTGAAAGCCCAAAAGGCATGACTAACCATTCAAAGAGACCATCCTTGGTCTTGAAAGCCGTCTTCCACTCATCCCCGGGTCTTATCCTAACTTGGTGATAGCCACTCTTAAGGTCAATTTTGGAGAAAATAGTGGCTCCGGCTAGCATATCAAGCATGTCATCAAGGCTAGGGATGGGGAACTTATACTTGATGGTGATCTTATTAATAGCCCGGCTATCCACACACATCTGCCAAGACCCATCCTTCTTGGGAGTTAGAAGGGCCGGGACGGCACATGGACTTTTGCTTATTCGGATGAAGCCCTTCCTAATGAGTTCCTCTATTTGCCTACGAAGTTCGGCATGCTCCGTGGGATTGAGGCGATAATGAAGAAGGTTTGGGAGGGTGGCTCCCGGAACTAAATCAATTGCATGTTGCACATCATGCATGGGAGGGAGTTGGTCCGGGAGCTCGGCCGGGAATACATCATGAAATTCTTCTAGGAGATGCTGGATTTCTATAGGATGTGGGTTGGTGGGAGTGGGCTCTCCTAGGCAAATGATCACCGCACATAGTGGTACTCCTTGAACTATCTCCTTTTCAAGTTCTTTCCTAGTGATGAGATGAAGACCCTTGGTCAACCCCGAGGTCCCACTTTGTTTGGGAGTTTGGGTGAGGGATGGGGTTGGAGGGGTGGAGTTCCCCGAGACTTGTGTGGTGGTGGGGTGGTGTCCTTGAGGGAGAGTGTCCTTCTTGGGCATGGGACGTGGTGGGGAGGGGTTAAGACGGATAGTCCTACCCTCATGTTCAAAAGTGCAGGTGTTGGTCCTACCCAAGATGGTGGCATCTACATCATAAAGCCAAGGTCTTCCTAGTAGGATGCTTCCCACTTCCATGGGGATGACGTCACACCATATTTGTCCATGATATGAAGAGAAGGTGAGGGGCACAAGGCATTGGGTGTTGACCGGGATGGAGTTGTTGTTGATCCATGAGACCCGGTATGGATTTGGATGGGGGGTGATAGCAAGCCCAAGGAGCTTAACGGTATCGGGGGATACGGCATTGACACAACTCCCACTATCCAAGATTACTTTTCTTACATGGCTCCCTATCTTGAAAAAGGTGTGAAAGATTGAGGTTCGACGCCAATCCTCTTCTTGGGGTTTGGTGAGGGTGCATCTAATCACTCCTATATGGGAGTTGGTAGGTGGAGTGGTGTGATTTAGACCCGATTCAAGGTATTGGGCCTCATACTCTTCTTCCCAATATAGGGAGGCTTCATGGTCCTCAACAACACTCTCAAGTTCCCTTTGGGGTGGGGGAGCTTCTTTCTCAATAAGCAAACTAGACAATCCTTTGGATGGACATTGCCCCGCAAAGTGACCAAACCCTTGACACCTATAGCATTGTTGACGCCCGCTACCCGGAGTGGTTCCTACATTTGGGCCTTTGGGAATGTCTTCCCTCCGTGGAGGAGGGTGACTAGGGGTGGGCTTGTTTGGAGTGATGGTAGGAGGAGGGTTGTAAGGCCTTAATGGGGCATTCCCACTTGGGCTAGGGGCTTTCATGGGGGTGGCTGGAATGGGTCGTGGTCCCATGTTTTTAAGATCGATCGTTCGGGGAGTAACAAACTGAGGGATCCTAGAGAATCTTTCCACATCCCTAGCTATTTGGTAGGCTAGCTCAAGGTTGTGAACGTCCCTCATGAAAAGCTCTCTCTTGATGTGGCTTTGGAGTCCATTTCTAAAGCGGGACAAGGTGACGGCCGGGTCCTCATGAACTCCACACTTCAAAAGATAGGAGTCAAACTTCTCAATGTATTCAACCACGGTCTTCCCTTCTTGGGTGAGGCTTTACCATTCATCTAAGAACATTTGGTGATAGGATTGGGGTAGGTATTTGTTTCTAAGTTGGTTCTTCATACCCTCCCAAGTATCAATAGGATCTTCCCGCCTAATCCTTCTTAAACCCTCTTAGTTTAGCCAATAAGTTTTGGCTAATTTGGTGAGATGCATTTTGGCCAACCTTACCCTCCTTTGGTCGAACATAGAGTACCATTCAAAGTATTGGTCCATGGCGATTTCCCATTCTAAGTAGACACTTGGTTCATGGGAACCATCAAAGTTTGGGGCCTCTACCTTAATCATCCTTAAGAGAGGGTCATCCGGGTCGTCCCGTGGACGCCTTTCATGAATTTGATGGTGGCGGGGCCTCTCATAGTCATGGTAGGGGTCAAAATCCAAGTCCTCCCTATGAATTTCAGCATGTGGATGATGGGCTCTTGGTCCATTGTTCCTTGGGTGGTACTCGTCCCTATGAGGCTCAACATGTGGGAGGTGGACCCTTGGGTCATTGTTCCTTGGGTGGAACTCATTCCTATGTAATTCACCATGTGGAGGATGGACTCTTGGTTCATCATTCCTTGGATGGGGGTCTTCCCTATGAGGGTCAACATGTGGAGGGTGGATTCTTGGCTCATCGTTCCTTGGGTGGAACTCATGCTCTTCTAGCCGAGCAAGTCGAGTGGAAAGGGACTCAAGTTGGGCAAGAATGTTGGTAAGGGTAGCATCTACCCTATTCATTTGGCCTTGGGGTTCCTCCCTAGGAGCTCCTTGGTTGAGTTGAGGATTGGGATCCATGGGTGGAACCGAAGATGATGGATCGGGTCGGTAACTAGCACCACTACGGGTGGACATGCAAGATAAGGGGAAAATGATGTTGGACACACAATGCAAAGGCCCTAGGACTTAGACTTGATAGAGACAAGTCAATGACTTGCTCTGATACCAATTGATGTGACACACCCTAAGACTTAAGCAAGCAAGCACATTCGCATTCAAATGGGCCGATATGGGCCACCGCTCTCCCGTCGCTCACCCAAGCCCGGGGTGACTTGGCAATGCCAAGTGGAGGATGTGAGGGTTGGGCCCTTGCTGGTAGAGGGCCAGCAAGGCCAAAGTTTGTTCCCCAAAGGTGTGGAGGCCCAATTCAATGGGGCCAACAAAGTGCCGAAGGCACCGGCTACACTCTTCCCCACGGTGATCACTCAAAGCAACGGGGCTTGAGGATCGAGCTCTCACTCTCACGGCCAGCGGAACTAAGAACTAATATTGAAAGACAAGCACTAAATTGGAGTTAGGTTTGAGCACTTACTCGACCGGTCTGAAGAAACCGGTCCCGCTCGGAGACGAGGGCGAGCGGGGAGGCGAGTGGATCCCCACACGCCGCGTCGGGGCAGCTTGACCTGTTCAATCAATTACAACACTACACCTCTCGCAGGAGGGGGACCTTGGGGTGGGGGTTAATCGATAGTACAACCAAAACTACCTCCACACAGGGAGGGGCCTTCAGCCGGCCAAGCGGGGAGGGGGAGCTTGGGCTAAAAGCAAAGAAAAGATGGCGAAGCTGATTCTGCCTGCTCTCTGCGACAGGGGATAGACAGACAGAGTTGAGGCCGCAGATCCTGATCTGGAATTTTTCTGAAGACGGGACTAGTGGGGAACTCTTCATAACTGGAACTGAAAGGCTCTTGAATTTTTTTGATTTCTTCTGGCGCCGATGCTGGTCTGGGTGGAGGCTCGAACAGGGTGGCAGCTTCTCGAAACTGACTGCTTCAGATTTCCAACATCAGGAAGAAGAGGATGCCACGACCGCTCCCGAACTCCGAATCAGGTTCCGCTAGAATTGTTGGAACCGTTGATGAGTCCTCTTCGAAGAAAAACTGGCGGGGAAGCCAAACGATGTCGGAGAAGACGGGTGGACTCTGATCACTGATGAGAGGTCGGTGCAAACTGTGGGGAAGCAGAACCGCGCACCCAGGGGAGAGTAAATTGATAACTCCTGGTTCCAGACTCCAAATTGAGCTCTGCTTCTTGGAGATGAAAGAAAACTCAGAGTAGAAGATCTTTGATGAAGAACTCCTGCTCAGATTCCAAGGAGGTTGGTCGCTGCAGATCTTCCACTCCGGTTCTGGTCTTCTGCCAGAGCAGTTTTGCGCAGTCGAGGGAGAAAGGACCTCCTGATCAGCACAGTGCTCGGATGGGGATGAAACCACCGCCGTAGCAAAGAAGACAGGCAGACGCTTCCGTGGATACCTCTTGGACCTTCAGATTCACAGGGAGGTGGTCTTGGTGGCAGCTGCAAGCTGCTGGTTCACCTGCAACTTCTGGACTGCCAGCTGCAACTTGAATATAGCTTCCAATGACCTAGAAGAAGAAGAGGAAGAAAGAACTATAAGGTGAAGGGGAGGTGGGGAATGGTGGAGGGAGTGTGTGGTAGGGATGGAAGGGTGCTAATGGTGTTCGGAAGGTGAAGAAAGAGGGGGAGGGCGCAGGGTTCAGCAAGTGAGAAGGAGAGTGGGAGTGCAAATGGGTGATGGAGAGTGGAGGGAAATGGGGCGACCTAGCCTAATGGGAAGGGGAGTGGGGCGGCCAAAGCACTTGGAGGGAAGGGTTTTCAAATTTCAAATGGGTCTTGGGAGGTGGAAGGTTGCATGGGGAAGAAGGAAAAATGTGTGGGAAAGAGGAGGGGTGGTTGGTGGTTGGAGGGTGGAATGTGGATTGGGGGGGATCCTCCCTTGGAACTAGGGGGTGGAGTAAAGAGGGTGGTGGGAAGTGGGGAGGCCTTAATGGGGTAGGTGGGAGGGTGGAGGTGGTTGGGAGGTGGAAGAGAGAGAGAGGGGGGTGAACTATAGAGAGAGAAAGTGAGAGAGGGATAGAGAGACAGAGAGATGGGGGTGGGGAATCTCTCCCCTAGGGCTTCTCACCCACTATAGGATTCTCTGCACTAAACTAATCAATTGGAACTCTCAATTGGAAATTTTGGCATTGATTCATTAGTTCAAAATGAAGGGAATGGGGCCCTATATATAGGCAACCCACATTTTACAATAAGACCCTGACAATTGACTCAATGACAAATAACCGAGGGGGTAGGGGGGTGCCCTTGGGCCAAGCCCAATGAATTGGGCCCAATAGCTAACTAAACCACCTAATGACACTCAAACTTAGAGAAATAAACACAAGACCTAGGGACATGACTCAAGTAAAATGAAAATTACATCAAATGACTCAAATAGAAAGCACAAAATGGATATTTGGGCCTTTATAGAGAGAGGCCCGAACTCAAATGACGCTGGAGTGTGAGGAAGACCCGAGCCAAAGGGAGTCACGGGTGATGCCTCCATCACCCCTCCCTTCCTAGACTCGGGTTACACCATGGGAGCCTTGACCTTTGACAATATACACCTTGGGATTGATGAATTGGCCCACTCCATGATGTCCCCCTTCTTAGATCCCTTTGATCCATACGAGTGGAAGCTCAAGGGCCACCCCACACCCATGCACATGGAGGTCATCTCTAGGATAGGAGTGCATAAGTCTTGGCACAACCCACCACTTGGCATGAATAGAAAGTCGGGTCCATTTATTCATATCACCCACATGTCAAGTAAGAAGCATGAATGGTCTATATTCGGATGTAATGGCCCTCCTTCATTCATCATGAGTCTTAAGCATGATAGGTGCATTCTTGGATGTCCGGGTCCCCCGACATTTGTCACCCACATGCATGACCGAATCACCTACGGATGCCCCGACCCTCCAACCTTTGTTAGGAAATCCATGCATGATAGGGCCACATTTGGTTGCCCCGGCCCACCAAGGCTCATCAATATCCATATGACATGATGGCATTATAGGTCCATCTATGGATGTCCTGGTCCACCTTTATCCAAACACATTTTCACATACCCACCGCATCATTGTGCATGGCATAGGCATCTAAGCAAGTATCAAGCAACAAGCGGTGAGATTCACAAGAAGCGGGCAAAAACTCGTGAGTGCCACTTGAAATTCCAAGTTGGCAACTTGGTGATGATGACTTTGGAGTGGCTCTACCCTAGGGTAACCTCCAATTTGAGGGCACGAGGACTTGGACCTTGCCAAGTTCCGAGTGACTTTGGCAACCCGGCTTATGGGTTGGACTTACCTATGGGTTTTGGGATTCACCCCACTTCCCATGTGGCGGATCCGGCACCCTCTAAGGGCACCGCGGTGGATCCTAGTGAGTGCCTTGAGCTTACACTTATCCTTGCGAGAGACACCCTCGGAGTGCCACCACAAATTATCCTGAGAGCCCGACGTGAGCACACAGCGGCAATACTAGGCAAGCAAGATCTCATCGCCAGCATGAGGGTGTGTCCGAGTCACTTTGAAAAGCTGAAGCACCATTCCCCGGCTATGGACGTGGGTTGAGTTTGGAGATCGTGGTTCGCCCGGAGCTGCATTTTGGTGCACTACTTCCCATGTGGACCCATACTCGACGGGGTCGAGTTTTCCCCACCCCGGGGGCATGATGGGGGCATCCCTTGCCCCTCCACATTTTTATGGGCTCGGATTGTTCGACGGCAAGCGCCATTGTGTTAGTCATGTGTTTCTGAGTCTAGTCATGTAATTTTCATATTTTCTTTGAGTCATAAACTATGTAATTTTCCCTTTATTTGAGTCATGTACCTAGGTTAGTGAGTCATTTTCCTAAGTTAGTTGTCATATGGTTGGTTTGATAGGCTAATGGGCCCAACTAATGGGCTAGGCCCAGGGGCGCCCCTCCCTTGGACTGCTTTGGTCATTTACTTGTTTGTCAGGGCTATTTTGGTCTTAGGAAAAGTATGGAGTCTATAAATAGTCCCTCCCCTCTCTCATTTGTAACAACCTGATGCGGGACGGGACCACGGACACGACTCGAATGAGGAATGCAGTCCTCGGACTCTAGGTGAGCTCGTGATTGTCCCTTAACGAGGGAAGCGTCGGACGTGCACGGTTGAGAAATCGGCAAGAGCTAGGGTGGTCAATTCTCTTTTGTGCCCGGATCGGGTCACGGGACGGTTACGCTCTCTCTCTCGTAGCAGTGGTGATATGAAAATATAGCGAGCTAGGTCCTAAAACATGCTCTCTAGCAGCGGCATAAACAAGCATATATGGAAATAAGCGAAATGCCAAGCAAGGAGCGAATACGATACCTCCACGCGCTCGGCGTGGGGAAGACGGACCTGGCCGAAACTCGTACTCCCGGAACAATAATACACGATTGTTACAACAATGAGTCACTGTCCACTCCACGCAGGGAGGTAAAGGGCTACACAAATGAGTCCGGGAGGACCGAATTCGGGTTGACGGGCGGCTTCTCGCGTAGCTTCGGCAGCACCCGAACTTGTGACTGTGGGGCCCACGTGCTGTCCGGAGGGGCCGTGTGGGACCCGGTGGCACCGCTGTAGTGGGGGATGCCTGGATGGGCGCTCCCTAGAGTGGAGGCACGCTGGTTCACCGGCTGGAGGCCGGGCGGCTCCGTTCGTCACCCGTCGGGCTAACTTCCCACGGATCTGCAGCTTCTGGTTTTCAGCGCGCGTCCCGGCGAGAACGGACGCTGCGATCAACCCTGATGTCGGATCGACACGAAACTAGCGCCGTTGGAAAGCTAACTCGAAATACTTCGACCTAAGACTAGACAGAAAAAATAAAGTGCTCCAGATATGGCCTTGACCGAATTTACAAGCTGCTGTTGTACAGTGGCCGAAATCTCAGAACAGCAGAGGAGTTGTCTGAGAACTGCCATTGACCGCTAGGAAGACCTTGGATTCAGACTTCGACCTCTTCATGAACGTTGTAGGACAGTGAACCAGGAAGACGGAAATATTTTTTGTGAGAGGATTGGAGGTGGTTACGAATTGTTATGATGTTTTCACTGGGATGTGGTCGGATCTGAAATCTGGCTGACAGCACTGTAAATGAGGTAGAACATGATTTTTGAAAAAATGGATAGAGGGCTGATCAAAAATCAAGAAAATTTTGAGATGGAGGGGTTGACAGACAGAACTCCCGGTAAAATCGGGAGCCCTAAAAAAAATCACAAAAGTGATCGAAGATGAAAAACTCAGAGCTACTGTCACTGTAGACAGAGACAAGACAGATCAGGGAGTGAAAGAAGAACGTAAATGGGAAATTACCAAATGAAGGATTTTGGACGTGAATGTTTTTTTGGAAATGTGGATACGAGATAGGAACAACCTATGAAAATTTCAGATCAAGAGGAAATCGTGGCTGACTGTAGAATTTCGTGGAAGTCACCTATGTCCAGCAGGACAGAACCTTGAAGATGGCTCCGCGGCGGCTCGTAGGTGGCACGAACGGCGACAACAGCGGCACAGATGATCACCGGAGATAGAGGGGAGGGGATTGAAGATAGAACAACTCTAGAATTTGGGGTTGGAGGAGATGAACACCAGGGGAGAGGGGAGGGGCACAAGAATCACTCTTGATTTTCCAACAATTTCCTTTTATTAATGCTAACAAATGGAAAATACAACCTTTTATATGCCATGTATCAAACCCATTCTACACCCTTGGATCTAGGGATGGGGAATGGATGGCTAGGATTAAGTGTGATTAACACACCAAAAATAATAAAATAATAAGAGGAGAGGGGCGCCCCCTTGACCAAGAGACTTGGTAGGTGAAGGTAGGTAACCTACCTTGGACTAATCTAACCACTTGTCTACCCATGTGGCATTTTGACATTCAACCCTTCTAGATGGCCACCTAGGATGGTTGACCAGCCCCACATGAGTGACATGGATCAATGGGAAAGGGCTGAGGGCCCCCTTGCTTGGTTCTACTGGAATTTTACATATAAACCCACTAAGACCTACAATTGCGTACCCATATAACACAAGGGTATACATACAAATATGAAAGGACATAAATGCAAAAAAAATGCGAACGGTCTTGCCTCGATGTCCCCATCACAACCCCTTTGATGATCAATTTAAATCAAGTGAGTTTTAGTGTGTTATTGGAGTGGATTCTCCAAATCTCTCTCTCTCTCTCTAAGGGGTAGATTCCCCTCTCTCTTTCTATCTCTTCTCTCTCTCTCTCTCTCTTCTCTCTCTCCAAAGAGGGGGCTGCGCCCCTATCTCTCTCTTCCCCCTCCCAACCACTTTCTCTCACTTCCCTTCCCCTCATAACTCTCTCCCAAGTCCCCACACCCTCTCCATTACTCCACCCCACCCCCAAGAAACCCTCCACCAATCCACACCCCACCCTCCAACCCCCAACTACCCTACCCCCTTTCCCAAACACTTTTCCCCCTCCGCCATGCAACCCTCCACCTCCCAAGACCATTTGAATTTGAAAATTTCCTTCCCTCCATAGCCCTTGGTCGCCCAAACCCCCTCTCCCCTAGGTCAGGTCGCCATCCCCTTCCCTCCACCTCATTCCACCACCATTTGCCACTACAAGGTAGCAACTTCATTTACAGGTCGCAGGAAGTAAGTTTGGTCCTAGAAGCTGCATCATCTCCGACATTTCCTTGACTCTTCTGGTGGCAAGACATATATCTCTGGAAAGGTCGTCCAGAGATCTTTCCAAGCAAGGTGGTTTCGTCCTCATCCGAGTACTGTGCTGATCGGGAGGCCCTTTCTTCCTCGACTGCGCAAAGCCTCCCTGGCAGGAGACCAGAGCCGGCGTGGAAGCTCGACTACGACGAACCTGTTTGGAATCTGATCAAGAGTTCTTCTAAAAACATCTTCTACTACGAGTCTTCTATCATCCCCAAGAAGCAGAGCCCAGTTTGGCGACCGGACCAGAGAGTTATCATTTTTTATTCCCCGGGTGTGCTGTTCTGCCTCCACTCAGTCTGCACCGACCCCTCCTCAGTGTTCCGAGCCTACCGGTCTGCTCCGACAACGAACGGCATCCCCGTCAAGCTTGTTTCGAAGAGGACTCACATACAGTTCTGTCGACTCTGGCGGTGCCTTATTCTGAGTTAAGGAGCGGTCGTGGCATCCTATGCTTCCTGCTGCTGAGTTCTTGAAGCAGTCAGAACTGTCAACCTGTTCTCCTGTTCAAGCTCCTACTCCGACCAGCGCCGGTGCCCGAAAAAATTACCAAAATTCATGCGTCATCCCGGCCCATCTACGAGCAATCTCCAAGTGGTTTCGTCATCAAAAAAATTCCGGAGTGATCACAGCGTCCAGATAAGTAAGTGTCTGTCCAAAAGCACAGAGGGTGGCAGATTCGGCACCGACTTCCGTTCTTTGCGTTTAGCTCGATTTTTCCCCACCCCGCTTGGCCGGCTGAAGGCTCCTCCCTGCGTGGAGGTAGTTTTGGATGTAATTTCAATAAATCCCCTCCCCAAGATCCTCCCTCCTGAGAGAGGCGTAGTGGTGTATCATTTCAATTTTCAGGCTAAAGCGACACCGACGCAGCGTGCGGGTGCGTCCCACGCCTCCCCGCTCGCCCTCGTCTCCGGCCGGGATCAGCGTATTCACGCCGATCAGGTGAGCTTCTGAACACCTCTCATTGCTGTGATCTAATTGCTTAGTTTAAGTATTGCTCTTAGTTTCTCCGTCGGCGGTGAGAGAGTGACCGGTCCATAATTACCATCAAATTGAGTGGCCACCGCGGTTCAAGACGAGAGCAACCCTACATCCCACACCCTTGGCGTGCTGGCCGCCCGTGAATTGGGCATCCCTGGCCCATTTGGGGTCCTCCCCAAGCTCTCCAACCTTTGGAGCATCAAGGTCTCACTTCGGGCCCTCTCCACCATCGCTAAGTCGCCTACGGGCACTAGTGTGTGCTTCACGGTTGTGTTCGTTAGTGTGAGTCCGCTGCTCAACTTGATTGCTTGCAATATAGGTCCATAGGTGGTTTCACATCAACTAAGGGTATAATTGTCCCAGTGTAATATGGCCTTTCTTATATAAAGGGGGCTAGTGTGCAAGGTTTTCATATGATAGATTGAATGAAAGAAATCCACGTAAGGTGCTTTGCCCCTTGTTGTTTCCCTTCCCTCCATCTCCCTTGTAAGATTTGAGAGATTGCCCGGTGAGAGACCGTCTAGTGTGAGACCGAGCTACGCGAGACAGTAGTTATCCCATCCCGTTCGTCCCTTCAGAGTGCCATCGATCCTTCCTCCGACGCCGCCACATCAATAAGATAGTCGAAGTGAGTCCGGCTATGTTCAAGATAGGCGATGTTGAATTGTTGAGATAGGCGATGTTGAATTGTTGAGATAGGCAATAACACAAGATAGGCAAAGATATAATGACATAGTCGAAATAAAAAGGATAGGCGATAGGAAATCAACTATCTGAACAATGCCAAAATTAGAAGATAGGCGAAGGAGGCAGTGCCTATGAGAACTTAATAGCACCTAAGATGAGATAGTTGTGCCTAAGTGAAAGAGAGCGTCTATGTGAGCAAGATAGACGAAATAATTGATATAGGCTGTTGGCCCGGTTAGGAAAGCAATCGAGAGGGGGGTCAATTGATTGCGCCCCCTTTTTAAAAACTAAACGCAGAGATGATAGAAGATATCTAGATAGCTAAATAGAAAGATTTAAATATGATGACGAACAAGCAAGCTCTCACAGCTCTCTAGCGCAGTTTGATGAACCACTCGGATAAGATGAAAGGAACGGATGGATTGTATGAACTCTCAGCTCACAGCATCGCACTCGTAAATCAAAATGGATAGAATGGACCAGCAACCACACAATCAGCAAACCACGGCACATGGAATTTTTAGGTGGTTCGGACGCACCCGAGTGCAGTCCTACGTCCACCCCTCTCAACCTGAGAGGATTCCACTAAAACTGCTGCACGACGGCAGCAAAACGATCTCAAGGATCACACACAGGCACAACAGCCCCACACACACCCATGTTCTCGCACGATGACGAGAAACCACGCATACGGAGACGAAGCTCCAATATCGTCTATAAAAGAAAAGATAGAGAAATACAAGCCCAGTTCATATTTCTTAAACTATGCTCAAATAAAAGTGTAGAAGATATAGAACAAGAGATCCCCCTTCAAATCTTCAACATCTCCCATAGATAGGAAGGTAAGGTGCACTAGAAAACTTGATTCACGGAGTGGAAGGAGCCGGCCTTGTAGAATGAGATGCCCAAGACAACCGACCGCGAAGAGCAGCAACATCAGCCTTCAGATCGAAGCTCAGACTCGTGGATGGCGTCTCCAATAGCCTGTTCTTCCTGCTCCACCAGATGTGCAGCGCCCTCCTCCTTTCCTACAAAGATGAAAACCTTTTGCCCAAAAGATTGCTTCCATCGAATGCGTTCGCAGCTTCATATACTAGGTGGAAAGAAATGCAAGAGGACCAAAAAGCCCATTCGAAAACCTCTTAAAACCACACCCAATCAAGGGTAGAAACCCTAAGGGTAATGTGGTAAATGGGCAAACTAATAGGATCATGAAATAATGGGTTCGAAGCACATCAAAGTCGTGAAAAAAAACTTTCTCTCTCTAATTTTTTTCTAGTGAGAGAAGCTCTGGTTTTCACGCCACTGTTCTCCCTCATCTTCCTCGGCGCGCCCCCTCCCAGTCGGCCATGGCTAGCATGGCGGGGGTTCCTACGCCTTCGATCTCCCTGGTGTCGCTGAAGGACGGTCCTTCATCTTCCCTAACAGCTCCTCAGCGAACTTTCACTCAGGTTCTTGTGGCGTCTAAGTCAAGACCAAGGATCTCCATCCCGGTGAAGGACCCTGCATTCACCGATCGGGGCGAACCTGCAGTCTTTTTCTCCAAGGCTGATATTCAAGCGTCATTACAGTTTCTCTCTTTTGCTATAGTGGCAAAGTGTGCATATGGTAGACCGATTTTCTCTGAAATAAAGAGTTGCTTGATGCAGCGGCTGGCGATCTAAGCAGATTTTGTTATTAGCAAACTTAACCCAAGACATCTTCTCTTTCGGTTTGAATGTGAAGCAGATTTTATGAAGCTGTTGATACAAAAACATTTGTATATAAAGGGATTCTTATTTCATTTTTTTCGCTGGACTTCGGATTTCAATTTTGATGTAGATCCGCTAACGGTGCCAGTTTGGATAGGTTTTCCTGGTCTACATGTTAATCTGTATCATGAGGATTGCCTGCGATCTATAGCTGGAAATTTTGGTGCAGTGCTTCGAATCCATGATAGAACCCTGGCTATGACAGACACATCCGAGGCATTGGTCTGTGTAGAGATGGATCTTTCTACTCCACGCAAAGAATGGCTGTGGATAGATTTTGAAGGATCTGGCTACTGGCAATCGGTTAACTACAATCATGCTCCTGTGCTTTGTACATATTGCCATAAACTTGGTCATCCAGATGAAGGCTGTAAAAAGAAGAGAGGGACAATAACCAAATCCCTTTTGGCCAAGGAATCTGATCCTAGGATTTTTAGACATGTGTTCCAGCCTTGGCCGGTTGGCCCTCAGGCTGCTCGACAAAATGTTACAATGGATAACAAGTTTGAAATCTTGCAGCAAATAGCGGAAGTTCAGGAGATTCAGCAAGTTAAAGATAATGTTATTTGCAATGTAGAAAGCCCAGAAATGGAGCCTCTGGAAAAGGAGCAGTCTGCCTTAATTTCTATGGATCTCCTTCCCTCCACTAAGATTGATGGCGAATGAAATGATGAGACACATGGTCTGGATTTGTAGGAGGAAGAAAGATGTCGTTTGGCTGCTGGGAAGGAGTCAGTCTTGTCTATCTCCCTTGAAGGGCAGATAAATAGCTCTAAAGCTATCTGTTGTCCCACACAAGCTACTGTAGAGGGTTTGGATGTCCAGGAAATAAGTGTTTCCTCTATGGAAGAAGTAACTTCTGAATCTAAGGGTTCTAATACTCTGAAGACATTAGATCTCTTGAAGGTCAGTAAATAGGTGGCGGTAAAGGCAAGTGTTGATAATGAGCTTATGTAATCAACTTTTATTGACAGAGGTGGTGAACAAGGGCGTCGGCATTGTGATGGAGGGATTGTCACCAGATCAAGAGCTAGATCTCTAGAAGACATTCAATGGATTCCTCCATGATTAACCCGATTCTAATTTGGAACATTCGGGGGGTGGGGAACTCTAGTTCCCGTAGACATCTAAAACATATTTTGTTTTCCAATAAGGTCAATCTGGTGGCTATTAGTGAACCTAAACTGAATTTCAATAAAGCTCCCTCTCTGGGAAGATATCTCAAGCTTAGAAGGCATGCAGGTAATAACTCACTTGACTCTAAGATTTGGGTTTTTTGGCATGATAGTTATAATTTGGAGGTCATTGCTTCTTCTTCTCAATATATCACTCTTGGACTTAAGGTGGATGGCTCTATTTGTACATATTATTCTTTTGTATATGCTTCATGTGACCCACACCAAAGACAGTCCTTATTCAGTGACCTCCTTCTATTTGCTGACTCTGTTTCAATTCCTTGGATTGTGGGGGGAGACTTCAACTATGTCTTGAGGCCGTTGGAGAAAGTTGGTGGTGGAGTCCCGGCCTTGGCCTCTATGACAGACTTTAATGCCTTTTTATGTTCTGCTGGTTTATCTGATGTCGGTTTTCTTGGGACAGCAATGACATGGACTAATAATAGATCAGGTTTTGCTAACATTCGGGCAAGATTAGATAGAATTCTGGTGAATAGCCTCAGCTAGTCTGTTTCACCTCAATTGTCTGTGAAACATTTGCCAAGAGGGCCCTTAGATCATGCCCCTTTGCTTCTATTTGTAGATATACAATTCATAAGCCATGGTAGGTTTATTTTCCAGAAGATGTGGTGCACCCATTCTACTTTCAAGAAGCTGGTCTCTGATGTATGGCAGCAAACTCAGATAACCCACCCCAATACTTTGGTCAGGCTTTCTGTCAAGCTAAAGGCAATCAAGGTCTCCCTGCAAAAGTGGAATAAAGATGTCTTTGGAAATATTTTTTCAAAATAAAAGTCTGGCAGAAGCTGAGATGGAAAATATGCAGTCTGTCTTTGACTCAGATCCCTCTCCTGCCAATAGAGAACATCTTAATGTAGCAAATGCTAATTTCCGCCAAGCCCTAGCTCAAGAAGAAATTTTTTGGAATCAAAAGTCCCGGATAGACTGGATTGATAGTGGAGACAGGAACACTTCCTTTTATCATGCAATAACCCAAAACAATAGAAGAAACAACTTTATTAAAAGGTTGAGGGTTGGTGTTCCTGAAGAGTGGTGTGATGATCAAGACTCTTTAAAAAGTCATGCTGAGTCATATTTCCAGAAATTGTTCTCCTCTGAGGATCATCAAATTGATGTTACAATGTTAAATTGTATCCCTCAAATTATCACTGATGCTCAGAATTCTGCACTGTGTGCCATCCCAGACAACCTGGAGGTCCGCAGAGCAGTGTGGTCTTTAAAAAGCTCAAGCTCTTCTGGCCCTGATGGTTTCTCTGGTGAGTTCTTCATAGCAGTTTGGGATATAACATAGCATGATGTTACTGAAGCTGTTTGTGATTTTTTTAAAGGATTCCCCCTCCCCAGGGGAATATCCTCTTCTTTGCTCACCCTGCTTCCAAAAATTCAGGACCCCCGGCCCTTCAATGACTTCAGACCTATAAGCTTGTGTAATTTCTCTTATAAGATAATTTTCAAGATTCTTTTAGACAGATTAGCTCCTTTACTACCTAGTTTAATTTCTATCGAGCAAGGGGCTTTTGTGAAAGAGCGCTTTATTTTAGATAAAGTGGCTCTTGCCCGGCAACTCATGGTGGATATTAATAGAAAGGTCAGAGGCCATAATGCCATATTTAAGCTTGATATGGCTAAAGCTTATGATAGAATGGAATGGGACTTTGTCTTGGCTGTTTTGAGAAAGTTCGGGTTCAACACCAGGTTCACCTCCTATATTGGAATGCTTTTGTTTAACTGCTGGTTCTCAGTCAATTTTAATGGATCTATATCTGGTTTTTTCAAATCTAGCAGAGGTATCAGGCAGGGGGACCCAATAGCTCCATACCTGTTCATCATTGCTTCAGAGGTCCTAAGTAGAGGTCTCTCTGCTAAATTTCATTCTGGTTTTCTGAAGGGATACAAAGGACCTAGACAGTCCCTGCAGGTCTCTCACCTCTTGTATGCAGACGATACTCTAGTGTTCCTGAATGCCAGTAGACAAAACATAGTGGCTTTCCAAAAATTCATAAGCAGTTATGAGCAATGCTCTGGCCAAAGAGTCAATGGTGCTAAAAGTAGTTTTATTCTTTCAGATAAAGCTCCCATTTCACTCGGACAATCCATCCGAAGCCTCACTGGGTACAAATATCAGTATGTAAGCATACACTATGTGGGGATCCCAGTAAAGAAGGGGAGATACCTTTGCTCAGATTTCTCTTTTCTGATGGACAGGGTGCAACAAAAATTGGAAGGATGGCAGTCGAAACTTTTATCTCAAGCTGGAAGATCTATATTGATTGATTCAGTCCTTTATAGTATACCAATATATCTTGCCTCAGCCTGTTTCATCCCAAAGAAGGTGATCAGTTTCATTGACCGGCTATGTGCTGAATTTTTCTGGCATGGAGGAAAAGGCAACAAACGCAGGCATTGGGTAGCATGGTCTGATATTCAGAGGCCAAAGTTAGAGGGAGGCATGGGAATTAGAGATCTACAGTGTGTTCAGATTTCTTTAGCAGTCAAAACTTTATGGAATATTATTCATGGATCTTCCCTTTGGTCCATGTATGCTAGGCGTAGGATTATCAAAAGTCATCTTGCAAACTGTGTAAAACCCTTCCCTTCAGGAATGCCCTTGGCTATATTTAGACAAGCCAAAGACATTATTATCTCTAACAGCAGATGGATTGTTGGTAATGGGGCTCATATTGACTTCCTAAGGGACAACTGGACAGGGTGTGGTCCTGTCACTAATGTTGCAAGGCCTGATAAAAGGATGGACTTCAATAGTCTCCCTCTGGCTTCTGTAAGAGAGGTTTTTGGTGACACCCAACATGCTGCTCGAGGATATCTTAGTGAGGATTTTCATCTCCCCATTATTCATCTTAGCAATGAAGCTGATTGCAGTGTATGGACAGGTACTTTGAAGGGCTCCTTTTCAGTCAAATCAGCTTGCAATTTAATACATACTAAAGGCATTTCTAGGCCTGCCTGAGCGAAGCTTTGGCATTTTGCAATAGCACCAAGGGCAGCACTCTTTGTCTGGAAGTTAATCCACTGGGCAGTACCAGTGGATAGCAGGGTGGCTGTCCTATTGTATCCAAATGCAATTGCTGCTCCTCTTCCGCCCAAGAAGGCCTCAACCATTTGTTCATTTCCGGAGATTTGGCCTCTGAATTGTGGGGCTGGATACAGCCCTTACTTAGCAATAAGTTTCACCTCAATGATCAGATCTCCATAAGATGCTAGAACCTGTTGAATACAATTACTCTTCTCTCTGCCTTCAGCTTTGTGGGGATGTATGCAGTAATTCTGGTGATGTGGGAGATCTGGAAACAAAGGTGTGCAATTAGATTTGAGGGTTTGGCTCGAAGAACTGATTCAATAAAGAGGCAAATTCAATTTTCAATAGCTCTAGCCTTGGACAAGCTGAGCTTTCGCAAGCCATTATCTCCACTTCAGTCCAGCTGTCTTGCTTCCTTTCACCTATTTTCGTGGGTCAACCTTAAGCAACCATTTTTAGTTTTCTGCAGATTGGCACCTCAGAAATTCACATTGCATGTTGATGCGGCATCCAAGGGTAACCCAGGTAGATGTGGTGGAGGTGGCTGTGTAAGAGACTCAAAGGGTAGATAGATAGTAGGCTTTGCTTTTCACTATGGCATTGGTAACAGTTTATTGGCAGAGGCTAGAGCCTTATGTGATGGGCTATCAGTTGCCAAGGAAGGAGGTCTAGCTTTGGTGGCTATATATTCAGACTGTGCACTTCTAGTGGAGGCCATAAGAAAAGGAATTTCTCCTAACTGGATGGTTCTTCCATGGTGGAGGAAGATCCTAGATCTTATTCATGAAAGTGGTTGTATGCTACTACACACCTATAGAGAAGGCAACCAGGTTGCAGATTCCCTGGCATCATATGCTTGCAACATCACTGAAAATCAAATTTTTGTCCATGCAGGAGAGCTCCCTCGGATGACCAAGGGAGCACTAAGAATTGATATAGCAGGGCTGCCAGCCATTCGAGTACTTTAGCTCTTTGTTCTGTTGCTCCTTAGCTTTATCTTTTGACTTTCTTTATGTCCTTTGCATACGGCCAAGTTGCCCTTCTGTTCACCAGGGGGATGCCCCTTTGTTTTTGTAATTCCAGCTTAAATCAATAAAATAAAAAGGTCACAGTTAATACCTGGGGGAATGAGAACATCCCCCCTTTTTGAGGGTGGGGTGCATTCGACCAGTGCTTTAACTATTGGTCGGTCTTTGCTAAAAAAAAAAATAATGGGTTCGAAGCCAAACCCGTGAGCCACGATCCGGACGCGCCTGAATGGGTGTCGACACCTGTTGTCGACACCTGTTGTCGACACCTATTTTCAAGTGTTCTGTCCCTTAACAAAAAAAAAAAAAACACACACACACACACCCAGGGTGTAGGTGTCGACACCTTGTGTCAACACCTAAATCCAGGTGTTCTGTCCATCCAAAACAAAAGGACCCAGGTGATGGGTGTCGACACTAGGTGTCGACACCTTTCACACAAGGTTCTGCCAACATAAGAACCACTCCCCAGGCAGCTAGGTGTCGACCCCAGAGGTCGACGCTTGCAGTGGGGAAAAGGAAACTGCCCAAGGCAGTCAAACTAAGCCCAAAAATGCTATAAATGAATTAACCCCAATCTAGGCACATTAAGACTCATTCAACCAAATATTCTTACCATTGTTTCAAGGGTTTGCGAGCCTTAAAGAACCTGCAAATTTTGAACCTCAAAAACATGTTATTTCACATTTAGGAATCAAAGTCTATGCATATAAGAGACAAGTCTAAGCACATGTAGAAGAAGGTCGATGCATGTGAAGATGAGGTCGGTGCATGTGTGTGGACAGGGTCGGTGCATGTGTGTGGACAGGGTCGGCGCATGTATACAGGTCTAAGCATATGTGTGGATAGGGTCTGTGCATATGTAGGGACAGGTCTGAGCATATGTGGGCAAGGTCTGTGCATGTGTGTGGACAAGTCTGAGCATATGTGGGCAAGGTCTGTGCATATGTATGGACAGGGTCTATGCATATGTAGGGACAGGTCTAAGCATGGTAGCCAAGGTCTAAGCAAGTGTGGCCAAGGTCTGAGCATATGAAGGCTAAGGTATGTGCATGTGTAGCCAAGGCCTGAGCATATGAAGCACAGGTCTGAGTAAGTGTAGACAAGATCAATGCACATTAACAACCAAGGTTGACGCACATAAAATACACAAGACTGCCTCTTCAAAACTACATATTAGTGACTTAGTTTTCAGCAATATGAGAAACCCATATATCAAGATTTCATCATGACCAAACATGAACAAGTATCATGCATGAAACAACAGATCATATCAAATATTGATTTAATCTAAAACATGGGGTCCAGATTGAATTCAATCAAAATACACACGAAATGCAACTTCAGTCCAAAAACACAAAGTTCAGTCCAAAGCATGCTAAACTCCTACTCCTTACTTAGATATTAAAGCTCAGTTGAAAGACCATACAGCAATTGTAAATTCCATGTTAGGCTCATTGAAAGCCATTCATGTGACCAAACAAATAGACTCACATTCATCAAGGGATATTCAATGCAAATTATACAAGATAGAACAAATTGTCTTCGTCAAAATACGTCGAGGCACAACAATCTCCCCCTTTTTGACGAAGATAAAACACCTTGAAGTACCACAAAGATTTGCATGAATGAACCAAGACAACCATCACCCATTGAAACAACCAGTGGAATATATATGAGGAAGAACTGAGCAAAATATATATTTCTCCCCCTTTTTAAACAAAGCATTTTCAACAACCCATCAACCCATTCATAATATCATGAATGTCATGCAAAAGACTATTTATTTCTCCCCCTTTTGTCAGAGTCAAATAGGGGATTATGCAAAAGATAGAGAAAAGGGAAATAAGATCTAATGCCTCATATGTACAATTAACTCAATGTAATGCATGTGAAGTGGAATAGATGATCACTCAAGCACACATGCATCCATAATAAGATATAGAGTCAGGCAAGTCCATCCGGGACAGGTTAAAGAGAAGATGCAATCGATTTTGAGCATGATGTGCATAACAATATTAAGAAGGATGTGCTTACAAAGAGATGGTACTGCATTAACCATGAACGACGACTGATTCACAAGGTACATTCACACAATTAAACCTGAAGTGAGAAATGAGCAATGAAATCCATACGAATATAGATTAACAGATTTTCGAAAGAACACTAGAAAGAACCTTTCCTCCCCACACTTGCATACACAGTGCTCAACTTTTGGTAGCTTCGCACAGCCCCAATTTTTTTTTAAAATACGAACAAGATGACTAACTTTTTGACACAAGTCATGCCCTTTGTTTCAGGGACAGTTCCGAGTTACTCAGTTTCGTCACTTATTTGAATTGTGGATATTTGTCACTTTTTGATCCGAGTTTCCTTCTTTGTTTCAGGGGAGATTCCCGGCTACTCGGTTCCAAATCCACTTATTGAAGTTTTTGGTGGGGTTGACATCTTTTTCCTCATGAGACACGCGACTTTTATGTAGGGATTCAAGAGCCCTCAAGAGTGTTGAGTGGAATAATTGAAATTCTTATTAAATAGAGTCATTTATCTCAAAAGTGCACATTGTAGAACGATTGTACTGAATGTAAGAGATGAATTAGTCGAATCATTGTTATGTCTCCCCCTAAGTGTATGTATAGTTATAAAAAGAACCTCCCCCTTAATGTGTGCCATGTAACAAATATGTCTGAACCAATGCATTTTTATTTAGCAAGGGAAAAGGTCATAGGAGGAATCAAAAAGAAGGGTGATATTTTCTATACACTCAAACATGCACTGAGATGAATTTTTCAAACAGTTTGATTACCAGTACGTGGCGGAGAATGTAGGTCTGAAGACCACCATCACGCATGGTGAAGGCTTCCAGCTGGATATAATCCAACCTTCCACAATCAGCATTTGATATACCGAAAATCATGGCATTCATGCATACAATAGTATAAGATATATACAGATATATACAGGCGGATGCAGCTGAATGAAGATATGAGTGAAAAACAAATGTTATTCAATGTGTTATGCACAAAAAGGAAGGATTGAAACGTAAGTGCAGTGGAAAATCTCCTTATGTGCAAGAAAGTAAACCAGTATGCACAATTGTTTTATTTTAAATTTTGAGAGAGTATGTACAAAGCAAATAAAAAATAGTTTAACTATTCTAATCTGCACACACCTAATTCTCTCCTAAGAAAGCAAAACTGATCAGAATTCAAAGGTTTTGTGAAAATATCTACAAGTTGATGTTGTGTATCTACAAAAGATAGTTCAAAGTTTCCTTTATTGATGTGATCTCTAATAAAGTGATGTCTAACTTCTATGTGCTTTGTGCGAGAGTGTTGGACATGATTTTTGGACAGATTTATTACAGAAGTGTTATCACACATGATGGGAGTGTTTTTCAAGCAAAAACCAAAATCTAACAATTGATGTTGGATCTAGAGTACTTAGGCCGCACAACTGCCTACAGCCACATATTCGGCTTCAGCAGTTGATAAAGCCACACAATGTTGTTTCTTTGAGGCCCATGAGATCATGCAGCCCCCTAGAAACTGGCAGTGACCACTTGTGCTCTTACGATCCATTTTACATCCAGCATAGTCAGAATCAGTGTAAGCAAGCAAATCAAATGAAGCATTCTTAGGATACCACAAACCAAGATCAATTGTCCCATTCAAATACCTGAAAATTCTTTTCACGACCGACAAATGAGATTCCCTGGGACAAGATTGATATCTTACACAGAGACACACACTAAAATGTATGTCAGGCTTGCTAGCAGTAAGATATAGCAATGAACCTATCATACCCCTAAAAAGCTTTTGTACCACAATATTACCTTTCTCATCTTCCAATTTGAGTGAGGTGGACATTGGTGTAGCAAAAGGCTTGGCATTTTCTAGTTGGAACTTTTTCAGAATTTCTTGTGTGTACTTCTTCTGGTTTATGAATATTCCATCGTCTAGTTGCTTTATTTGAAGCACCAAGAAGAAGTTTAACTCGCCCATCAAGCTCATTTCGAACTCTCCCAGCATGAGTTGAGCAAAATCATCATTCATTTTAAGATTTGTGGCTCCAAAGATTATATCATCTACATAAACTTGTACAATTAAGGCATGTTCATCACAAGTCTTTGTAAACAATATTTGGTCTATATTACCTCGTTTAAAGCCATTATCAATTAAAAATGAACTTAACAGATCATACCATGCCCGGGGAGCTTGCTTTAATCCATACAGTGCCTTGTCCAATTTGTAGACGTGGTCAGAAAATTTTTCATCTTTGAAGCCCGGTGGTTGCTTCAAGTATACTTCTTCTTTGATGACTCCGTTGAGGAAGGCACTCTTCACGTCCATTTGGAAAAGCTTGATGTTCCTATGACAAGCATAAGCAAGAAGAATCTTACTGCCTCTAATCTAGACACAGGGGCGAACGATTCATCCAAATCAATGCCAAATTCTTGAGAGTAGCCCTTAGCTACTAATCTTGTCTTATTCCTCACAACCATCCCGTCTTCACTAAGTTTGTTTCGAAAAATCCACTTAGTTCCGATTATGAGATGATCATCAGGTCAGGGCACGAGGAACCACACCCGATTCCTTTGGAATTGGTGCAGTTCTTCTTGCATGGCGAGAACCCAAGAATTATCATTAAGTGCATCATCTAAAGATTTAGGCTCAATATTTGAAAGTAAAGCTAAATTATCATGAAGTTCAACTTCCCTGATTGAAGCCTGGGTTCTTATCCCTTCATCCACACCACCAATCACATTCTCCAAGGGATGATCTTTAAGTGTAGTCCATTGGTGTGGTAGAGTCGGTTGTACTTGCTCTTCTTCTTGTCCTTTCTCCTCTTCCTTTTCTTGACCTTTTGCCTCACCTTGTTTGCTAGATTCTCCTTTCTCAAACTCACCTTCACCTGAATCAAGAAAGTGTATATCATCATGTGACTTTCTCAAGGTAAACTCATCTATCACAACATGAGGACTCTCTTCGACTACAAGAGTTCTAGAGTTATACACTCGGTAAGCCCTAGATGTCAATGAATACCCGAGGAAAATCCCTTTATCACTTTTAGCATCAAATTTTTCAATATAATCCTTACCATTATTCAAGATGTAACAGATGGATCCAAATGGCTTGAAGTGAGATATGTTGGGTTTCTTACCTTTATACAGCTCGTAAGGAGTTTTCTTAAGGATAGATCTTACCATAGCTCGATTGGTGATATAGCAGGCAGTGTTTACTGCTTCTGCCCATAAGTATCATGGAAGACCATTTTCTGCCAACATGGTATGCGCCATCTCCACGAGCGTCCTATTCTCTCCTTTCGACCACTCCATTTTGTTGCGGGGTCCTAGGTGCTGAAAACTGATGCTCATACCCCTACTTCCTACAAAATTTATCAAAATCGGAGTTTTCAAACTCCTTTCCATGGTCACTCTGAATTTTCTGAATATAGTAGCCTTTTTCATTTTGAACTTTCATACAGAAATCAGCAAATTCTTTGAATGCATCACTTTTGTTAGCTAAGAATAACACCCATGCATATATGGAAAAGTCGTCAACAATGACAAAACCATATAATTTCCCTCCAAGACTGTGTGTCCTAGTGGGACCAAACAAATCCAAATGAAGCAATTGAAGGGGTTTTTCAGTGGAAACGATGTTTTTGCATTTGAAAGAAACTCTGGTTTGTTTTCCTTTGTTACATGCTTCACAGATTTTTGAAGTTTCAAAATTTAAGCATGGAAGACCTCTAACTAAATTATTTCTAGTCAATTTCCTAATGACATTAAAACTGGCATGCCCAAGACGACGATGCCACAACCAAACATCATCATCTTTATTAGCAACCAAGCACAAATTTCCAGAAGTAATTTCATTGAAATCAACATGATAAGTGTTGTTACTTCTCACTCCTATGAACTTAATTTCATGAGAGATTACATCAATGATAGAACAGTGAGAAGATTCAAAAATAACCTTGTGACCTTTATCACAAAGTTGACTAATGCTAAGCAAATTATGATTCAAACATTTAACTAACAAAACATCCTTAATGCAGTGTTTAGGATCCTTACCAATTCTCCCAATGCCTACTATCTTACCTTTGTCCTGTCCACCAAAAATTATCGTTCCTCCATCTTTCTCTGCTAGGTCTACAAAAAATTATTTATTTCCAGTCATGTGCCTAGAGCATCCGCTATCCAGGTACCATTTATTTTCCATTGCTTTCATACAGACCTGCAAGAACAACCATCAAATCTCATTTTGATTTAGGTACCCAAGCAAGCTTGGGTCCCATGGTGTTAGCATTCATCACAGTATGACTGTGCTTTCTCAAAAATAATTCATCATCATACTTCATCAACTGGCATATATACATATCATGACCTATTCTCCCACAGTAAAAACAGGTGGGCCTTTTCCTACCAAAATTATTTCCTTTATTTACATTCCTAGAAGGAGAGGAGAATCGAGAATAAACAACTTGTGCATCAGTGTATGTGTGTGAACACTCTCCATGATTTTGTGACTTTTTGACCTTGTAATGAACTTGATTTTTGTTGCCATGGATGAGATTTGAATTTTTCTCAATCTGGTTTTCTTTTATCTTCAAAAGGTTTTCATGAACTATTTTCATCTCATTCAATTGAGTGGTGAGAGATTCAACTTTGTTTTCTACCTCAACCTTGACTTTCTCACACTCATTCACTTTCATGTTTACCTCATCTAGCTCCTTTTTCAACATTTTATTTTTCTCTTGAATTTCTTCTTTGAGTTTATATGCATTTTGTTTTTCTACCTCTAAATAGGAAATTTCATCTTCAAACAAAGTGAGTTTGAATTCAAGAGATTCATTTACATTTTTGAATTTCTGAGCTTGAATTTCAAACAAACAGCATTTTTCACAAGAATTGGGTGAATGAACAATTTCATGAATTTTCTTCCTCAAGGTTTTATTTTCATTTATGATCTTTTTGTATTTTCCATATAACTCCTCATAAGCTAGTTCCCATTGATCATTGGTAATGAGTTCAGAATCAGAATTCACCTGCACCTCGTCTTGATCACTTCGTGCCATAAGGCATAGGTTTTTGACCATCTCCTCGATATCTTCTTCTTCCTCGGACGTAGACTCATCCTCGTCCTCATCGCTCCATGTAGCTTTCATGGCCTTTGGCTTTTTGCCTTTCACCTTCTTGGCCTTTTTCTACAACTCGGGGCATTCACCTCTCATGTGCCCCATCTTTTTGCACTCATAGCACATAATTTCGGCAACTTTAGATGGCTCAATCTTCTGCTTGGTCTGCCTCTTTCCTTTCCTAAACCTTCCACTAACTTTCTTCTTTCCCGCAGAAACTGTCTAACCTTCCTTGTAATCATGGCAACTTCTTCATCATCTGTATTGTCCAAGGAATCCTCTTGGCTTGAGATAGACTCAGGATTTACTTTCAATGCGATCGACTTCTTCTTCTTGGTGTCCACTTCCGTCCTCTTGATATTTATCTCATAGGCCATTAAGGACCCTATGAGAGCATCCAAAGTGAGTGTAGAAAGATCCTTTGAATCTTCTATCATGGTAGCCTTGGTGTGCCAACTAGGTGACAACGACCTCAGCACTTTCCTGACCAACTCCGTGTCCTTGAATTCTTTCCCGAGTGACTTCAACCCATTTGTTATCTCAATGAGACGTGCAAACATCTCAGAGATTGTCTCTCCTTCCTTCATATGAAACAGCTCGTAGTCTCGGATAAGCATATTTGCCTTCGTCTCTTTGACTTCTGAAGCACCTTCATAGATTAATTTTAGCTTATCCCACATTTCCTTCGTACTGCTGCACATAGAAACACTAGCATATTCAGTCGGGTGAATAGCACACTGAAGAATATTTAAAGCATTGAAATTCAAAGTACACTTCTTTATATAATCATCATTCCACATCTCATCTAGAGGTAAAGTGTATGGACCATTCTTAATCACAGTCCATATTTCATGACTTTGAGCACGGAGGAAAACCATCATTCTATTTTTTTCAATAACTATAGTTATTTCCATCAAAATAGGGAGGCCTGTGTATAGAATGCCCTTTGGGCATCAAACCCTTGTTAGCCATTCCTAACAAATCACTCCCAACCGCAAGGTTTCAAAATAAAACAGAGCCGAGGTTCTGATACCAATTGTTGGCCCAGTTAGGAAAGCAATCAAGAGGGGGGTGAATTGATTGCGCCCCCTTTTTTAAAAACTACACGTGGAGATGATAGAAGATATCTAGATAGCTGAACAGAAAGATTTAATATGATGAGAACAAGCAAGCTCTCACAACTCTCTAGCACAGTTTGATGAACCACTCGGATAGATGAAAATAACGGACAGATTGTATGAACTCTCAGCTCACCGCATTACACTCGTAAATCAGAATGGACCAGCAACCACACAATCAGCAAACCACAGCATAAGGAATTTTTAGGTGGTTCGGACGCACCCGAGTGCAATCCTACGTCCACCCCTCTCAACCCGAGAGGATTCACTAAAAGTACTACACGACGGTAGCAAAACGATCTCAAGGATCACACATGGGCACAACGGCCCCACACACACGCGTGTTCTCGCACGACAACGAGAAACCATGCACACGGAGATGAAGCTCCGATATCATCTATAAAATAAAAGATAGAGAAATACAAGCCAAGTTCATACTTCTTAAACTATGCTCAAATAAAAGTGTAGAAGAGATGGAACAAGAGATCCCCCTTCAAATCTTCAACAGCTCCCATATATAGGAAGGTAAGGTGCACTAGAAAACTTGATTCACGGAGTGGAAGGAGCCGGCCTTGTAGAATGAGATGCCCAAGACAACCGACCGCGAAGAGCAGCAACATCAGCCTTCAGATCGAAGCTCAGACTCGTGGATGGCGTCTCCAACAGCCTCTTCTTCCTACTCCACCAGATGTGCAGTGCCCTCCTCCTTTCCTGCAAAGATGAAAACCTTTTGCCCAAAAGATTGCTTCCGTCGAATGAGTTTGCAGCTTCATATACTGGGTGAAAAGAAATGCAAGAGGACCAAAAAGCCCATTCGAAAACCTCTTAGAACCACACCCAATCAAGGGTAGAAACCCTAAGGGTAATGTGGTAAAAGGGCAACCCAATCGGATCATGAAATAATGGGTTCGAAGCCAAACCCGTGAGCCACGATCCGGACGCGCCTGAATGGGTGTATTTTTAGGTGTTCTGTCCCTTAAAAAAAAACACACCCAGGGTGTAGGTGTCGACACCTAAATCCAGGTGTTCTATCCGTCCAAAACAAAAGGACCCAGGTGATGGATGTTGACACCAGCTGTCGACACCTTTCACACAAGGTTCTGCCAACATAAGAACCACTCCCCAGGCAGCTAGGTGTCGACCCTAGAGGTTGACACTTGCAGTGGGGAAAAGGAAACTGCCCAAGGCAGTCAAACTAAGCCCAAAAATGCTATAAATGAATTAACCCTAATCTAGGCACATTAAGACTCATTCAACCAAATATTCTTACCATTGTTTCAAGGGTTTGCGAGCCTTAAAGAACCTGCAAATTTTGAACCTCAAAAACATGTTATTTCACATTTAGGAATCAAGTCTATGCATATAAGAGACAAGTCTAAGCACATGTAGAATAAGGTTGATGCATGTGAAGACAAGGTCGGTGCATGTGTGTGGATAGGGTCGGTGCATGTATACAGGTCTAAGCATATGTGTGGACATGGTCTGTGCATATGTAGGGACAGGTCTGAGCATATGTGGGCAAGGTATGTGCATGTATGTGGACAAGTCTGAGCATGTGTGGGCAAGGTCTGTGCATATGTATGGACAGGGTCTGTGCATATGTAGGGACAGGTCTGAGCATGGTAGCCAAGGTCTAAGCAAGTGTGGCCAAGGTCTGAGCATATGAAGGCTAAGGTTTGTGCATGTGTAGCCAAGGTCTAAGCATATGAAGCACAGGTCTGAGCAAGTGTAGACAAGATCAATGCACATTAACAACCAAGGTTGAGGCACATAAAACACACAAGACTGCCTCTTCAAAACTGCATATTAGTGACTTAGTTTTTAGCAATATGAAAAACCCATATATCAAGATTTCGTCATGACCAAACATGAACAAGTATCATGCATGAAACAACAGATCATATCAAATATTGATTTAATCTAAAACATGGGGTCCATATTGAATTCAGTCAAAATACACACGAAATGCAACTTCAGTCCAAAAACACAAAGTTCAGTCCAAAGCATGTTGAACTCCTACTCCTTACTCAGATATCGAAGCTCAGTTGAAAGACCATACAGCAATTGTAAATGCCATGTTAGGCTCATTGAAAGCCATTCATGTGACCAAACAAATAGACTCACATTCATCAAGGCATATTCAATGCAAATCATACAAGATAGAACAAATTGTCTTCGTCAAAATACGCCGGGACGCAACATAGGCGAAGAGATACACTACCAGAAAAGGTGGTATTTCAGACGGCCAATTTCCGTCTGAAATTCGTCTGAAATTTCATGGGAAGACACTTTTGTAATGGATTTCAGACGAATATCGGACGGAAATAGGCCGTCTCATATTCTTGGTAACAAATTTCGGACAGATTTCATTTCAGTCACAAATTCCGTCTAAACTTTCAGACGGCCAATTTCCGTGTGAAATATCGTCAGAAAATATAATTTTCGGATAGATTTAATTCAGTCATAAATATCGTCTGAAATTTCACACAGAAAGTTTTCCGTGTGAAATACTGTTTGAAATTATGTCCGTCTGAAATTTTCCACGGAAGATTGTCCATGTGAAATAGACGTCTGCATTTTCAGATGTACGATCTCAGACGGCTTATTACCGTCCCTATTTCCGTTTCAAAATTCAGACGTTTGCGTCAGAAATCCGTCTGAAATTTCAGACGGACAAGGTATGTTTTGATGGATATGCAACGGTATTTGGGATTGTATGTTCAGACGGCTAAACGGTCGTCTGTAATTCCGTCTGAAATTTTCGATGGATCCGTCTGAAAATCCGTCCGAAAATTTTCCATTAATTTTTTTAAAAATACAAATTATTTTAAAAAACCTATTAATATTACATCAAATATTAATCAAACTAATAAGAAACATACTGAAAACAAAACACATAATAAGAAACTCAACATGAATCCCCTGCTGATCAAATATCCTCCACATCGTCCATATCCTCCTCCCTGCCCTACTCATCTCCTCTACCGTCGCCCGCAGAAGGATCCTCCTACATTAAAAAAATAATAACATTCATTCATAGATAAAAAAATTAGTGCGAAGATAAATTAAATATTTTATTACATTGCATAAATTAAAATCAAACATAATATCAAATCGATAACCGCATAGATTTTATAGACCCCAACTAACCTAGTTGTCATCAGTATTTTAAATTAATTACATTTAGAGACTGCACTTTTGAGCGTAGGACCCAAACCGGGTATCCGATTTGGATTCCGTCAGCTCTCACAAGTCACTTTTATCTCCCAGGTCCCGTTGGAATAATCGGCACGCCGATCAGACCAGTATTTCGGATTTTAGACTCCCCAACCCCTACTTATCTGTCTTTTAAATTAATTACATTTAGAGATGGCACTTTTGAGCATCGGGCCCAAACCAGATATCCGATTTGGATTCTGTCAGTTCTGACAAGTCACTTTCATCTTCCAGATTCTGTTGGAATGATCGGCACACCGATCAGACCGATATTTCAGATTTTAGACCCCCGAACCTGACCTCTTTAAATTTAAACTAAGTGCATTTATAAAATGCACTTTTGAGCGCTGGGCCCACACTGGGTATCCGATTTGGATTCCGCCAGTTCTCACAAGTCACTTTTATCTCCCAGGTCCTGTTAGAACAATCGACACGCCGATCAGACCAGTATTTCAGATTTTAGACCCCCGAACCTGACTTCTTTATTTTTAAACTGAGTGTATTTATAAAATACACTTTTGAGCGTCGGGCACAAACCAGATATCCGATTTGGATTCTGTCAGTTCTCACAAGTCAATTTTATCTCCCAGGTCCTGTTGGAACGATCGGCACGTCGATCAGACCGGTATTTCAGATTTTAGACCCCCGAACCCGACTTCTTTAAATTTAAACTAAGTGCATTTACAAAATACACTTTTGAGCGCTGGGCCCAAACTGGGTATTCGATTTAGATTCCGTCAGTTCTTACAAGTCACTTTTATCTCCCAAGTCATGTTGGAACAATCGACATGCCGATCAGATTATTATTTTAGATTTTAGACCCCCGGACCCCGACTTCTTTAATTTTAAACTAAGTGTATTTATAAAATGCACTTTTGAGCGTCGGGCCCAAACCAGATATCCGATTTGGATTCCGTCAGTTCTGACAACTCACTTTCATCTCCCAGGTCCTGTTGGAACGATCGGCACGTCGATTCAGATTTTAGACCCCCCCAACCCCTACTTATCTGTCTTTTAAATTAATTACATTTAAAGAATGCACTTTTGAGCGTCGGGTCCAAACCAGATATCTGATTTAGATTCTGTAAGTTCTGACAAGTCACTTTCATCTCCCAAGTCTTGTTGGAACGATCGGCACGTCGATCAGACCTGTATTTCAGATTTTAGACCAACTAACCTGACTTCTTTAAATTTAAACTAAGTGCATTTACAAAATGCACTTTTGAGCGCTGGCCCATACCGGGTATCCAATTTAGATTCCGTCAATTTTCACAAGTCACTTTTATCTCCTAGGTCCTGTTGGAACAATTGGCACGCCGATCAGACCGTTATTTCAGATTTTAGACCCCCGAACCCGACTTCTTTATTTTTAAAGTAAGTGTATTTACAAAATGCACTTTTGAGCGTCGGGCCCAAACCAGATATCGATTTGGATTCCGTCAGTTCTCACAAGTCGATTTTATCTCCCAGGTCCTGTTGGAATGATCGGCACACCGATCAGACCGATATTTCAGATTTTAGACCCCCGAAACCCCGAATTAAATGAATTCTTCTAAACTAAGTTAGTTTTGAAAACACACTTAGTTTTGAATTGAGTTATTTGAGCGTCGGGGTCAAACCAGATATCTGATTTAGAATCCGTCAGCTCTCACAACTCACGTCTACCTCGCAAGTCGTGTTGGAACGATCGACACGCCGATCAGACCGATATTTCAGATTTTAGACTCCCGAACCCCGAATTGTATGAATTCGTCTAAACTAAGTTACTTTTGAAAACACACTTACTTTTGAATTGAGTTATTTGAGCGTCAGGGTCAAACCGGATATCCGATTTGGAATCCGTCAGCTGACTCAGCTCTCACAACTCACATCTACCTCGATTTTCGTGTTAGAACGATTGACACACCGATCAGGCCAATATATTACATTTTGGACCCCCGAACCCCAAATTTTCCCAATTCTTCTAAACTAAGTTACTTTTTAAAACTAACTTAGTTTTGAAATTAATTATGAATATAATTGAGTAATTCTGTCAAAATAAAAACATAATAAACATGAACATGATGGGCCTGTGCCGTGGTGGTGGTGGATCCATGAGGGAGAATTTTCATCTGGGAGAGGAGGCCACTGATTACCTACAACATGGTGGCCTGCTGGCTAGACATCTCCTCTCGGATCTGCCGCATCTACTGCTGCAAATCAGAAATCTCCAATCGGAGGATGTCTCTGACGTCGCTGGCAGGAGTACTGGGAGTGTACGGAGGTATACTGAAGGCACTGCTATTGGTTTGGGCAGAGCCTGAACTCGCACACGATGATATCACCGAGCTAGAGTCCAGGCTCTCCCCAAAACCATATAGCCGGTCTTTCTTCGGTACGCCAGCTGCTGCCACCCATTCCACCGGATCAAACTTCGGCTGCTACGTGTCTCCCTCCCCATACTTCTCTGTCACAGCTCTGCTATATGTTTCCTACAAATTGAATAGCTTGACTAGTCAATTTCATATGAATCAATCTGATTTAAATGAACGGTAACAAATGCATATGTAGATAAACTTACCGCTATTGAGTGAGCTCTCTCACTCAAATTGATATGTCCCCTTCTTTTTGTGTGTTCTATCGAACACCTCGAGGAACGACGGAGCTCGATTAAGCTCCACAGCCTGTTATATAATTCATAATAAAAAAATGTCATATATATTAACAAAATGTAAGAAGATAAATTGAAACATTACTTACCATTTTTTGTTTATGAGCCGCGAAAGAGATGCACCCACTCGTATGCAAATTTGCGCCCGATTTTGATGCCCTGTTTGCTTTGACTTTTTGGGACTTTTCTATCCAGTTGGGGTCGGCAAATTTATCACATGCTATGTCCCAATCCTCCTTCCTCATCCATAGAGGGCGGTGCTCCTTCCACAGCTGTCGGTCTTCACTCCCACTAGCCTTATTTTTAACGTGTTCTCGGGCCTCATGTACTTTCCTTCAGAAATTTGACTTCATAGTCTTCTCCCAGGTAGAACGACATCTCGTCGCGTCATGTCCACACGTGAATTGATAAGTCCACTGTAAATAAATTAAGTTTCACACTTAGTATACTGTTGGGAATTGAGTTTGGAAAATACTTAAATTAAATGATGTAATTACGTATTGAGAACATGTCTCATAAGTTGTCGCGGACTTCCACTGGAAATTCTTTGAAAGACGTTACTGGGCCGGGCACATGTGCCATTACTAGAGAGTTGGAATGATGGACATCATTGTGAGGTTCAAATTTCTTACTGCAATTGTAAATGTCAAAATATTCATATTAGATAGTTGAAGGCTAAATAATGAATGTAATAACCTTATAAATTTACCCGGAGATCCAGCACGGGCGACGTCCATCGTGGGCCATGCCTCCCTCGTGACGACTGTCGGCATCGTCAAGTGGCTGAGTGGTGGGGGTGTGCCCTGTACAAGTGGGAGGGGACTGTGAACTATAAGAATTGGACATCATAAGTAAAATGGATATTTTGCTGAAAATTAAAATATACATAATTGGGAAAATACTGGGAACTGTAAGAATTAATTTTCACAAGTAAAACGAATATATTACAGAAAATTAAAACGGCCATACTTGCAGCGGGAGGTGGTGGGGGTGGCATCTGTACAGCAGGTGGGAGGGTATTGGGACCTGTAAGAATTAAATTTCATAAGTAAAATAAATATTTTACTGAAAATTAAAACATACATACTTGCAGTGGGAGGTGGTGGGGGTGGCATCTGTACAACAAGTGGGAGGGCACTAGGACCTGTAAGAATTAATAAACATAAGTAAAATGAATATTTTGCTGAAAATTAAAACATACATACCTGTAGCGGGAGCTGGTGGGGATGGCGTCTGTAGAACAGGTGGGAGGGCACTGGGACCTGTAAGAATTAATAAACATAAGTAAAATGAATATTTTGCTTAAAATTAAAACATACATACCTGTAGCGGGAGCTGGTGGGGATGGCGTCTGTAGAATAGGTGGAAGGGCACTGGGACCTGTAAGAATTAATAAACATAAGTAAAACGAATATTTTGCTGAAAATTAAAGCATACATACCTGTAGCGGGAGCTGGTGGGGATGGCGCATGTACAAGTGGTCGTGAGCCGACACTTAGACCTATAAGGACATTCTTTTAAGCTAGTAAATGATTATAACATTTATATAGCTATCCATTTTAATAGATATACATGTACCTGAAGAAGACGCCAAAGAGGAGGGAGTAGAGCCCTTGTCACTGCCCTGTCTCCTCCCACTCCCAGTACGACCTCCTCGGATCATTTCTTTATTACTAACAAAATAATTAATACATATTAATACTCAATTAGATAAGGCTAGACCAATGTTATTAAAAATTATGCAAAAATGAATGGTTATCTTACTAAATTATCAAAATGTGCCTCCCTCGATCATGCTGATGATATATCTAACTCATCATCATCTTCGTCATCCATAGTAGCCTCATCAGATTCGAACTCTTTCTCTTCATCTGATTCCTCCTCCCCTCTAACATCAGCATTTAGCTCTGTCGGATCGACTTCTTCCACTTCATCTCTGTTACGTAATGACAGTGGCTCATCAGATTCGTCCAGATTAATATACGTGCAACCGACAACGCCAACTTCGTCTAATTGAAAATATTCAGCACTGGCAACTTCTGAGGGGTTTTCACTCATATTTAACTCATAAGTGGGACAGAGTTTTGATTTAACCCTGCAAACTACCCACCAATCTTTATTCTTGGATGATGGATAGCTTGAATAATACACTTGCTGGGCTTGTGCGGCTAACATGAACGGTTCATAGGTATTAAGTTTAGACCTATGTTTGACATCGACAATCCTATAAGTTGTGTCATGTCGGACAGAATTAGGATCAAACCAATGACACTTAAATATGTATACGTGATTGTCTCATCCCAAATACTGAAGTTCTAAGACTTCGTCAAGAAGACCGTAGTAGTCCAATTCCACTTCATTGTATAAACTTCCCTTAACAGATACGTCGTTGTTCATCGTAGACTTACTTCATCCATAATCCCTCGTATGAAATCTGTATCCATTCACAATATATCCTGGATAGGCACGTGCAACCATCGAGGGGCCATAACTTATCTGTTGTACTCTTTGATCAGTAATGAGACCTTGTTCAACCTATATGTCAAGTGGCTGAGTAGTTATAATAAGGTTCAATCTCCTCAACATACATAAATACAAACATATCAGTCTCTATGCCATCCCGGATGGATTGGAGGTCCGAAGAGCTGTCTGGTCCCTAAAGGGATCCAGCTCCCCAGGTCAAGATGGTTTCTCTGGAGAATTTTATACAACAGCTTGGGATATCATTAGGCAGGATGTCATTGATGCTGTCTGTGCTTTCTTTGAAGGTTTCCCCCTTCCAAGAGGAATTTCCTCCCCCCTTATCACCCTGGTTCCCAAGGTGCAAGACCCTCATTCTTTTAATGAGTTCAGACCAATCAGCCTATGTAATTTTTCATACAAAGTCATCTCCCGGATTATTTCTGAATGGTTGGCCCATCTTTTGCCCAATATCATTTCTGTGGAGCAAGGGGCTTTTGTGACTGGGAGGTTTATATTGGACAATGTAGCTCTTGCCCGGCAACTCATGATGGATATCAATAAGAAGGTTAGAGGACATAATCATAATGCTATATTTAAACTTGACATGGCCAAAGCCTATGACCGGATGGAGTGGGACTTTATCATTGCAGTCATGAGGAAATTTGGTTTTAGTACCAGATTTACTTCCTTCATAGGAATGCTTTTGTCCAACTGCTGGTTTTCAATAAACTTCAATGGAGCCATGTCTGGCTTCTTCAAGTCGAGCAGAGGGATTAGGCAAGGGGACCCCATTGCTCCATATCTCTTCATAATTGCTTCTGAAGTTCTCAGTAGGGGCTTGACTGCCTTATTTCAGTCTGGGGCCATTAAAGGTTATAAAGGGCCCAGACAATCCAAGCAGGTATCCCATCTATTGTATGCTGATGATACCCTTGTATTTCTGAATGCTAGCAGACAGAACATAGAGGTTTTGCAACAGTTTATTAGAAGATATGAGAACTGTTTAGGGCAGAAAGTAAATGCCAATAAGAGTAGCTTCATTCTATCTACTAAAGCCCCTTTGGCCCTGAGACAATCCATTCATGTTCACACTGGCTACAAGTATCAGGCTGGTGGCATTAACTATCTTGGAATTCCAATCAAGAAAGGTAGATATATCAATTCTGATTTTAAATTCCTTATAGATAGGGTGCAGTCCAAGCTAGAAGGTTGGCAATCTAAGATCCTATCCCAAGCTGGCAGAGCTGTCCTGATAGATTCTGTCCTCCGCAGTATGCCAATCTACCTTGCTTCGGCCTGTCACATTCCTAAGAAGGTGGTCAATATTATTGACCGTTTGTGTGCCAACTTTTTCTGGCAAGGAAATGAAGGCACCAACCGACGGCATTGGGTAGCCTGGTCGGACATTCAGAGGCCACGACTTGAGGGGGACCTTGGAATTATCGACTTACAGTGGGTGCAGGTCTCCCTAGCTGTCAAAACCCTGTGGAACATAGTGCATGGGTCCTCTTTATGGTCTTTGTATGCCCGGCAAAGATTCATCAAATCCCATTTTGCTGATTGTGTCAAACCATTCCCAGTAGGAATGCCTTTGGCAGTGTTCAGGCAGGCAAAGGAACTGATAATATCCAATAGCAGATGGATTGTAGGGAATGAGGCAGGCACAGACTTCTTGAGGGATAATTGGACAGGGTATGGAACTATAATAAGTGCTGCTCGTGCCAATAGCAGTGGGGTGTTTCGCTACCCTGTAGCATCGGTCAGAGATGTCATGCGAGATCCTCAGCATGTAGCCCGGGGTATCCTCAGTAGTGCCTTTCATCTCCCCAGTCTCCAACCAAGCAATGAGGAAGATGTTTGTGTGTGGACTGGGACCTTGAAAGGTACTTTCTCTATTAAGTCTGCCTACAATCTGCTCCGGCCTAAGGGCATTAGGAGGCCCTCCTGGGCCAAGCTGTGGCACCCAGCTATTGCTCCAAGGGAAGCTCTTTTTATTTGGAAGCTCATCCACCGCGCAGTGCCAGTCGACAGCAGGGTGGTGGATTGTGGAATTTCGGTGGTCTCCAAATGCAGCTTCTGCTCTTCCCCGGGCCAAGAAGGCCTGAACCTCCTTTTCATTGATGGTGAGTTGGCTTCCAAGCTGTGGGGCTGGGTGCATCCTTTGATAAGTAATAAGGTATTCCTTAGTGATCAGATCAAAACCCGCTGCTGGAATTTACTGACAGTATCTAATATACATTCTACCTTCAGTTTTATTGGGTTGTATGCTGTAGTCCTGATGCTGTGGGAAATATGGAAGCAAAGATGTGCAGCTAGATTTGAAGGAATGCCCTTGAACATTGGCATTATAACAAAGAGGATTCACTCTTCAATTGCTTTGGCGCTGGACAGGCTAAGCTTCCACAAACCACTTTCCCCTGCTCAATTAAGCTGCCTGGCCTTTTTCAATCTGTCCCCTCGGGTTCTCCTTAAGCAGCCACTCTTTATTGTCTGCAGTCTAGCTTCACATAAATTAACTCTGCATGTAGACGGGGCCTCCAAAGGTAATCCTGGCAGAAGTGGAGGAGGGGGCTGTGTCCGGGAGCATCATGGTGTTCTGATTGTTGGTTTTGCATTCTACTATGGCTGTGGTAACAGTCTATTGGCAAAGGCAAGAGCATTACATGATGGCTTGACTATTGTGAAGCATGGTGGCCTTTGCCTTGCAGCCATTTTCTTGGACAGCGCCCTCCTTGTTGAGGCTGTCCGGAAAGGAGTGGCTCCTAGTTGGATGGTCCTCCCTTGGTGGAGAAAGATTCTAGATTTGTACCATGAATGTGGATGCTTAATTCAGCACACTTATAGAGAGGGCAACCAGGTTGCAGACTCTTTGGCCTCTCATGCTTGCATTACTTTAGAAAACTCTGTTTATACACAAGAAGAAGATCTGCCTCGGTTGGCCAAGGGAGCTCTTCGGATGGACAAGGCTGGTCTCCCAGCCATTCGCATCCCTTAGTATCTATGTCCTCCTTTTTCTACAGCTACATAGTTTCTTTCTTGTTCCCTGCAAAGGCTTACATTGTGTAGATCTTGTTAGCATTTCTTTCTCAGGGGTATGCCCCGCAGCTTTTGTATCAATTCATTAAAATTAATAAAATTCAGAGCCTCAATTACAGCCTGGCGGAGTGAGAACATCTTCCCTCTCTGAGGGAGGGTGTACTGGACCAGAACCTATACTGATGGTGGTTTTTTGCTTAAAAAAATATATATATATATTCAACGATCGACACTAACCCGATGTCTCAGCCATTTGACAAAAAACTTCTCACGTTCTTTTTCAATTGCTACGTTCTGGATATTTGGACGTTTTTGTGCTAATTCTGAATCAAATTGTCAGCAATATAAATACACTACTATTTTAAATGAACTACAGAACAAGGATGAACAACTTATGGACATTGCTGGAAATGTGAGTTAAGAACTTACTCAACATAAGGTTCAATCTCGATACAATTCAGAAGAATATATATCTCAGCGGCATACAACTCTCTATCTTCGAGTGTGCGCGTCGAGCAACGTCCGAATGCACGTCCAGGATGCTTAAATATAGAGAGCCGATCGGACAAATCATCAACTCCCCCATCATCGTTACGTGGAGGTCGAGTACGACGAGTTAGAATCTCTGGCTCAAAGTACATGGAACAGAAGTTTGATATTTCTTCAAGAATATATGCCTCAGCAATCGAACCCTCCACCTTCGCCTTGTTGCGAACTTTGATTTTTAATTCATGCATGCACCTACAACAACAAATTAGATGGCAATGACATGTACCGACCAAGGATGAAATGTAACTTAACAAAAATTCTGACAAACCTCTCAAATGGATACATCCATCGAAATTGTACTGGTCCTCAGACAATAGCCTCGTATGGCAAATGGACGGCCAGGTGCTCCATCGAATCAAAGAATGCCGGAGGAAATATCTTCTCGAGCTTGCAAACAGTTGTGACCATATTTTCTTCGATAGTTTGTATATCCCTCAGTCTGAGTTTCGATGCACATAAAATCTTGAAAAACTGACTCAGCTCGGTCAGTGCTCCCCATATAGGCTTTGGCAACAAATCACGAAATGCAATGGGCACTAGCCTCTCCATGAACACATGACAGTCATGACTTTTCATACCATATATTTTCCCCTCATTAACATTCACACAACGGGCTATGTTGGATACATATCCATCTGGGAATCTCAACTGTTTCAACCACTGGCACACTTCCTTGATATGTGTATCATTAAGCACATAAATTGCTTTAGGCTGCACAATTTTTCCATTTATGTTCTGTAATTCCAGTTCTGGACGTTTACAAAACATTTTTAAGTCCATACGCACTTTGGCGTTGTCCTTTATTTTGCCTTTAACATTCTTGATCGTATTGAACACATTATCAAAAAAATTCTTCTCGGTATGCATAACATCCATATTGTGTCATACAAGAAGAGTTGACCAATAAGGTAATTCCCAAAAATACTTTTCTTGTTCCAGTTGTAATCCTTTCCAAAGCCAGAGAGTTGGCGTGTGCTACCAGACAATTATACTACATCTGATAAATTTTGCACTTGTGTCGCCATATGTCGACCCGACATCCTTTACAAGTCTGCTTCATCCATTTCAACTGTATTTTTTTTAAACGAGTTTTTTTGCCTTCGAAAAGGATGGTCACTTGGTAGCAACCACCGATGGCAATCAAACTAGCATACTTTCCCACCATGTTTCCATACAGTAAATACATGCTAATCTTCCATACAAATGAACTCTTCCACTTAGATTTTTGGGCAGGCCCTTAATCCAAATTAAATTAATCCTGATTATTAGCCTCTCCAAAAATCTAAGTGGAAGAATGTACTAGCTGAATACAAGCACTTTCTCTCCAGCAGAGTCTGCGATTGATAAAATGTTCAGAAAGAATTTTGTCTTCACTCCATCTTTCAAGTCTATGGAGTCCAAAAGATTATCAATCTCTTGATCTTTCACTTTCATGACACTCCGGTCTCCAGAAGCATAATCATCACAATCTTTCGAACATGGATGCAGGTACACTGCACTACCAACAACAATTCTCTTAAACATCTCATATCTCCCGAACTCTCCTAGAAGTTTTTTCTGTTTGGGACTCAGACACAATAGCACAGTGAAATCAATGTGTCCTGGCAACTCATCCAAGAAATCACCTTTATAGTAATGCAAGACATCTCCGGTCATCTCCCGAAGGTCCTCTATGATAGAAATTCTCCTTTTACAATGATCATCGTTTTGAAATGTTTCTTCCACTATATCAAAGAAAGTTGCCTCTGCATCAACTTTCAGGTGCCACCTGATATAGATGCTTTACTCGGGATACGTCTTATGGCATCTCGTGATGAGTCCATGTTCAGGAACTTACGACGCACTAGATTCAATATATTAAAAATTCCTTTGACATGATTCTCAAATAGTGTCCCTGAAAGAACCACCTTACGGGGAGTTTGCACCTTTTCTAGCGTAGAAAGAATATTTGTGTCTTCGTTTCTGGGAGTATGGCCTTCATCTAAAATGAGAAGGCTATAGACCTTTAGTAACATCTCCTGACATGCAACCCCTATCTCGTCTCTTACATTGCACACAACTCTAGAAAACTGTTTATAGTCCAAGAAAAGAATACTCATGTTCTCGTCTCATTTTTGAAGAACATCAAACTGCTGAGATCTATTGTCAACCTTAACAGAGTAGAAGTCATACAGAGGAAGTTCTTCTACTTGCCAATGATGGAACTCTCTTCCACGTTGGCAGAATTCCTTTAGGAAGAATGATTAATGGCCTTGCAGAAGGATATTTAGTCAAAAAACTCTGATTAAAGCTAATGAGCATGAACGTCTTTCCTGACCCTGGTGCATGTGCCAGAATGCAGCCTCCAGATTATCACCCACTAGGTTTCTTACCAAGAAATTGAAGCTCTCTATCTGACGTGGCTTCATTTGTTACAGGTGCCTTGGGTGCAGAGAAAGTTCACAGGAAACTATATCCTCTTCAGACAATTTAGGTCCCAGAAATTGCATTTTCTCATCAGCATAAGTAACAACTGGGAAATTAAAGTGGTATACTCCAAAATAAAAATTAAATATGGATCTATTTTTGGATCCACACATTAATTATACACAAACATTACACAAATTAAATATCTATCTAGATTATAAATTATCAGAATAGAAATGTATATAGCTACTTCTTCCCAGCAAATGGTGAGAGGATATCTTGGCCTAACCTAACAAAATCTGCAAGAAGGGTTCTACCGAGAATGACAGATATGAACGTAGTTAAGTTCTTTTCTTATCAATAGTCAAGTTGCAATGAGGCTTCCAGAAGGACTGTTATGCCAGTTGAGTCACAGATGTGGTTCATGTGTATTTGTTAGGAAGGCAGTGGTAAAAAGCACTCCATTCAAAAACTGGTGGATGACAAAATTCATAGTAAACTTCTCTGAATCTCATATTCATATATATGACATCTTAATGCATGAGTGCAATAAGACCTAAAGTGTCTAATTTTATCTACAGTCCCAATCTCTGGCACTCCTTCGAGCAACCGTATATGCGAAAGTACAATTTCTGAAGTTGAACCACCATGCCTAAAATTCAGAAAATGACAGACGGGACGATCAAGCCACTACTCTTTCAAAGCATTCTAGTCTACTCTACTAATCATGTTCTTCCATCGTTCCTGAAGAACCCTCGTCACAGGGTTTTGAGATGATTCCCAGAATACAGCATAGTCCATATGAAGGATGTCGGATGGCATTGAATAATTCATAATATATTTCACAAACATGTAGACGCATAAGGGAAAAAAATAGCCCTATAATATGGTTCCAAAAATCAAGAATCGGATCGGCTAACACAATCTTGCCTTCATATTATTTCAATCGGCAAGTAATCTACCTCTGCTGGAAATCCTACCCATTCTGCAAAAGATTCAGTTGAGAAACAAGGGCATGATGAGATCAGAGGAGGCCTAGCCCGGTTATCTGAGATCAGAGGAGGCCTCCTCCTCCCCCTCCAAGCTCCCCCTCCCCCCCACCCTCCCTGAACCCCCCTTCCCCTCCCACCGGCGACCTCCCCCCTCCCTGAACCCACTCCCACCGACGACCTCCCCTCCCCCTCCGAGCTCCCCCTCCCTGTCACCAGTCACCCTGCCACCGGTCGCCCCTCCCTGAACCCCCCCTCCCCCTCTAAGCTCCCCCCTCCCCCTCTGAGCTCCCCCTCCCTACCACCGGTCGCCCCTCCCTGAACCCCTCCTCCCCTCCCACCGGCAAGCTCCCCCTCCCCCTCCGAGCTCCCCCTCCCCTCCCACCCTCCCTGAACCCCCCCTCCCCTCCCACCGGCGACCTTCTCCTCCCCCTCCGAGCTCCCCCCCCCCCCCCCCCCCCCCACGTACCCTTCCTGAACCCCTCCGATGATCCCAAAAAAAAATGGCACTGGCGCAGGCGAGGGAGAGGGATGGGACTTACCGGAGAGGCTGGCAGCGGTGGCAATGACAAGAGGCGGCGGCGGCGGCGGTGACGAGAGGGAGGAGTCGACGGCACGGACGACGAGAGGGAGGAGGACGGCGGCGGTGGCGACGACGGAGGCCGGAGGAGATGGCGCGGACGGCGGCGGCGACGACGAGAGGGAGGAGGGCAGCGGCGGCTCCGACGGGGACGACAGAGGAGAAAGAGTAAGAGTGATAGGGAGGGTGGGGGAAATGGGGAAATGGGGGTCTCGAATGTGGCGGGAGAGGGAAATTTTGAGACGAAACTTCGGACGGAAAAAATTTTCGTCTCAAATTTCAGACGTAATTTTATTCGTCTGAATATTTGTCTTTAATTTCATACTTGAAACTTTTCGTCTGAATAACCGTCTGTAAATTTAGACGGATATTCAGACGGAATGATTCTGTCCCAAATACAAATGAAATTTGAAACGAAGTATATCCGTCTGAATTTACAGATGGATGTGCGACGAAAATTAATCCGTCTGAAATTTTCGTCGCTAATACCGCTTTTTCTTGTAGTGATAAAGCGTGTTAGAAAGAAGAGCGCCTAAGTGAACGAGATAGGCGATGGAAGATCACCTAAGAGAATGAATCGCCTATGTGATAAGGCTTTACTGAACCAACGCCTAAATTAAAGTTAGCGAGTTTTTTAGCCTTACTGCTTCTACTAATTTCTTAATATATTTTCAACAGAATTAGCCCAAGAATTTTCATCAATAAATATCATTGTTTTGTTGTCATCATCAATAAGTAAACATCATGAATAATTAAACTTTTGTCCATAATAAATCCATAGTTTTGTTATCATCAAAACAAATGAAATAAAGATAATATTTGGGTTTAACCCAAATATACTCAACAATCTCCCCCCTGTTTGTAAGATCAAGCTCCAACTGTTATGTCAAAAGCTCTAGCTGTTAGCGAAGGCGAACTGTATTTTCTTATGGCATCATAGAACTCCACATCTATACGTGCTGTGAGCGAGCCTGAGGGGCTTCGCACATGGACCTCATAATCCATGTGGCGGGCTAGGCTATCAAGCACTGATGCCTCACGTAGATCCCATAATCCACGTGGGACAAAGAATCCCTAAGGGAGACGTTGGAGCCCATAATCCAACAATCTCCCCCTAGCAACACCCGAGGGATTCGAATCTACAACCTCTCTCTGATACCAGTTTGTAGGATCAAGTCCCAACCGTTGTGCCAAAAGCTCGAGCTGTTAGTGAAGGCGAACTGTATTTCCTTATGACATTATAGAACCCCACATCTATACATGTTGTGGGCGGGCCTGAGGGACTTCACACATGGACCCATAATCCATACGGCGGGCTAGACTGTCAAGCACCGATGTCCCACGTGGACTCCATAATCTACGTGAGACAGCAAATTCCTAAGGGAGACGTTGGACCCCATAATCCAGCAATGTCTGTGCACACTATTCACAACTTTAGGGTTGATTGGCATAGACTGGTTTTGATCTCCACCCCCCCCCCCCCCAAGGTGGCTTACCACTATCACTAATAATTATATGATAAAAGTAATATTTTTAGAAAGTTGGGGAATCCCTAATGTGACAATTCACAAAGACCAAATGCCTGAGCAATATTGTACCCGGATCGCCCAATTACAAACATCACATCCTTAAGAATAAATTCGTGAGAGTAGCAAAGACCAACTCTTTAATACGGCCTCCCTCTGCTACTATCACACAGTCCCTTTTTTTCTGATGAAGTAATTAGGTTAGACGGGGTTCTAGTTGATCATTAGTGGAGATTGATCAACCCAACTTAATTTTAAATTTATGCGACCCATATTTCGATGTGAATTAAGACAAATCACAACACATTAAAAGATATTGAAAATTAAAAATTACAAGTTAGACCGAACTAAGGAAAATCAGGTAGCTTGGGGGAGGAGGATTTGCTTAAAGCTTGACCTCCAAAGAACCTTTGTTTTAGTTAGCAAAGAGTTCGGTTACACGATGATGCAGAAAATGGGCTTCCCCCAGGGTTGGATTCACTTGATCAAGGAATGCATTAATACCCCTATGTTCTCAATATTGCTTAGCGTTTAGGATTCTTCGGGAGTTCTAATGGTATCCGTCCAGGGGACCCTTTCTTTGTCCCCTTACCTTACCCATTTCACCATAGCCATGGAAGGCCTCTCTTTACGAAGGAGAATGATGTGGTAACAGGGGACATCCTTGTACCCACTACAGAAAACACAAGACGTATCACACGTAGCTTTTGCAGATGGTCTTGTTATTTTTCTTTAAGATCACTTGCCATCTTGTCACAATCTTTCTATTTTACTTCAGAGATTTGGTGAAGCATCAAGACTAAAGTTGAATAATCAGAAAAGGCAGAGTGTATGCGGGACATGCTCTAAGTCTAAAATTGAAATTATTACATCCCTAGGTGTCTATGAAGGTACACTTTCTATCCATTACTTGGGTCTTCCATTAATTTCTTCTGTAGTCAAAAAAAAAAAAAACATTGCCAGCCTATGACCGACAAATTAAATTCTGAAGAAGTTATCTTCGTGGAAAAATAGATTGCTAACTGAGGCGGGGAGATTGGAGCCAATCAGATCTATACTCTATTCCTATTCTATACATTGGTCTATGGCTTTTGCTATTCCAACTGGTTTGATAAAAAGACGTGGAGAAACTCCTTTAACAATTTCTCACGGGATCGCTCTCAAGAGACCCATTCGATGCATGTGATTGGTTGGGAACATATTTGCAAGCCAAAGCAAGGAGGAGGTCTGGGAATCGCAAATTGAAAGACTCGAATAGGGATTGTCTCACGAAGTTATCCGTGGGACATTCTGCATGCAAGAATCGCCCTCCCTTTTGCTAGACTGGGATAAGGAGAAATATCTAGCAAAGGAAAGCATCTAGACTGCAATCAATAGGCCGAAGGTATACTTCAATTAACAGAGAACCTGGATTACTAATTAACCACATCTCATATGTCTTGTCTACAGGTAGCTCAACCAGCATTTGAGATGACCCATGGAAAAATGGGAAGAAAAAAACATATTCCAGCTCTACGGGGATAGGATTAGGCAGGATCTTAATACCCCAAAGGACATGAAAGTTCAACAATGATCCTTCAAGACATATTGTCTCATCTTTGTAAATACTTTGCAGTCAGTCAATCTAGTTACATTACTTATCCAAAAAAAAACTCTACCCCGATTTTGACATAAAATGACCCAACTCAAATCTGACCACCCATTAAATCTTGCCATGTCCGACGGTCACCATCAAAACGCATCATCCAAGGATCACGCACGACAAAGTCGACCGAGACACTAGTCCCGAGATGACGCGGCTGAAATAACGATGATAAAATGGAGACCGAGCATATATATATATATATATATATATATATATATATATATATATATATATCAGCAATTTGAGAAAATAAAAATTATCAACTCGGCGTCTCAAACCCGAACCGACCCACCGCCCCCCCCCCCCCACACCTCACTCTTGCCACTTGGCACGTGCGGTACTAATATCGCCAAGTTCTCGCGGCTCCACTCGATAAAAAGAAGGGGAGAGAGAGAGAGAGAGAGACGATAGAGAAAGGCGGGCGAGGATAGGAACGAGAGCCACAGGAAAAACCAGGGCACCAAGAACCCTAACGGCGAGATCTCGCGATATCCGCCCCTCGCGGGAGGGGGAAAACCACACTGGTGCGCAGGTTTTTTTTTTATTTCTTTCAAATAGATAATCCTCACCCCCTCTCTCTCCTTCCATCTCCCCTCTCTACTTCGGCTGCTGATTCCTGTGATCTCTTTTTCTCGTTTGATCTGTGTTTCCATGGAGGCGTGCGTGCTTGGATAATCCCGATTAGGGTTTTGGTTTCCCTGCGTTGTCGTTCGGTAGATACTTCTGGGTGATGGGCTAGAAAAGTTGCAGGAAATGAGGCGATTTCCAGCAGGTGAATGGCATTTCCATCGCCGGGTTTTTGGGTTGGATGCGCTGTAGCAAGCTAGTTTTTTGCATCATGTCTCGGATACGGTGAGGTGGATAGAAAATTTGGAAATGCATGTTCCACCTCCTGATGGTGAGACGGATGCTGGGTTAATACTTGTTCGAAACAATACAATTTTTTGTTTAGTTGCCCTAGAAGTGTGGACAAAGTTCGGGCACTTATGAAATCCCTGGTTCGTGGTTAACCTTTGTGGATACTTGGATTATCCACGACTGAAGGATTCTGGTCTTCTTCACCATTGACTACTTGGTGTGACTAGAATACCACCTGTGGCGACCCACGTCTCCATATGTAACCTTACCGGAACCTGTCTGAGTCTAAAGTTGCCACCCGGGTCATAGACCCGCACAATTTACAGTAAAGGTTTGAGGACCTATGGAATTTATTCTAGCAGAATCGCAATCATAAAGAACATTCATTCATTATACCGTCGAAGCTGCAGCCCTGGAATATCCATATGCAAATCGAAGTGATGGAAACAGTAGAGCTATCTGAAAAGTACATTGCCACATCCGAGGAAAACTTGGCGTAATTCCCAGAAAGCTAGGACTGTACCTTCGAAGCATGGAGTGAGTGTTGCTGAGGTAATGGAAACGAGAGGGTAGCGGGAGTTCTTCTAGTTACGGTTCAAATTCCCCTTGGGAGTTGGAGCAGGAACGATGCTAGAATTAGCGCATCCTATTTCTAGTGACTATACCGACCTTACTGACAATCTGCATGTACTCCTCCAAGGTACATCTTGTTAAAGGCTCGAACTCTAACCCAAAATCTAGGTGTTCAGTTGAGAGAATCCTCTATAGATAAAGAGGGAAGTTGCTTACAGATTATCTGATGTGGGACGAAACCTCAACACCCCCTAGTGCTAAATCCGAATGGTTACTACATAAATTGCGCAATTGAACAGGTGGGGCAACATGAATGAGAAAGCCCAACTCTGATATTATTCTTAAGGCCCAAACTCTAACCCAAAACCTAAACGTTGAGTTGAGGGAATTCTCAACAAATAAAGAAGGAAGGCGCCCACACATTATCAAAATGTGGGAGGTGCCAAAATTGAATGGTTAGGGTAAAATGGCGCAATTGAACAAGTGGGGCTGCTTGAATGAGAAGGCCCAACTCTGATACCATGTTGAAGATCAGAATTCTAACTCAAAACCCAACTCTGACATTATTCCTAAGGCCCAAACTCTAACCCAAAACCTAAACGCTGAGTTGAGGGAATCCTCGACAAATAAAGAAGGAAGGCGCCCACACATTATCAAAATGTGGGAGGTGCCAAAATTGAATGGTTAGGGTAAAGTGGCGCAATTGAACAAGTGGGGCTGCTTGAATGAGAAGGCCCAACTCTGATACCATGTTGAAGATCAGAATTCTAACTCAAAACCTAGGCGTTTAGTTGAGAGAGTCCTTTACAGATAAAGAGGGAAGGCGCCCACAAATTATCTGATGTGAGACTAAACCTCAACACATCTGAACATCAGCTGCTATTATTAGCTACTGTAGTCAAGTGGTCCTCCAAACCTTGCCAGTCTTACTTATCAAAGCTTGGATAAGCACTTCTTAGATTTTATCAGTAAAATAGGTGACTAGAGTTCATGTAGCGTTGTTGTGCATGCGTGTGTTTCACGTGGTCTTGTAGAATGTGTATTCATTCTGTGGCAACAGATCCTACTTTTGATTTTGCTATCGGTAGAATCGTTTCTGCCCATATACATGATTTGTGACTCTCCATGTTGCATGATTGTCCATGTTGAATCGGGGATTCATGACAGATGAAATCTAGCATGCAGATTTGTTGATCATAGCCCTAGATTCAAGATGCTAAGAAAAGTGACTATTGCATCTAATGTCTTTATTATTGGTCAATGCTGTTATTCCGGGGATTGCATGCAGGCAAGGATATGCCAATGCCATTATCTCTCTATGGTCACGTTACCCTGATACTTCTGTTTATTTTGGTTCTCAATGATAGCCATTACAGACAAATCTCGAGTCTAACATTGTTTGGAGGCTTCAGTTCTGATCAAGCTTTTAGTAGTCTCTGTTAGAATACATATTTCGAGGCCAAATATGGCTCAAAGTTTAGTTATAAGATGATTTTATCAGAGTCTATATGATAGTTAGGGCAAGAAATGGTGCATAAAATGTCGCATGGGGAGTTCATTAGTGGAATATCATGGAGGATTTTAGTAAAGCTTCTTTTGTTTTAACCATTGTAGATCATACCATTCATTATTTGATATGCTTCAGTCTCTATGGGGGAAGGGAAGAGGAGTTCCTATATTTAGGCCTGTATTTTCCTACTGTTTGTTGAGTGGGAGCTTGCATGTACGGGGAGGCACAACGGAACAGCAACTGCATGGGTATTTTCACCAGAAAAATCATAGTAGATACAATCCTCTCTCTCTCTAAAAGGAATATCTTCACTGATGAAGAAGAAAACTGGTATTGGGACAATCAGATGATTATCCCCCTTCCTCATTCAAGAATTTGTGAAATCTCAATGTCAAAATGCTCAAAGGTATCTGTTCATAGGCAGTTTTTCTAAGTCTTGTTTGTGAAATCCTCTGAGTCAAGCAGCCAATGTCACAAATCGAACTGCCACTCTATACATGAACCGTCCATTTATGATTTATCTATTCATCATTCTTTTACATTGACTTTTTCTAGATTATCTTATTGCTTACTATGGGAAAGTCTCTGAAATTCCTTGTTTGCCTTCATGTCCGTTGATAGTTTCCCTTTCCCGATGGGACTTATTGGGTAGGAGACAAATGTGCCAACTTATACTTTTTTGGGGCATAGGGAGAATCTTAATGCACTCTGAATCTGGTATGCAATGACATGGATTAGTAGTGGTAAGACATAAGCATCTAGGATCCTGTGCACTTTATGCCATCAGGGTTGTTGCATGAATCTTACTGCTAGGAATGTCTTCATAGCCCAAATCAATATTCAACAGGTTACTCATGATCTTTTTGAGCTAAAATGGACTTGCAAACACCTGAAAGGCAGTGGTATAAAAACCATAGACATTTTTTCATTTTCATTTTCATGCTTATGAATTATGGTCAAGTTCACTTACTGTTGACCTATGGCTTGTTTTGCTTCTAGGGATTATGTTTGTGAGGAATTCCAAGGGATGAGCTTTAAATCAGGGTAGATGAGTACAAAATTCAAAGTATGAACTATGACATAAAATAAAATTTCAATCATCTGAAAACAAGGTCACAAATGAAATTGGTTCTTTGGTGTCCCTGTCACAGTTAGGGATCTATCCAAGCAGAAACTTTCAATAAAAGTACCCACATTTAATGCAAAATAATTTTTTGTTCTGAATGAGCATGCCAGTTCACATGTTCACTGAATTTGTGATGTATGCCAAACTTCTCCTACATGTCATGCAAGTTTGATGATGTCTATTCGAACACATTGACAACTTTTAGGTGCTGTATCCGCTTTCAACCTTTAATCGTTTTGCTTTGAAGGACTGGCTGATACACTGCATGTGACTTTCTTTCCATCAACTCTGAAATTTGACTGGACCTTTTGTTCCCTTGATTTTATGTGGTTTTCTCTTGTTTTTCCTATTATATCTGATGCATGCTTATATCATTCCTTTTGCTATTCATCCATGCTATCATATTCTTGTTCATTTTGTGGTATTTGATGTTCAGATATTTCCACTTTAACATGTCTACTGCCTAGCATAAGTAGAACTTCAAAAGTCTTTTTCTTTTCTTATTAGTTTTTCCTCATAATACTTGCCATATTTTTGTAGGTTGTCTTGAGCAGCTGAATATATTAGTAAGTATCACTTCACAGTTCAACCTTAATCATTTAATCTTGTGTTAGCAGTTAACACTGAAAAATGAACCCTTTTAACTCACACACCACATCGTCCTAGTATTTAGACCAATTTTAAAATGAGTAGCCTGGAAATTGTGTTCAAGTTGTTCTTTTACATCACAATCTGTCACATCATTTCTTGATTTGTAAAAGAAGACATTAAAGTTCTAGCTTCTTTGGGAGGGAGTCCAGGGCTGTGGAGTCGGTTGTCTCTTTTGTGTGTGACATAGTGAGGGAATGGGCTGAGCTCTACTGCAATGTGAATTCCCTCAACTCTTCTCTTTTTGTCTTGTTGGGGGGCTAGAGTGTGCCACACGTTCTGTGTGTGCCCTTTTGTATAGGGATTTTTTGGGAGCCCTCTTTTATACTTGTATATCGTGTTTTTTCTTTTTATACAACAGTGGTGCCACCCACTTTCAAAACAAAAAATGTTCTAGCTTCTTGCAAACTGTGTCATCCTGGCTCTTTTTTGTGCCACCCACTTTCAAAACAAAAAACGTTCTAGCTTCTTGCAAACTGTGTCATCCTGGCTCTTTTTTCCAGTGGTTCGAGAAAAGGATGTTTGTTGGGAATATTGTGAAAAATTGGAAGGAAACAAAGTGAGATGTAACTTTTGCCAGAAGGTTTTAAATGGTGGAATCAGTAGGTTGAAGCACCACTTGTCTCGTGTACCTAGCAAAGGCGTTAATCCATGCAGTAAGGTGCGAGATGATGTTACAGAGAGAGTGAAAGCTATCATAGCATCAAAGGAGGAAGGGAAGGAAGCAGCTAGTGCAAAAAAACAACGACTTGTGGAGGCAGCTAGATCTCCTACCATTAATGTTCCTGCTTTGAAGGTTCTACCCCCTATAGCAGCTGGACCTTCTTTGGCTAAATTTTTTCCCAACCATACAACAGCCAGGACACCTCAGCCGACCTTGGATGTAGAGAGATGTGTAGCTGAATTCTTTTTTGAGAACAAGTTGGACTTCAGTGTTGCTCATTCTGCTTCCTATCAATTAATGATGGAGGCACTTGGTGGCGCAGGATTCAGAGGACCCTCTGCAGAGGCCCTAAGGACCACATGGTTGGAAAAGCTCAAGTCTGAAGTCAGTTTGAAAATAAAAGAGATTGAAAAAGAGTGGACAACCACGGGCTGCACAATCATTGCAGATACATGGACAGATAATAAATCAAGAGCTTTGATGAACTTTTTTGTGTCATCTCCCTCAGGAACATTTTTCCACAAATGTATCGATGCATCTTCATATTTTAAAAATACTAAGCATGTATCTGATCTGTTTGACTCAGTTATTCAAGATGTTGGCCCAGACAATGTTGTTCAAGTAATTGTGGATAATGCCTTGAACTATGTCAGTGTGGGAAATTACATTATGCAGAAATATGGCTCCATTTTCTGGTCTCATTGTGCTTCTCACTGTTTAACTTTGATCTTGGAGGACTTCTGCAAGATTGATTGGGTGAACAGATGTACCCTACAAGCACAGTCTATTTCTAGATTCATTTACAATAATGTTTGGGTGCTTAACTTGATGAGAAAATATACAGGAGGTCAGGACATTGTCAGAACGAGTATTACCAAATCTGCATCAAATTTTCTCTCTTTGCAAGCAATGTTAAAGCAGAAACCAAGACTGAAGCATATGTTTAATTCTCCAGAATATTCTTCTTCTCCATATGCCAGTAGACCCCATAGTATATCTTGCATTGACATTCTTGAGGATAATCAATTTTGGAGAGCAGCTGAAGAAATAGCAGCTGTTTCTGAACCCCTACTGAAAGTGTTGAGGGATGTTTCAGGAGGGAAACCTGCAGTTGGTTCTATTTATGAGTCCATGACGAAGGCAAAAGAATCCATAAGGACATACTACATCATGGATGAAACTAAATGCAAGATATTCTTGGAGATAGTTGACAAAAGATGGCAACATCAGCTTCATTCACCCCTTCATGCAGCAGCAGCTTACCTGAATCCCAGTATACAGTACAACCCAGAAGTAAAATTTATTGGAAATATAAAAGAGGAATTCCTTGCTGTCCTGGAAAAGCTATTGCCTATTCCAGACCTGAGGCAGGATATCACTACACAAATTTTTGTATTTAGGAAGGCACAAGGGATGTTTGGATCTAACTTGGCCAGGGAGGCTCGCACCACTGCATCTCCAGGTTTGTTTCACAAACTTGACGGTGTCACCTTTGAACACGTTTTACTGAATTCCTGACAAAGTTTTGATTTGGCACCTGCAGGGATGTGGTGGGAACAGTACGGTGATTCAGCCCCTGGATTGCAACATGTTGCAGTTAGAGTATTGAGTCAAGTCTGTAGCACCGCCATTTTTGAGAGCAACTGGAGCACATTTACGCATATTCACTCTGAAAAACGAAACAAGCTCGATAAAGAAACTTTGAATGACCTCCTTTATGTACACTACAATCTCAAACTCCAAGCAAGGGAAAAGCATGTGGACATCGACCCTATTATACTTGAAGAGATAGATATGACTTCAGATTGGGTGGAAGAGACAGAGAATACCCACCCAACACAGTGGCTTGATCGGTTTAGTTCGGCATTGGATGGTGGAGACTTGAATACAAGACAGTTTAATAGCTCCATCTTCGGTTCAAATGACCATCTTTTCAATTTGTGAATATGAACCCAGTTTTAGCTTACATTAACATGCATCATCCCAGGAGGCAAAGTTTGCCAGGCAGCGCAACTAAGAAAAGGAAATCATTTCATAGGATGAAATTAAGGTAGAATTGTCTTGATGAAAATGCTGCTACGCTCTTGTAAAAATGGTTATCAGAGGTAAAATGTCTCATTCTCGAACTTCCTCCTCTTGTCCTCTATCTTCGTGCCCATCCTTGCAAACAGTCGGTAATTTTGGGTTTAAGAGATCTGCAGGTAAAGTGGCATTCCATCTACTTGGAAATTCTCCTTGTTTCAAGGTGGTTGCCATGGAGGAGTTGGTGATTCCTCCTGCTCATTCTTACGAGGCCCTGCATCATGGTGGCTAACCGGCGTGTCAAAATAGGTAAATGTAGCTAGTTTAACTTTGACGTCAACATTCTTGACATCAACAATGGAGGCAGGAGAGATGACTTGGTGGAAACGAGGACAATTATGACAGCCGCCACAAACCATGAGAGCAGTAACGATGGTGGCATCAGTAGTGCAGGCACTGAACTGTGGTTTTGGTGATCACGCTGGAGGTAACTGACATGGTGCCTACTCTTGTGGATATGTCAGTATCAGTAGTGGGGAAAGGCCTCCAGGACTATGTCATGGTGGAGAGATCAGGTGCCACAGTAATGGAAACATCAAACGAAGTGGTGCCATGGTGGAGGACATCAGCAACGACCGTGGTGTAAAGGTGAGGGATGACAGGAACGATGCTGCTGACAGTGGCACATCGTGCGGCAGTCTTGCCCAATCGAGCAATCAAAGCTCTTCATTGGATAGCATCCTTCATTGCTGTTCTCTGGGCAGAGATGTCAGCTGTGACATACATCCTACATAGCTCGGCGGATTAAAGACATTTTATTGTCACCGGAAAGAATGGACAGGATTTGTATACACCGCCTTGGTATCTGATATTGCTCTAATTTCAAATCGGGCATATTATTTTAATCTTTTTTGTGTAACTATAATGTCACCACGGGATAAATGATTATTAAAAGATCTTAAAGTCGTCTAAGACACGATACCCGATGATGTCATCACGGGGTTCAATGGACCGGGTCGATTTAAAAGAATCGAAAATTTTGGATTTATTGGATTGATATGAAATACCGACTTTTCTGAAATTTTGTTTAACTTGATGAAAAATGACCGAAAATCTGAAATTTAAATTTCTCATCCCATTGGTTTTGAACTAGTTATTTAAACAATTCCCCTCTTTGGTATTAGGATGAGAAGGGATAAATCCAACTTATCCTCTAATCTCCGTTTGGTATGCCAAAAAAGGTCAGAATATCCTGACTTAAAAGTGTTCTTCATTTGTAACTTAAATTGAGGGATAAGAAGGTCTATTTAGTCGTAGAGATTCCCCTAGATTAGAGTTAGTTGGACATATCTCCATTTTGGGGGTTAAATCTGGGGGATAATTTATTCAAACAATTATATGAAATTTGAGAAGAGATTCTGTAGGAGGGCGGTGACAGCAGGGGAAGGGTGCCTCGTCGGAGTGGATGCCGTCACCCACTTGCATGGTCACCCTGTGGTGGTCGTGTGGGAGTAGCTGCCGGTGCCGGCACCACCTCCCTTCTCTCTCAGCTCCCCCACCCCCGCCCAGCCTGGGGCCCCCTCCACCCCCAGCCAAGCCTACCATCCCCACTTCCCCCCATCTCTCGGCTCCCCCGCCTCTTCCTTCTCTCTCGACTCTCCCAACTCCCTACCCAACCCAACGCTGCCTCCACCCGTACCTAACTGGAGAGAGAGAGAGAGTGAGAGAGAGAGAGAGAGAGAGAGAGAGATCTCGGCACCCCCACCTAGACCAACCCAGTGGCTCCTCCAGCTCCAGGCCCAGTCCAGCGCCTCACAGAGTCTTCCAACGTCATTGACCATGGGCATTTAGGTTCTTTTACATATAGAGTTGAATTCAACTAAAGTTTACTTTTAACCATATAACATAATCGTTTAAAAATTTAATGGCAGGGACTTACCTTGAAACGGAGAGAGATTTGAGGGAGTTATTCGGTACATTGGAGATTTAGGGACCTTTTCGAATTAGCTATTATTACAGGGACTACTATCTAAAAATTCGTTTAAAAACTGTGTCGTGTCTCGCATACTAGAATTGTTATCCAAAGAAACAAAAGAAGAGTAATATTTTGTGCAACGCGATCGTTGCACTTAGTCACGTCTACCGACAACACACGCTCGGATTGACCCTGACATTGCACCCTCTCACATAGAAAATGAGATTGCCCTGTCCCTCTGACATGCGCATTAAATGGGTGAAATTCTCCATCAAAAATAGCTACTAGAAATCTCCATTTTACCCCATTCCTCCCCCATGACTGCAACCTTGGCGGAAAAATCTCAAAATAAAACCAAAACCAAAGTTTTCCCATTTTACAGATGAACTCCAACCCGTGACCCGTGACAGGGAGTTGGCGTGCAAGGCTTGCGACAGCTCGTTGGCCAACCAGCGCTATGGGCGAAACCGTCATTCACGGCGCCCATCGAGGATAGCAAGAACCTTCCCTTCAGCCTACCTTCGCAGGGCAACTAGCCGTAGCAGCAGCCCAGCACCCAGTTCAACTAGTAGCCGTTGACTGGGTTTGTGCAACATGTGGGAGATCATAGTGGTCAGCAGTCTCTCGTTGACAACACTCCCTTCGACAACGCGAGCTGGGGGTAGTGGAGAGCTGGACACCATCAGTGTTGTCTTCTATGATTCCTTCTGACATCTCTCCAACTCCCATTGATCTGTTGATTGCTCCCCACAGAGATTAATTGATGTGTGTAATTTGGTCTTGCATATGTTGTAACTTTGCAAGAAATTATAGTGTTTTTCATTTGTACTACTTGGTCAATCTCTGAACTCTCATTTATCTTTCACAAGTCTGATTTTGCTTGTTTACGTTGACTAAATATCTAAGAGAAGGAAAAAACACATGTCAGAAATTAAGAGAGATGATGATTGTCTGATTTGCCAACACTAAATGTAGATGATTTGCACAACAGATATAGAGTCACACTGAAGGAGAGGGATGACCAGATCAAGGGATGTGGCCTAACTACAACGGGCATTCCCTTAGGTTTTTCATCCTTCTAGAGTGACCTTGTGCCAAGCTTCAACTTCGACATGAATAACGTATTCCTGAGGTTTACCTGCAAGTCATGCCATTGAAAGAGGGACAGATAGGAACGGCGGAAGAGAAAGAGGCACCAATGATGTAACAATCCAGAATCCGGATACTTGGAATTACCCGATATCATTCGAATCCTGGTCCACCACCCACGAGTTAGAAGGCTTGGAAGGGTTATTTTGGGAGTTATGGAGGTACATTACAATTTAAAATAATATAGAAATAAATTGTAGAATTATTTGTTTAAATAATAGGAAATAAAATATATTTTTAATTGATAAATTAACTACAGAGTTCACTCCACAAAGTATAGCCTATAGGGAAGGAAATGTACTGAATCACTGGGTACGCCACGGCTCTGGCAAGCTGACATCTACGAACCGCTGCGCCAAACCTCTGAACCTTGAGGAGGAGCCGCTACACCTGAAAAGAAGGGGGTGAGTCCCATCTCATTGGCTCAGTAGGGGTCCCGCGAATCTCCACCATAAAATAACGGCAGTAAACAGTAGCGATAACAACAACAATAACAACAACAATAACAACAACAATAGCGGTAGACAGTAGCAGACCCATCTCTCTCTAAGCTACTCCTACTAGCAACGGAAAGTAAACCCCGACCTCGCAGTCAGAATCGCCGAACCAATGGGAAACCACGGCTACACTACCAGAAAAGGAATCACGACACCTCTATCATGATGGCCCGTCCTCGATGACGAGGGCCACAGCCCAGACAACATAGTGTGGGGGTACGGTCACGACCTCACTGTCGTGAACACTACTCGGTCCACGGTCGAGAACCCTCGATCTCAACATCGGGGAAAGCACACATAAGTCACCTGGAGAACTACGACCTCGCTGTCGAGAAACCAAAATCTCAAGTCATGAGAGTCACGTCTCACGCGACGGGAGAACCTGCCCACTAGAAGTAAAGCCGGATGCGTCCACTAATGACTTAGTATGTAGCCTCGGTTGTCTCCTTACTCCCTTCAGGCAGAAACTGAGACACCGTACACAGTAACACAAGACAAGGGTCTAGTCGGGGTCGTGTTCGTCAACACGTATACGTAGTCTCTGGCCACGTGTACACACACTGACTGACTGCGCTACATCAGGCTCTCTAGTTGGTTTTCCTCCCGGCCCAGACTCGAGTCGCCATAGTGGGAGGCCCTATGGCAACCAGCCTAAATCATCTCTCCTAGGTCTAGCTCTCCATCACTCCTAAGTGGGTCGACACCTGCGTGCCTAGGCAAGCTACTACTAGTGGGGGAAGTCAGTCAACGTGAGAACTCTCAGTAGAGAGGAAACCACCGGAGTACTGTCGGCTACGCACACACCCCCCGTAAGTATCTCGGCACATAAGGCGGCTCAGTGCCACTGAAACACAGAATAGCTAGCTAGATCAGCTAGACCATCGACCAGCGAGTCACGCGACTCATCCCAAGGCCGCTGTACTGTACGGCTCCATGCCGTCAAGTAACTCCAAGTTGGAATCCAGAAACCACGTTGTGGACATGCAAAATTGCATGCCCGTGCGTCCCAATTAGCCCGGCATCAGCAATGACTTCAACTGAAGAGACTGCTAAGAAAGAGGGCCATCCGGACTCTCTGAACATCAACACACGCTGTGTGAGGCCGCCTCCGGAGTCACGACAGTGAAGAGAAATCAACCACCAAGAGCCCCACAATCCATGGACCTCGAAGAAAATCAAACGGGCCACAACTCGTGCTCACAACGGGCTCAAAACTGCCCATTTAGCCGTTCAACGGCACGCCCAAGGCCCTTCAGCGGAACGCCCCTGGCCTCTCTCAGCGGCATGCCCTATAGGCCTTCAGCGGCACGCCCCATGTGCCTTCAACGGCACGCCTCATGTGCCTTCAACGGCACACCCTCTACCGCCTTCAACGGCACACTATTTTAAGCCTTCAACGGCACACTATTTCGGACCTTCAACGACACACTATTTTGGGTCTTCAACGGCACACTATTTTAAGCCTTCAGCGGCACACTTCTTGGGTCTTCCAGCAGCACACTTGTGAAGGCCTTCAGCGGCACACCTGCGAGGCTCTCCAGCGGCACGCCTTCCTCAGCCCCCAGCGGCACAGCGTTCAGCCCATCCACGCCGGTCAATGCTCGTAGCCCTCGGCGCGCAGTGAAAGCATGGCAGGCCCATGCCTGCACCTTGCTAGGCTGTCCTCGCCCCACCTACTCCCGTCCTCGGCATTCGTCGGCCTGACCAGGGGTATAAGAACCCCTCGCTCCGACGAAAAAGAGGGGGGCGGAGAGACGGAAGGATACACACACAGGGAGACAAAAAAACATAGACCGAGAGTCCTACTCAGACGCGGGGAGAAGAGAGAAGAGGAAGAGGAAGAAGGAGAATTCCATCCTCCCAAGCTCGGCAAGCCCAGGGAGTTTCGGGAAGAAGAAGAAGCTAGCAGAAGAGAGAGAGAGAGAGTAAGCAATGGAGAGTAAGGGAGGGGGAGAGAGTCCGTGAATGTAATAGGGAGTGTCCCAGAGGGTCTTGGCCCCATCCTGGACCCCCGGTTCCCTCTTCAGTCTCCTTTCTCCCCTGTTTTTACTGCTTCTTCCCTCTCCTCATCTCATTGTATAGCCTTGAACGTGGCCCTGCCACCCTTTTTTATGAATGAAAGAAGAATGTTTTTTTCCCTTCTTCCCTTTTTTTGTTGTTGGCTAGCTTTTGCTCGACTATGTGTTTCGTGGTTTGCTCTCTTTCTCTCTCCCCTGTTCTTCTTGGATTCTCTCATTCGCATTCACCAATATATATATTAGGCTGATGATAGCCTCTTCCATCGATCTCATGATTCAGCAAGGGCGGGTTTCCCTTCTGGACAGCATCCACTCCCTTCCCAGACACAACCCAAGCCCATTGCCCCTGTTCAGGCCCATTGCTTCCCCAAACAGTCCTGATCCCTTTCCCTTAGCCAACTAATGCACTACTTGGTCTAGATTTAACCCAACCCGTAAACCCTTTTACTTCACCGATGCCCCTCAACCCCTTTTGGCCGGCACACCCTTGGCCCTTCCCAGTCGGGCACCCTTGGCTTCTTCAGCCCGACGCACCCTCGAACCAGCCAGCCCGGTACGCCTCAACTCCTTCTGGCCGACACACACCTTGAACCACCCAGTCGGCACACCCTTAACCATGCTAGCCCGGCACACCCTTGTGCCCCTCAGCCCAGCACACCCTTTGGCCTCCCTAGCCCGGCACGCCCCTGATTAGTTCCAGAGGTTTTCCCCCCCTTTATCCATCGCTGCTTTCGGGTTTTCCGAGGATTCATTAAAGGTGCTGCCGCCTTTGGGCGCCCACCTCCAGTTGACGGGTTCCGCCACTCCCTGTGGGCGCGTTCCCTTTATCTCCCTTACGCTCGGGTCAAGGGGAGATGCTGCCGAATTTTTGTTAGAAAATAACAAGACGTTAAAAGGCAAAAGGACGCAACAAATAAATGGGATAATAAATACATAGCAAAAGACAACAAAAGCAACAAATAAATAGAACAACAACAGATTGCAAGAAGAAGGAGAAAAGATTTGTATAAAACTACGCAGAAATCAAAGAAAAGAAGAAAAGAAAAGCCTTAAAAATAAGTAACAGAGGAGTGGGCCTTCATCGGCGCGTCTGTTCCAGCCTTCGCCGGTACACCCTATCAACCCCCCCAGCGGCACACTCTAACAGCCCTTCAACGACACACCTTCTTGGCCCTTCAGTGGCACGTTCCTCCCCACCCACACCCTCTCCTCCTCACCGTCTCACATGGAATGGTCTTTCCGGAAGTGGAGCACAATATATAGACTTTGAGCTGCAGCCAATGGACAACGTACAGACTTTGAACTGGCCAATGTATAGACTTTGAGCTGCAGCCAATGGACAACGTACAGACTTTGAGCTGGCCAATGTATAGACTTTGAGCTGCAGCCAATGGACGATGTACAGACTTTGAGCTGGCCAATGTATAGACTTTGAGCTGCAGCAAATGGACGATGTACAGACTTTGAGCTGGCCAATGTATAGACTTTGTGTGCATGCAACTAGCCAATGTATAGACTTTGAGTTGCAGCAAATAGACAATGTACATACTTTGAGCTGATGAATGTACAGACTTTGTGTGCAGCAACCAGCCGATGTACAGACTTCGTGTCGCAGTGACCAGCCAATGTATAGACTTTGGGCTGAGGGACGTACAGACTTCGTGTGTGCTAGCAGCCAGTGTACAGACTTTGAGTTGCAGTAAATGGACAATATACAGACTGCGCGTGTGCTAGCAGACGGTGTACATACTTCGAGTTAGCCCGGCACACCCGCCAACTCCCTCCCCGGCACACTCTCTTGGCGCTTCTCCGGCACCCTCTAACCTACCCGGTACACCCTCCAGCCCCCCCTCTCCGGCACGCTCTCCATGTCCTCGCCGGTACGCCCCTCTTAGCCCACCAACGGCCCACTCTTCATTCCAAAAAATATGTAAAAATATATAATAATAATGATAATAATACTAATAAAAGAAAATAACAAAAATCATGATAAATAAATAAACCTGAATGTATAATAAATAAACAAAAACGTGTAAAAAAATAGATATATAATAATAATAATAATAATAATAATAATAATAATAATAATGAAAGTCATCCAAAAACAAATGCAGAAAGGGGAATAAACAGCACAAGATTATATGGTAAAAAAATCCCAGATAAAAAAATGATAAAATTCACATTGCAGCCCCATCTCTCTCCGTGATCCGACACAGAAGGAACAATAATGCCGCCCTCTCAGGCTGGGCCCGTGTCTTGGGAACTATCTCGACATGGCCAGGCCCCGACCTAGTCTCGGGCTGATATTCCGATTAAACCGGACTCGTTCCTCGGGCCGGATCCCTTCCGAGCCACTATTAAATTTGCCGCACGTTCGGCAGACATTTGAACAGGTTCACCTCGATTTCTGCCGCGTCTCTATTACGGACCTGTGTCCGAACATGACCGATATGGCCGACGGCTCCCATCCCGACATGGTCGTAACCCGGCTTTGCTCTGGGCCAATAGCCTGTCGAATCGGATTCATCCTAATGGGATCCCCCCCGCTCTTTCATTGAAGTTGCCGCGAACTCGGCATACATTTGTACAGGGTTGTTTCTATCTACGTCGTACCTTCGATATGGACCCTTGTCCGAATATCAAGTGGTCCGCAAGTGACCGACAGAAATCTGAATAGAATGAGATGGCTCCTGTCATCCCTGGACCCTATACACGGGAATATCAATAAGGCCTTTGTGGGCTGCGCTTGGACCTCGGGTCCGTCCCGATTATGGTCATTGTCTGACCCATACCCTCGGCCTATAGCTCGCTTCCTTCGAACATGTTTTGGTTTTAGAATCTAGTCCCGGGACTCTTCCCCGTTGCCCTCCGGCACCGGGAACATTAATGATGCCCATGCAAGCCCCGTCTGGACCGCGGGAGGCGCCCCCGGTATGGTCCCGACTCGATCTCGCACCGGGCCAATAAATTCGCTAGTTTCCTGCTACACTAACCGAGATTTAACCGAATGTTTTCAGTATCTCGGAATAATGTATTTGCCGTATCACGGCATGCATATATTCTAGGTCCTCCTGCGACGATTATGATATTCTCAAGCTGGACACCCGTCTGAATATTAAACGGTCTCCCGAATGACCGACACGTTTCGAACGTCCGCTTCCCTAGACACAGGGCTTTTCAGCCGATTCAAGGGATATTCCCTCGTTGCCCCCTTGGCACCGAAAATATTAATGACGCTCATGCAAGTCTTGTTTCGACCGCGGGGGGCCCACCGCAGTATGGTCGCAGCTTGCTCTTGCACCGGGCCAACAGATTTACTAGTTTTTGACCACTCCAACCGAGGCTTAGCCGAACGTTATCCGCCCTTCCGAACAATAAATTTGTCATACCTCGACATACATGCGTTCCGGTTTTCCCGCGACAACCGTGATTTTCTCGAGCCGGACATTCGTCCGAACATTAAATGGTCAGTACACGACCGACATGGTCGCGAATGTTTTCTTCTTACCCTCATACGGGGATTTCGATGCTTCCTAATAGACCTTTCGTGCAATTAACTTTCTGGCCATGAGGCCCTGATTCCCGGCGATTAATCAAGGGTGTTCTCTCGTATGGGGGATGTAAATGACGCCGTGACCTTTATGGCGCGGCGGGTTTTTATCCCGACACGAACCACACAATCGTCTGACCAAGTCAGATCGAGCGCACCATGGGCTCTTCGGAGCCCGAACAAATTGTCACTTCAGTGACTGGCACGCCCACGCACTTAATAGACGAACCACCTGAATAAGTGAATTTTAGTGCGTCCACAAGTCTGGCATGCCTGGTGGGACCGAAACTACCCTTCATCTCTTCGCCGGGATTCAGGGCCTCATGGCCCCCTAATAAACGATGTTTGCCTGCTTTGATGAATTACAGGTGCTGTCTTCGCCAGCCCTATGGGGAGAAAATCCAGACTCGATGTAGCTGCCTTCGTGTCCTCGAGGACGCTATTTCGAAGCATATGCAGCTTCCAAGAATCATGGGGGCTGTTATAAAAAAAAGGGAGAAGAGAAAGAGAAGAGAAGGGAGGGGAAATCAAACCCCCCTTTTCCTTAAAAAGAAAGAGAAGAAAAGAAGAAAAGAAGAAAAGAAGAAGAGAAGAAAAGAAGCAAAAGAGAAAAGAAAGAAGCAAAAAAAAGGGAAGAGAAAGAATTGGCAAGAGAGGGTTGTACGGCCACGTCCGTCGAGACCCGTGCTGAACAAAGATTACCACTGTGGGGTTGATGCGGTGGAGCGAACCACTCATCCCCTCCCTGAGGGGGTGAGCGCTCTCCTGCACCTCCACCCTGGTCAATCATACAAAAAAGGGGAGAAATAAAGAAGAAAGGAAGAAAAGTTGGCCAGCATCGCCGACTGAAAGAGCAAGAAGAAACCCTGCATCCCGCTCGACTCTAGGAGGTCCCGAGTCCGCGGTGCCATGACCCTGCTCGTTCCTCCTTCCTGCTGCCTCCATCCGGCACAAAACGGCCCCCGAGTGGTTGTTAAAAGACCTAGCGAGCCACAATTGTAGCTTGGTGAATGGTTGCCCGCTGTGGGGAATGCTTTATAGCAATGAGGCCAAGCACGGTCACCACTCCCGAAGAGAGCATGCACATACCCCGCCATGGGGGATGAGAAGAAGATATATACCCTGCTACGGGGGCATAGGAGGCAAAAAAAGAAATACACCCCATTCCCAGGGGCACATGAAGAGAATCCGCCCCGACTGAGGGGCACACAAAGCAAAAGCTACACCCCGACTTCGGGGCATTTGAAGAAGAATCCGCCCCGACCTGGGGACGTAAGAAGAAATAGAGCTGCACCCCGGCTTAGGGGCATTTGAAGGGGAAATACACCCCGATATGGGGGCACCTGAAGCAAAAGACATACCCCGCCATGGGGGCATAAGAAGAAAAGAATTCACCCCGGCCTGAGGACACACAAAAAGAGAAACTCACCCTAGCTTAGGGGTATATGAAGAAGGAACGTACCATGGCCTGGGGGCGTAAGAAACAAAAGCACACCCCACGCTAAGGGCATATGGAGAGGAATGCACCTCGCCCTGAGGGGTGCAAAAAGTATAAGAACACACCCTGGCTTAGGGGCATTTGAAGAAGAAACATACCCCGCCAGGGGGCATAGAAGTCATGAAGAATACGCCCCGGCTTAAGGGCATTTGAAGATGTAGCAACCCGTATAAAATTAAAAGAAATAAATTTAGATAAATTGAAATAAACTAAAAGATTAAGTGAACAAATGAAAAAGGTTGAAACAAGAAGAACAAAGCCCTGATGAAAATAACGCCGCAGATAAAGGCGCTACTTGACAAGAAACGCCCTCACCTAAGGCGTGTTTTTGAGAAAGGACGCCCACATTTCAAGGCGTCAGATCTTAAACAACCAAAATTACATAAAGAGGCAAGTATTTGAAACGCCCTTTTCTTGGACGCGTTTCCACAAGAAACGACGCGCGTCAAGGCGTCAATTTAAAATTCGACACCCTAGAATAAGGCGTTAATTCCATTCCAGTTTCGTTCGAACCGGGAACTTATCCAGGGTAAGTTGATAACTATGGGAAAGAGTTCGAATGTAGTAAGGACTCTATCATGAAAGTATTACTTCCAATCAAACTCTAGCCCTAATAGGACCCCAAAAATCTTATAAATACTCTCCTGTTTAAGCCTCGTACGCTATTTGGCGTTCGAATTCTTCAAAGGTATGTAACAAACAGTATGTCTTCTCTGCCTTCGATTCATGAAGAATCACTGATTCTTATTCTTCTTCTCTTCTTACAGGTTAAGAAGATTAACGTTGTGAAGAACAAAAGGGAAAAACTCTCTACCTGAAGAAATGAAGTGTTCTTCATCTACGCCATCGTTCAGTAGCAGTTCCATCTAGTTCAGGAGTCTCTGTTCTTCTTATCAATCTCTTCACGTTTCTCCATCCAGATTATTGCCCAAGGTAGGATTTTCTCAGGGATTGTAGCCCAAACTAGCATATTAATATTTATAACATCATCCGTTAATACCTGCATATAGATTTCATGCGTTTCGGTTAGTTTCTAAAGAGTTTTGAAATAGACGCCCTTATCAAGGACGCTACATTAAAAGACACGACCATGACTAGGTCGTCAATTTAATATTTGACGCCCTGCACACGGACGTCAATTTCTCTTAATTAATAAACACCATGTTTAAAAATTATAAATCAATGCAAACATGATTCTAAATTAATGCATGGTCAATCTCTTGTAATCCTGCTATTTCTTATGGTACAGACCATATATCATGTTTTCCTGAAATTTCATTGTCTCGAAACTTGTAAACTTGTGAATTAACGACCTTGTCCAGGTCGTCTTTTCTTGAACTGACGCCCCATACCAGGGCGCCTTCTGTAAACTAACGCCCCTGTCCAGGGCGCGTTTCATTAAAAATTCCAGATTTATAATATTCTGCAAAACTAGAAATATTGAAAGGACGACTGTTGTACACGTCGTCAAATCTAATATAAATGCCCCTGATTAAGGCGTTAATTACATGAAAAATGACTTTACCAAAGTCGCTACTTTCTGCATTACTGATTTTTTTTGATTACTGTTATCCGAGGGATTCATTACATATATTTATATAGGCACTATTACTCCACTCCGTGAGTATAGTCCCATGTTTTCTACGATGATTTATCGCATTACACACTCAATTCTCATTGACATACAAGCTCTCCATCGGACATTCCGTTCCTTTGGACTAGCGAGTTAGTCATAGAGACCTCCGTAAGACTCCTCGCCGCCTTGGATTCCCTCAAGGCCGACTGAGCTGGTTGTACCCTAAAAACCCCTTACACAATCTTTGCCATGTCCCTCTATAGGAACATGGTGATACCGGCCCTCATGTCATGCCATGGGTATGATATGAGAATTATCTTAAGGAACGGGGAAGAATATGCCGTTGTTATGATGTTCTTGTGAACCCCAATTCTATATCAACATTGTTATGATGTTCTTGTAGACCCCAATTCTATATTAAACTTGATGTTCTTGTGAACCTCAATTCTATATTAAGAATGAGGACGTCTTGCCATTGAGGTGCTATTCATATGGACCTCAATTCTATATAAAAGAGTGTCTCTACTTACTTATCATGGTACCCGAGTTAAGGGAACCAATTCCACCTAGTTTTATCGATAATCGTGATTGTACCGTTATTATCGCCTATCTATGTCAAGTATCATATTTTTGGACTCTATTCTTTCAAAGTCTATCCTACATGTCTACAAGCTTTATCCTTGAAATTCCATATTGGCTATATACAAAAGTGGATGTTAAAATACATGATTAATGCCTGCGCATATAGGGCCCGATCTGGTCTTGGGAGGAGCACCCGAAAGTACTTGTGCCCATGGGAGTTGATTGATCACGGTATTGGCATTATACCGAAGTGCATGACTAGCTTGATTGAACATTCCACAAATCTTGTACTTAACTTGATATTACATGACTTGCGTGGCCCGAAAAAAGGTAATTACTTGCGTACTTGAACGTGATAGCCAAATTTCATCTTGACATGATAAAGTACTTGCTTGAATATCTTGATATCATTCGATATAAGTTCTTGAAAGTTCATGACTAGTTCTCCTTGTTACCTTATTGTTATATTCTCTTTCTATCTTGTCGTTTTATGCGAGCATGCATAGCTATAGTGCATTCATAAAAGATGTAACTACTTAAACCCCTTGCTAGTTCCTGAGATATAATTTCCTACTGAGCGTTCGCTCACTCCGTGTTTCCCTTACTTTTCAGGTAAGTCCGACGATGAGGAAAGTCAATCGGATGGGGAGAATCAAGAGTGAAAAAGCTAGAGTTTTTCCAAGTGTCATCTACTCTTTTATATATTTCTTGAGTCTAATGTGTACTTTTCTTTTTGAATAGAGTATTGGGTTTGTAATAGACTATTTATTATGAAGAAATAAATGGATTGGGTTATCTTTACTTTTGCGCATCTCTGTCTTTGTGTCGAATACACTACTACTCTGATTGACATGATTGATATAAACTCGTCACGCAGCTCCGGGTATCTTCCGCTCTCGGGACGTGACAGTTTTTGTGGTATCAGAGCCTAGGGTATTCAATTCCTAGGAAAAACCCAAGTCCAAGGATAGGTTTTAACCCTTTAACCAGTGAGATTGGGTAGAACCAAGGGTTAAAGTTAACATAGAATGCTAGTCTTTAAAATACAAATCACGTATTAATCTAGTTATTATAATTGTAGCATAATGGCTGCCGAACGTGCTCAATGGCGCAACATGCAGCGTACACTTCAAGGCATGACTCAAGTGCTGCAACAAGTAACACAAGGAGGTGGACAACGAGCAGGAAGTCTCCACCAGACTTTCAAGAACATGAACCCGCCCAAGTTCACGGGTTCTACTGATCCAGATGATGCTGAACACTGGATTAGGGAAATAGAACGAATATTCTGTGTTATGCAATGCACGGATCAAGATAAGGTCTTATTAGCTACTTTTCAGTTAGAAAGGGATGCTAGATGCTGGTGGGAATCAATAGAGGCTACTATAAATCAAGATCAGGTTTCGTGGGAGGAATTCGTTGAACACTTCAACGCAAAATATTTCTCGGACCGAGTTCAGGAAAAGAAGGCTGCAGAATTTGCTGCATTAAAGCAACGATCTTTGTCAGTAGCCGAGTATGAGGCCCAATTCTCTAGATTGTCTCGGTATGCTAAGCATCTAGTTAGCACCGAGAAAATGAAAGCTAGGAGGTTTCTTAATGGGCTCAGGCCCCAAGCTATTACTCAACTGGCGCCGACGGACATTCAAGTCTACTCGGAGATAGTACGCCGAGCTCAACTATTAGAAGATGCCACGGAACTGTCTGATAGGATTCGTGGTAAGGATAAGAAGGAACAAGTTACAGGTTCGGGTTCCTTTAAACCCAACTTCAAGAAAAGGCCTAGCAATGGAGGAGCATCCTCACAAGACCAAAAGTTCAAGAAGACCAAGCCCTTCTCTATCACCACTACCTCTTCAAATACAGTGTGCAAACATTGTGATAAAGCGGGTCATAGAGCAGAAGAATGCTGGAGGAAACTTGGAGCATGTCTCCGTTGTGGGAGTCGTGAGCATCGGATTCCCGATTGCCCACTACTAAATAACCAAGCCGATGACGGAAAGCGCCCGGTAACCAAGAATGCTCGTCTTCATGCAATCAAGGAGACCGAGCAAGAAGAAGAAGGCGGCTTAGTGGAAGGTACATTGAAAGTTTGTTCCAAGAATGCATATGTCTTAATTGATACTGGTGCATCGCATTCTATTATTTCTAAGAAGTTTGCTGACCCATTACCCCTAGAACTGGAATGGATAAAGTTAGTTTTGGCTACTCCTCTGGGTGATGAGACTGATATTACACATCATTACCAAAACTGCGAAGTATTGGTTCAGGGTAGAAATCTCCCTATTGATCTCATATGTTTAGATCTGAAAGAGTATGATGTTATACTAGGAGCAGATTGGTTATCCAAGTATCAGGCAACGGTTGATTGCCGCAATAGCAAGGTTACATTCAAGGAATTTCCAGAACTAATCTTTACTAGCCCCAAGGGTCGGAGCAGATCCCCTCTTATTTCAGCTCTCCGAGCTAGCAAGCTCATCAGGAAAGGATGTGCATCTTTCCTTGCCTTTGTCACAGTTAAAGAAGCTAAGGAAGCTAAGCTAGAAGAAATTCCAGTGGTGCAGGAATTTTCGGACGTGTTTCCGAAAGATTTGCCGGGATTACCCCCGCAAAGAGAAGTGGCCTTCACCATTGACTTAGTCCCTGGTGCTGGTCCGATTTCAAAGGCACCTTATAGGATGTCACCTGCTGAACTCAAGGAGTTAAAGGAGCAATTGATGGAACTCATTAAGAAAGGATTCATTAGACCAAGTACTTCCCCGTGGGGAGCGCCTGTATTATTTGTAAAGAAGAAAGACGGATCCATGAGGTTATGCATCGACTATCGACAGTTGAATCATCTCACTATCAAGAACAAGTATCCACTGCCGAGAATCGATGAATTGTTTGATCAAATTTCAGGATCCAAGTACTTTTCCAAAATTGATCTTAGGTCAGGATATCACCAACTAAGAATCAAGGACGAGGATATTCATAAAACCGCATTCAGAAGCAGGTATGGCCATTATGAATTTGTTGTTATGCCTTTCGGACTAACGAATGCCCCTGCTACCTTTTTGCAGTTAATGAATAGTATATTCAGGCCTTATTTGGATCAATTCGTGGTGGTCTTTATTGATGATATATTGATTTATTCCAAGACCAAGGAAGAGCATGAGGAACATTTGAGGATTGCATTACAAATATTGATGACAAACCAATTATATGCAAAACTTAGCAAGTGTGAATTCTGGCTTGAAGAAGTGACTTTTCTTGGACATGTTATATCAAAGGATGGCTTGTCTGTAGACCCATCAAAGGTTGAAGCTGTAAGGAACTGGGAAAGATCGACCAATGCTAGCGAGATCCGAAGTTTCTTAGGTCTTGTCGGCTATTACAGGCGATTCATCAAGGATTTCTCAAAAATCACCGTGCCACTTACGAGGTTAACTCGCAGGGAGATCCGTTATGAATGGGATGAGGAATGTGAAAGAAGCTTCCAAACTCTCAAGGATCATCTTACTACAGCTCCTATCTTAGCATTGCCAATTGAAGGAGAAAAGTTCGAGGTATACACTGATGCTTCTGGCATTGGCCTCGGATGTGTTCTAATGCAACAAGGGAAGGTTATAGCCTACTCTTCTCGTCAATTAAAGAAGCATGAGAGAACTACCCCGTCCATGACTTAGAATTGGCCGCGGTAGTATTTGCACTCAAAATATGGAGACATTATCTCTATGGAGTACAGTTTACTGTATACTCTGATCACAAGAGTCTCAAATATCTTTTCTCACAGAAGAAGTTAAATATGAGGTAAAGACGATGGCTGGAATATCTCAAGGACTTCGACTTCAATATACAATATCATCCCGGAAAGGGTAATCATGTAGCAGATGCCCTTAGTCGAAAGCCGAGAGCACTGTTAGCCAATTGTATGATTCAAGAATGGAAATTACTGGAGCAATTATCTGAACTCAATATAAGCATGGACACGGACCCTAGATGTGTCACATTATCTCATATAAGCATACAGTCAGACCTATTAACTGAAATACAAGCACTTCAAGATAATGACCCAATGTTAGTAGAGATCAAAGGCAAACTGGGAGGACAATCAGATTTCCGAATAACTTGTGAAGGAAGATTAATATTCAGAAATAGAACTTGCATACCGGATTGTCCCGAGGTAAAGAAGAAGATCTTAGATGAAGCTCATAGGTCAAGGTATACGATTCATCCAGGATCTACCAAAATGTACCAAGATGTAAAAAGAAAATTTTGGTGGTCCAACATGAAAAGAGAAATAGCGGACTACGTATCATGATGTCTTACATGCCAACAAGTCAAGGCGGAACACCAAAAGCCTGCTGGAAAACTATCTAGATATCCCTAAATGGAAGTGGGAGGATATTGGTATGGATTTCATCATGGGTTTATCTAAATCAAAAAGAGGACATGATGGAATATGGGTTATCATTGACCGATTGACTAAATCAGCGCATTTCTTGCCAATCAAGAGTCGATGGTCAGTTGATGTCTTAGCTGCACTATACATCAAGGAAATAGTCAGATTACATGGTATTCCTGTTTCAATCGTGTCTGACAGAGATCCCCATTTTACTTCTCATTTTTGGAAAGGACTACAACAGTCGTTGGGGACGAGACTTAGCTTTAGTACAGCTTTTCATCCTCAAACGGATGGTCAGACCGAGAGAACCAATCAAGTAGTCGAGGATATGCTAAGAGCATGCATTACTGATTTTGGTGGAAACTGGCATGATCACTTACCTCTGGTCGAATTTGCATACAATAATAGCTACCAGGCAAGTATACAACTGGCACCTTTTGAAGCCTTATACGGAAGGAGTTGCCGATCACCCTTATGCTGGGACGAAGTTGGAGAGAAATAACTATTAGGTCCAGACATGGTAAGGGACACTACCGAGAAGATACAATTGATCAGAGAAAGACTATAAGTTACTCAGTCTAGACAAAAAGCTTATGCCGACACGAGAAGAAGAGATCTTGAATTCCAAGTTGGAGATCATGTATTTCTCAAGATATCGCCAGGACGTGGAATACGAAGATTTGGTGTTAAGGGCAAGCTTACACCAAGATTTATCGGACCTTTTGAGATACTAGAAAGAGTTGGCGAGGTTGCTTATCGCATCGCATTGCCACCTCAACTGTCCGAAGTACATGATGTATTCCACATATCTATGTTGAAGAAGTATGTGCATGATCCATCACATATTATTGAGCATGGAAATCTAGTAATCCGGAAAGATCTCACATACGAGCAGAAGCCCATAAGAATACTAGATCGAGAAGTACGAACCCTAAGGAATAAGGTTATTCCCATGCTAAAAGTACAATGGGATAAGAATTCAGAACGTGAAGCCACATGGGAGACCGAGGAATCTATGAGGAAGCGATTTCCAGAATTATTTTAGAAGGTATGAACTCTACACTCTCCATATGTAAATATATGCTATGAATATGGGGACCAAATTCTTTTAAGTGGGGGAGGGTGTAGCAACCCGTATAAAATTAAAAGAAATAAATTTAGATAAATTGAAATAAACTAAAAGATTAAGTGAACAAATGAAAAAGGTTGAAACAAGAAGAACAAAGCCCTGATGAAAATAACGCCGCAGATAAAGGCGCTACTTGACAAGAAACGCCCTCACCTAAGGCGTGTTTTTGAGAAAGGACGCCCACATTTCAAGGCGTCAGATCTTAAACAACCAAAATTACATAAAGAGGCAAGTATTTGAAACGCCCTTTTCTTGGACGCGTTTCCACAAGAAACGACGCGCGTCAAGGCGTCAATTTAAAATTCGACGCCCTAGAATAAGGCGTTAATTCCATTCCAGTTTCGTTCGAACCGGGAACTTATCCAGGGTAAGTTGATAACTATAGGAAAGAGTTCGAATGTAGTAAGGACTCTATCATGGAAGTATTACTTCCAATCAAACTCTAGCCCTAATAGGACCCCAAAAATCTTATAAATACTCTCCTGTTTAAGCCTCGTACGCTATTTGGCGTTCGAATTCTTCAAAGGTATGTAACGAACAGTATGTCTTCTCTGCCTTCGATTCATGAAGAATCACTGATTCTTATTCTTCTTCTCTTCTTACAGGTTAAGAAGATTAACGTTGTGAAGAACAAAAGGGAAAAACTCTCTACCTGAAGAAACGAAGTGTTCTTCATCTACGCCATCGTTCAGTAGCAGTTCCATCTAGTTCAGGAGTCTCTGTTCTTCTTATCAATCTCTTCATGTTTCTCCATCCAGATTATTGCCCAAGGTAGGATTTTCTCAGGGATTGTAGCCCAAACTAGCATATTAATATTTATAACATCATCCGTTAATACCTGCATATAGATTTCATGCGTTTCAGTTAGTTTCTAAAGAGTTTTGAAATAGACGCCCTTATCAAGGACGCTACATTAAAAGACACGACCATGACTAGGTCGTCAATTTAATATTTGACGCCCTGCACACGGACGTCAATTTCTCTTAATTAATAAACACCATGTTTAAAAATTATAAATCAATGCAAACATGATTCTAAATTAATGCATGGTCAATCTCTTGTAATCCTGCTATTTCTTATGGTACAGACCATATATCATGTTTTCCTGAAATTTCATTGTCTCGAAACTTGTAAACTTGTGAATTAACGACCTTGTCCAGGTCGTCTTTTCTTGAACTGACGCCCCATACCAGGGCGCCTTCTGTAAACTAACGCCCCTGTCCAGGGCGCGTTTCATTAAAAATTCCAGATTTATAATATTCTGCAAAACTAGAAATATTGAAAGGACGACTGTTGTACACGTCGTCAAATCTAATATAAACGCCCCTGATTAAGGCGTTAATTACATGAAAAATGACTTTACCAAAGTCGCTACTTTCTGCATTACTAATTTTTTTTTATTACTGTTATTCGAGGGATTCATTACATATATTTATATAGGCACTATTACTCCACTCCGTGAGTATAGTCCCATGTTTTCTACGATGATTTATCGCATTACACACTCAATTCTCATTGACATACAAGCTCTCCATCGGACATTCCGTTCCTTTGGACTAGCGAGTTAGTCATAGAGACCTCCGTAAGACTCCTCGCCGCCTTGGATTCCCTCAAGGCCGACTGAGCTGGTTGTACCCTAAAAACCCCTTACACAATCTTTGCCATGTCCCTCTATAGGAACATGGTGATACCGGCCCTCATGTCATGCCATGGGTATGATATGAGAATTATCTTAAGGAACGGGGAAGAATATGCCGTTGTTATGATGTTCTTGTGAACCCCAATTCTATATCAACATTGTTATGATGTTCTTGTAGACCCCAATTCTATATTAAACTTGATGTTCTTGTGAACCTCAATTCTATATTAAGAATGAGGACGTCTTGCCATTGAGGTGCTATTCATATGGACCTCAATTCTATATAAAAGAGTGTCTCTACTTACTTATCATGGTACCCGAGTTAAGGGAACCAATTCCACCTAGTTTTATCGATAATCGTGATTGTACCGTTATTATCGCCTATCTATGTCAAGTATCATATTTTTGGACTCTATTCTTTCAAAGTCTATCCTACATGTCTACAAGCTTTATCCTTGAAATTCCATATTGGCTATATATAAAAGTGGATGTTAAAATACATGATTAATGCCTGCGCATATAGGGCCCGATCTGGTCCTGGGAGGAGCACCCGAAAGTACTTGTGCCCATGGGAGTTGATTGATCATGGTATTGGCATTATACCGAAGTGCATGACTAGCTTGATTGAACATTCCATAAATCTTGTACTTAACTTGATATTACATGACTTGCGTGGCCCGAAAAAAGGTGATTACTTGCGTACTTGAACGTGATAGCCAAATTTCATCTTGACATGATAAAGTACTTGCTTGAATATCTTGATATCATTCGATATAAGTTCTTGAAGGTTCATGACTAGTTCTCCTTGTTACCTTATTGTTATATTCTCTTTCTATCTTGTCGTTTTATGCGAGCATGCATAGCTATAGTACATTCATGAAAGATGTAACTACTTAAACCCCTTGCTAGTTCCTGAGATATAATTTCCTACTGAGCGTTCGCTCACTCTGTGTTTCCCTTACTTTTCAGGTAAGTCCGACGATGAGGAAAGTCAATCGGATGGGGAGAATCAAGAGTGAAAAAGCTAGAGTTTTTCCAAGTGTCATCTAGTCTTTTATATATTTCTTGAGTCCAATGTGTACTTTTCTTTTTGAATAGAGTATTGGATTTGTAATAGACTATTTATTATGAAGAAATAAATGGATTGGGTTATCTTTACTTTTGCGCATCTCTGTCTTTGTGTCGAATACACTACTACTCTGATTGACATGATTGATATAAACTCGTCACGCATCTCCGGGTATCTTCCGCTCTCGAGGCGTGACAGAAGAAGTCACATCCCGTCTCGGGAGCATGAGAAGCAGCAAGAATACACCCCGACCTAGGGTATTTGAAGAAGAAATATACCCCACCTGGGGGCATAGAAGCCGTAAAGAACACGCCTCGGCTCAGGGGCATTTGAAGAAGCTACATCCTGCCTTGGGAGTATAAGAAGAAAAGAGTCCACCCCATCTTAGGGGTATTTGAAGAAGAAACACACCCCGCTATGGGGGCATAGAAGCCATAAAGAATATGCCCCGGCTTAGGGGTATTTGAAGAAGAAGGATACCCCGCCTCGGGGGACATTGCAAGCAGCGATACACCCTGCTAGGGGGCACAGGAAGCAAACCACACCCCACTTTCGGGGCACAAGAAGCAAACATTCCCCAACATGTCGGGGCAAAAGAAGAATAATCCCCCTCGCGGGCATAAAAAGCAAAGATACACCCTCGTGCCGGGGGCACATGAAGAGAATACACTCCATCCCGGGGTCATGAGAAGCAGAAGGCGCATCCCACCCTGGGGGCATATGAAGCGAAAAGAATACACCCTGGCTTAGGGGAATACAAAGAGAAGTATACCCCACTCTGGGGCAGAGTAAGCGGGAGAATCACACCCCCGTCTTGGGGGTATTTGAAGAAGAAGTATACCTCGCCTCGAGGGCCTAGAAGCTATAAAGAACACGCCCCGGCTTAGGGGCATTTGAAGAAGCTATATCCCGCTTCGGGAGCATAAGAAAGAGAATAGTACACCCTGTCCTAGGGACAATTGAAAAAGAAACATACCCCGCCTGGGGGCATAAAAGCCATAAAGAATACGCCCCGGCTTAGGGGCATTTGAAGAAGCTACATCCCGTCTTGGGAGCGTAAGGAGAGAAGAATACACCCCGACTTAGGGGTATTTGAAGAAGGAATACATCTCGGCCCTAGGGTCCGTGAAGCAACATATATCCCCCCCCCCCCCCCCCCCCCCCCCCCCCCCCGGGGGGGGGGCATCTGAAGCAGAATAAACAACATTCCCTGGCTTAGGGGAGCATATGAAGAAAGGAACACACCCCGATACGGGAGCACATAAGCAAAGAAGAAGAGTTCACCCCGCCTCGGGGGCATAAGAAGCAAGAATTACACCCCGTCTTGGGGGCATCGGAAGCAGCAATACACTCCACTCCGGGGGCACTAGAAACAGAATACATCTCAGCCTGGGGGCACATGAAGCCAAAGACATACTCCGCCATGGGGGCATAAGAAGAAAAGAATTCACCCCCGCCATGGGGGCACACAAAGAGAGAAACCACACCCCCACCATGGGGGTATGAGAAGCAAGGAATGTACCCCGCCCCGGGGAGCATAAGAAGCAGAAGCCATACCCCGTCTGGGGGCATAGAAGCCGTGAAAGACACACCCCGCCCGGGGGCGCATGAAGAGAATATACCCCGGCTCTGGGGCATTTGACGAAGAATCCCCCCCGATCTGGGGTATAAAGAGCAAAGAGTATACCCTGGCTTAGGGGCATTTAAAGAAGAAACATACCCCGCCTGGGGATGCAGAAGCAAAGAGACAGAGTACACCTCCACCCAGGGGCACCGAAGCAAAGACACATACATCTCGACCTGGGAGCACGTAAAGAAAGAATATACCCCGACTTAGGGGCGTCAGAAGAAGAAACATACACCCCGATCCAGGGACATAAGAAGCAAGAGAATACGCCCTGCGAAAAGGGTATAAGAAACATGAAGAATGTACCCTGGCCCGGGGGCACAAAAAGTACACTCCGCCCTTGGCGCATAAGAAGCAGAAGCACCTACCCCGCTCTGGGGGCACAGGAAGAGACACACTCCGCCCTTGACGCATAAGAAGCAGAAGCACCTACCCCAGCCTAGGGGCACAAAAAATACACTCCGCCCTTGGCGCATAAGAAGCAGAAGCATCTACCCCTACCCGGGGCACAGAAGCGAAGGGACATACATCCCGATCTGGGAGCATAAGAAGAAAGATATACTCTGCCCAAACGGCATTTGAAGAAACAACATACCCTGCTTCGGGGGCACAGAAGCCGTAAAGAGATACACCCCCGCCTCAGGGGGGCGTAAGAAGCAAAAGATACACCCCGGCTTAGGGGCATATGAAGAAGAAACATACCCCGCCTGGGGGCATAGAAGTCATGAAGAGTATACCCCAGCTTGGGGGCATTTGAAGAGAGCTACACCCCGCCTTGGGGGCATTTAAAAAAAAAATGCCCCGATCTGGGGGCATAGAAGTCTTAAAAAATACGCCCCGCCTGGGGGCACAGAGACAAAGAGGCAAAACACACCCCTCAGGGGGATGCATACCAAATGAAGCTACACCCCAACCTGGGGGCACATTAAGAGAAATACACTCCAGCGTGGAAGCATTAATGAGAAAAGAAGAGCAGAATAAAGAAAAAGACACGCATGAGGAAGACGTGGTCTTCGAGCCCACCTCATCACACAAAAGAAAAGAAGAAAAGAAAGAGCAGTCATGAGGCGAAAATGGTCTTTACACCTGCCTCTCCACAAAAAAATAAGGACACACAAGGCAGACATGGTCTTCGAGCCCGCCTCTCCACAAAAAAAAGAGAAGGACACACGAGACAGACGTGGTCTTCGAGCCCGCCTCTCCACAAAAAAAGAGAAGAAAAGAAAGAAAAGAGACATGGGGCAGACGTGGTCTTCGAGCCCGCCTCATCACACAAAAGAAGAGAAGAAAAGGAAGAAAAGACACATGAGGCAAACATGATCCTTGAACCTGCCTCTCCATAAAAGAAGAAGAGAAGAAGAGAAAGAACAGTCACGAGGCGAACATGGTCCTTGAACCTGCCTCTTCACACAAAAGAAGAAGAGAAGAAAAGAAAGAAAGAGTCCCGAGGCAGACGCGGTCTTTGCACCCGCCTCTCCAGATAAAAGAAAAAAAGAGAAAGAGTCACGAGGCGAACATGGTCTCTGCACCTGCCTCTCTACAAAAGAAGAAGAGAAGAGAAAAAAAAAGAGACATGAGGCGAACATGGTCCTTGCACCTGCCTCTCCATAAAAGAAGAAGAGAAGAAAAGAAAGAAGTGATCACGAGGTAAACATGGTCCTTGCATCTGCCTCTCCATAAAAGAAGAAGAGAAGAAAAGAAAGAAATGATTACAAGGCAAACATGATCTTTGCACCTGCCTCTCCACAAAAAAAAAGAAAAAAAAGAGTCCTGAGACAGACGCGGTCTTTACACCCGCCTCCTCACACAAAAGAAGAAGAGAAGAAAAGAAAGAAAGAGTCCTGAGGCAGACGCGGTCTTTGCACCCGCCTCCCCACACAAAAGAAGAAGAGAGGAAGAGAAAGAAGAGTCATGAGGTAAACTTTTACCTTTCTGCACATTATCCATTTGCTACAGACCTCCAGCCACCCAACAAATAGAAACCACTCAACCTTCCGCCGACGGGGCGTTAAACCGACTAGACCTTCCGCCGGCGGGGCGTTAAACCAACTAGATCTTCTGCCGACGGGGCGTTAAACTGACTAGACATTCCGCCGACGGGGCGCTAAACCGACTAACTTTCAGCCATCGGGGCTTCAAGCCGACAACCACCCTTCATCGACCTTCGGGTCGACAACTATTTAATTATCGGCCTTTGGGTCGACAGCTACCCCTTCATCGGCCTTCGGGTCGACAGCTATCTAATTATTGGCCTTTGGGTCGATAACTACCCCTTCATCGGCCTTCAGGTCGACTGCTACCTCATCATTGGCCTCCGAGCCGACAGCTATATAATTCTCGGCCCCCGAGCTGACAGCTACCTCATTATCGGCCTTCGAGTCGACAGCTACCTCATCATCGGCTCCTAGCCGACAGCTATCTCATCATTGGCACCCCAGCCGATAGCTTCCCAGTTAAAAAAAAATAGACCTCTCACTTTGGTTCGGATCCTTCCCCGTCCAGAGAATCAAAGAATAAACCTTCCGTTTTGGCCCAGATCCTTCCCTGGCCAGAGAACAAAAGAGACCCTTCTCTTCGACTCTCACGTCTCGCTACCCGACGCCCCTCGGCTCAGCCATTTCGGCCGAGGCCTACTGTCGGGATTAATCCATCTGTCCCACCGCGCTTCCCGATTCTGGCTCCCGCAGCCCGCTTCCCATCATCTTTTAGCCCTTATGACCCACTCCCCTAATGTCCCTTGGGTTCTATAGCCCGCTTCCCTAATACCCTTTCAGCCGTTCGTGGTCTGCTTCCCTAATACCTTTACTACCACTACACTTATACGTAATAACAATATTTTCTTATGCAAAAAAAAAACAAACAAACAAAAATAAAAAAAACAACAACACCCCAAAAAACAACAACAAAACAAAAAAAAAACAAAACAAACACAAAAAAAGAAAATAGAAACAAAAAAAGAGAATGCATGATTGTCCTGTTTGCATGGTTGCTTAATATAGAATAATACACTTCCTTAAAATTTTCTAGGATCGTGTTTCCTTGCTAAATAATATCGCCCCGATTCCGGATGCACGCGCGTCACGGCGTACGCTCGAAGGGAACCCGATTATGGCGAGTGCACACGTCAAGGGGAAGAGTCATGGCCGAATCGCTAAGCCTAACTCACAAAATAAACTTGAGGCAACGCTCCCACACTTAGCACTTAATGTGTTCAATAACCTTCGAATATAGGGATTGCCCGAATTTCTTCTTAGCACTTTACGGAGACTTGAATTCCTGCACTCGCGTGAAAGGTAATCGTGAGGAAAAAGCTGCCTACCCCCATTGTAAAAAAAAGGAGAGAACAAAAAAGAGAGAGACACGTGAATCCGAGTAGCCGGGAATCCCCATTGAGACATATGAGGAGACTCGCACGAAATGGTGAAGCGAATTATAATAAGGATGAAACCAATTAGCCGAGAATCCCCATTGAGACACATGAGGAGACTCGCGTCAAACGGTGGAATCCGTAATAGAATTACAATAAGGATGAATCCTAGTAGCCGGGAATCCCCATTGAGACACATGAGGAGACTCGCGCCGAACGGTGAAATCCGCTACCAAAATAAACAGACGGGGGGCTGTGCGAAGCTACCAAAATCGAGAGCCTGAAACATATATGTAGGCGCTAGAGTGATCCTCGAGTGTCACCAGGAAAACCTGCATATCCCTATGGTTAGGGCTCTTTGTTCACACATTTGTACTGCCACGCCACAGAGAATTGCCTCGGGTGAAATGCGTGAATTTAGGCTATGCATGCAAGACGTGCGATATCCTCTTGACGGGTGCACCACCCCTCAATTGTGCCTCGCGGCCCGCACCGCATCTACGAATTACGGGCGACGTCCCTATCCTATCCCCTATAGAGGGAGCTGCCTTACTTATATTTATGTTATGCCTGCTAATGAATGCTTGCATGCTTAAAAAAAAAGAGAGAAGAAAAAGAAGGAAAAAATGATAAAAAAATAACATAAAAATAAAAATAATAAAAAATAATAAAATAACAAGAATGTGCGTATGCAATAAACTCAATTTCGACCATCGAAGCCTACTTTCCTAGCTCCGACTCGTAGACCCCAATCTTGGTCCCCATGGCCTACCTCTTGCCCTCGCAGCTCGTTAATCCCCAACTTCGGCTCTTTAAGCCCGCTCCCAGCCTTGGCTGTTTTGACCTCCCTTATCGGCTCCAGAGCCGACAGCTTTTCAATCATCGGCCCCTCAGCCGACAGCTTTCTAATCATCGGCCTTCGGGTCGACAGCTTTTCAATTATTGGCTCCCATGCCGACAGCTTTTCAATCATCGGCCCCTGAGCCGACAGCTTTTTAATCATCGGCCTTCGGGTCGACAGCTTTTCACTTATTGGCTCCCATGCCAACAACTTTCAATTATCGGCCCCTGAGCCGACAGCTTTCAATCATCGGCCTTCGGGTCGACAGCTTTTCAATTATTGGCTCCCATGTCAACAGCTTCCAATTATCGGCCGCTGTGCCGACAGCTCTTATATCATTGGCATCCACGCCAGCAGCCACCCGGTGTTCTTCAAAAAAAAAAGGAAAGAAAAAGAAGGGAAGAAGAGAAGAAGAGGGAAAGAGATAAGAAAAAAAAATAACAAAAAAAGAGAGAAGAAAGAAAAAAAAGAGATAACAAAAAAGGAGAAAAAAAAAGAAGAAGAGAAGAAGAGAAAAGAAAGAAGAAAAGAAAGAAAAGAGACAAAGAGACCAACAAGCCATGTCAGCTCCCGGCGCCCTGTCGGCACTGGCGAAGAGACCAAGAGATCAACAAACCAGGTCAGCCCCCGGCACCCTGTCGGCGCTGACGAAGAGACAAAGAGACCAACATGTCATGTCAGCTCCCGGCACCCTGTCGGCACTGACGAGAGACAAAGAGACCATCAAACCAAGTCAGCCCCCGGCACCCTGTCGGCACTGACGAAGAGACAAATAGACCAACAAACCATGTCAGCTCCCGGAACCCTGTCGGCACTGACGAAGAGACAAAGAGACCAACAAACCAGGTTAGCTCCCGACACCCCGTCGACGCTGATGAAGAGACAAAGAGACCAACAAACCATGTCAGCTCCCAGCACCATGTCGGCACTGACGAAAAGACAAAGAGACCAACAAACCAGGTCAGCTCCCGGCACCCTGTCGGCGCTGACGAAGAGACAAAGAGACCAACAAACCAGGTCAGCTCCCGGCACCCTGTCGGCGCTGACGAAGAGATAAAGAGACCAACAAACCAGGTCAGCTCCCGACACCCCATCGGCGCTGACGAAGAGACAAAGAGACCAACATATCATGTCAGCTCCCGGCACCCTGTCGGCACTGACGAAGAGACAAAGAGACCATGATGGAGGCATCACCCGTGACTCCCTTTGGCTCGGGTCTTCCTCACACTCCGGCACCATTTGAGTTCGGGCCTCTCTCCATAAAGGCCCAATTATCCTTTTTGTACTTTCTATTTGAGTCATTTGATGTAATTTTCAATTTCTTGAGTCATGTCCCTAGGTCTTGTGTTTATTTTCCTAAGTTTGAGTGTCATTATGTTATTTAGTTAGCTATTGGGCCCATTTCATTGGGCTTGGCCCAAGAGCCCCCTACCCCCTCGGTTATTTATCATTGAGTCTTTTGTCAGGGTCTTATTGTAAAATGTGGGTTGCCTATATATAGGGCCCCATTCCCTTCATTTGGAACTAATGAATCAATGAATGAAAAACATACCATTTTGAGAGTTCAAACTTCTTATCTAGAGGAGAGATTCCATTATTTGGGTGAGAGACCCTAGGGGAGAGATTCCCCACCCATCCCTCTCTTAATTTCTCTCTTTCACTCTCCTTTCTCTCTCCTCCACACCCAATTTTAAAATTTTTCTCTCTCCTCCCCTCCCAACCACCTCCACCCTCCCACCTACCTCCATTAACTCCTCTACAACTTCCCACAAGTCATCATTACTTCCCCCTAGTCCCAATAGACCCTCCACCAATCCACACCCCACCCTCCAACCCCCAACTACCCATCCCCTTCCCCAAGCAGCCCTCCACCTTCCCAAGGCACCTCTTCCCATCCCCAAGACCACCATTGATCACCCCACATTAAAGGAAATTCAAACTCACATTCCCTCCACCCACTTGTGTCCCCCTCACCTTCCCCCTTCTCCCTCCAAGCCCAAATTCGTAGCTCCTCCTCCCACCACCTGTTAGACCTCCTTCCAGACCCTATTCTTGCCCCCCCACACCTTGGAACACCCCCTCCTAGGCCCCCTCACAGCCAGGGTTCTCCCCACACTCATCCACCTCCATTTCCCCTCCCATATACCCCATTTCCCCCCATCATCTTCAACCTCCAGTTTTCAGTTCGCAGGCAGCAGAAGAGTAGCAGATTGCAGAGGCGACCCCGACCACATCCCAGCGAATCTGAAGACCCAAGAGGTATCCACGGAAGCGTCTACCGGTCTTCTTCGTAACGGCGATGGTTTCATCTTCATCCAAGCTGTGTGCTGCCCGGGAGCTCCGTTCTCCCACAACTGCGCAGAGCTTCCCCTGCTGAGTACCAGAACCGGAGTAGAAGCTACACCACAACGAACTTCGGAAGAATCAGCTCAATAGCTCTTCTGCAAAGTTCTTCCTCTCTCTGTCTACTTTCAGAATCAAGAAGCGGAACTCCATTCGGCATTTGGTAGCAGGAGTTATCCATTTTCTCCCTCAGCTACGTAGTTCTGCTACCCATAGTCTACACCAACCTATCAGCAGTGTTCAGAGTCCCCTGGCCTTCTCCGGCATCGTTTGGCTTCCCCGTTAGTTTTTTGGCGAAGAGGGCTCGTCCAAGGTTCCAACGACTCTGACGGTGCTTGATTCCGAGTTCGGGAGCTGTCGAGACATCCTCTGCAACCTGCTGTTGGAAATCAGGAGCTGCCAGTCCGAGAGTCTGCCTCCCTGTTCGGGCCTCCACCCAGACCGGCATCGACGACAGAAGAAATTAAAAAAATTTGGACGACTTTCCATGCCTCCTACGAAGATTTCCCAGGTGGTTTCGCCCCCAACAAAATTCGGTAGCAGCTGTAGCAATCAACTCTTCAGTCACCTGTCAGCACCCACAGAACCGTGCAGAATCGGCAACCTCCCGTCTTCGGTGTTCCTTTCTCCAATTCCCCTCCCCGCTTGGCCGGCTGAAGGCCCCTCCCTGCGTGGAGGTAGTTTTGGCTGTAATATCCATTAACCCCCACCCCAAGGTCCCCCTCCTGCGAGAGGAGTAGTGTTGTAATTGGATTGAGCAGGTCAAGCTACACCGCCGCGGCGTGTGGGGATCCACTCGCCTCCCCGCTCGCCCTCGTCTCCGAGCGGGACCGTTTCTTCAAACCGGTCGAGTAAGTGCTCAAACCTCACTCCCTTTAGTGCTTGTCTTTCAATATTAGTTCTTAGTTCCGCTGGCCGTGAGAGTGAGAGCTTGATCCTCAAGCCCCGTTGTCTTGAGTGATCACCGTGGGAAGAGAGTAACCGGTGCCATTGGCACTTTGTCGGCCCCATTGAATTGGGCATCCACATCCATTGGGAATCAAATCTTGGCCTTGCTGGCCCTCTACTAGCAAGGGTCCAACCCCTCAACCTCACCTTGGCATTGCCAAGTTACCCCGGGACTTGGGTGAGCGACGGGAGAGCGGTGGCCCAAATTGGCCCTTTTGATTGTGAATGTGCTTGCTTGTCTAAGTCCTAGGGGGTATCACATCAATTGGTATCAGAGCCAGGTTATTGACTTGTCTCTACAAGTCAAGTCCTAGGGCATGCTTGCATTCTTATCCGAACCGTGCATTGTCAAACCCATCATTGTTAACATTGAGTCTTGGGTCACATGGCCCCTCTCCCAATCATATCCCATGCATGCTTACCTAATGGAGAGCCCGTAGAAATTGATTTCATTGACCTATAATCTGAAAATTGGGTGTCCCCCGATATCATTACCTCTCTTTGTAGGACCGAACAAATTGTGCACAATGGAGACCAAGTCTTTATTGAATTCCATAAATGGTTCGGGAAAACTAAGTATTTGGATGGGGCTTGGTGTCAAAAGGGAACATTGGCGGGTCCATGTATAATCCTAGGTAAGAAATGGTTAGATGAAAGGAATGCCGACATCGACCCAACACGTCAGAATTGCCTAGTGCATCCGCCACACCTTTCGGGAACCTTTAAATTCAACAACCTTGTATTCTCCCACCCGCGGGAATCCCGCCCTTGTTCACCACCCCGGGTGCACCATACTCCGGCCATCATCACCCCACCATCAAAGAACATTCCCACTCCATTAGCTTTGGAAGAAGTAGTCCACCCACTTTACCACATGAAGACAAATACCTCTCGGGAACCTATCCCCTCCATGGAGAGCACCCATGCCCCAATTGAAGAGGAAGCCTTGCACGAGGATCTTCACCCTCCACCACCCCCTCTAGATAAGGCCGAATTCATCTTGAAAGAGTCCCTTATTAGTTGGCTAAAGAAGAGCCCAATAAGAGAGATCATGGCCCACGATTACCTTCCTATAAAGGAAAACCTTCCCATAATGCACATCTCCTCCTATCACACCATAATCCAAACATCCTACCAAGTGAAAACCTTAAAGGACCTTCTCAAGGTCTTAGCTTGGCAATATGAGTTGACTAGCTTGTTGACCCCCATGGCTCACCAATCTAGGAGCCTTGACCACCTACACCTTTGTGTCGGGTCTATCACCTCGGTTTGCACCATTGGCTACTACACTAGCGACCTCCTTCTATTCCTCCCCACACCCGATGAGCCCGACCTTCTCCTCAATTTGGAGCTTCTTATATCGGGTGGAAAGTCAAGCCCTCCCCTCATGGCCGACCCACTCACAAAGAACTTCGGCCCAATTATCTCATTAGAGGAGGATGACCCATCACCACTTAAGGATCTTGAGGACATAGGGCTCCTCCCCCTCGATAACCCTTTTTATAATCCCTTTGATCCCTTCTAATGGGGGTCAAAGAAACCATGGGACCCAACCACCTTATCCACCACCCACCTTTCCCTATCCCAACCCACCATGTTTGACCCAATCCACCCCATCCTAGACCCGGGTTACACCTTGGGAGCCATGACCTTAGACCACATATCCCTTGGTAATAAGGTTGTGCCCCACCCCATGATGACCACCTTCTTAGATCCATTCGATCCTTTCCAATGGGAGTTCAAAGGTTGTCCCACACCTATACACATGGAAGTCACTTTTGGAAAAAGTATGCATGTGTCTAGGCTTTCCACACCCCTTGACATGAACACTATGTTGGGTCCATTCATTCATATCACCCACATGTCAAGTAGAAAGCATGAGTGGTCCAAATTCGGATGTAGTGGTCCACCTTCACTCATCAAGAGTCGTAGGCATGATAGGAGTATTCATGGATGTCCGGGTCCCCTAGCATTTGTCACCCCCATGCATGACCGGATCACCTATGGATGCCCCGGTCCTCCCCATTCCATCAAAGTCTTCTTGGCATCAAAGCATGATTAGTCTACTTTTGGTTGCCCAGGTCCACCCATCACCCCTAGAATGTCAACATTCATAAAATTGCATGAAAGCCTTTACAAGCACATAAGCAAAAAGAATGAGGCTTATAAGAGGCGGGCCGACTCTCATCGGCGTCACCAAGAATTCCATGAGGGTGACTTTGTGATGATAAGGATGGAGAGGCTCTCCCTGGGAGCCACCTCCAAATTGAGGCCACGTGGGGCTGGTCCCTTCCAGGTCCTGAGGCGCATTGGTGCAAATGCCTATGAGTTAGATCTCCCCGAGGAATATGGGGTAAGTCCCACATTCAATGTCACCGACTTAGTGCCATATAAGGGACCCACGGTGGTACCCAGTGAGGAGATTGAGCATATTCCTTCCCTTGAGAGAGCACCCACCTGTGAGGAGAGACCACCAGCCAAGAGAGCCCAGCGTGAACGCATAGAACAAATATTGGATGAACAAGTCACTACCACTAGGAGAAAGGTATACGAGCGCTATCTCATCAGGTGGAAGGATCGGCCTCCTTCGGAGGATTCATGGGTGAGTCGGGAGGATCTCTAGCAGTTGGATCCCGACCTTCTCGAGTAGTACCACAGCCGGATGGACCCCTACTCGACGGAGTCGAGCTGTTCGCAGCCCAGGGGATTTGATGGAGGCATCACCCGTGACTCCCTTTGGCTCTGGTCTTCCTCACACTCCGACACCATTTGAGTTCGGGCCTCTCTCCATAAAGGCCCAATTATCCTTTTTGTGCTTTCTATTTGAGTCATTTGATGTAATTTTCATTTTCTTGAGTCATGTCCCTAGGTCTTGTGTTTATTTTCCTAAGTTTGAGTGTCATTATGTTGTTTAGTTAGCTATTGGGCCCATTTCATTGGGCTTGGCCCAAGAGCCCCCCCTACCCCCTCGGTTATTTGTCATTGAGTCTTTTGTCAAGGTCTTATTGTAAAATGTGGGTTGCCTATATATAGGGCCCCATTCCCTTCATTTGGAACTAATGAATCAATGAATGAAAAACTTGTCATTTTGAGAGTTCAAACTTCTTATCTAGTGGAGAGATTCCATTATTTGGGTGAGGACCCTAGGGGAGAGATTCCCCACCCATCCCTATCTTAATTTCTCTCTTTTACTCTCCTTTCTCTCTCCTCCACACCCAATTTCAAAAATTTTCTCTCTCCTCCCCTCCCAACCACCTCCACCCTCCCACCTACCTCCATTAACTCCTCTACAACTTCCCACAAGCCATCATTACTTCCCTCTAGTCCCAATAGACCCTCCACCAATCCACACCCCACCCTCCAACCCCCAACTACCCATCCCCTTCCCCAAGCAGCCCTCCACCTTCCCAAGGCACCTCTTCCCATCCCCAAGACCACCATTGATCACCCCACATTAAAGGAAATTCAAACTCACATTCCCTCCACCCACTTGTGCCCCCCTCACCTTCCCCCTTCTCCCTCCAAGCCCCAATTTGTAGCTCCTCCTCCCACCACCTGTTAGACCCCTTCTAGACCCTATTCTCCCCCCCCCACACCTTGGAACACCCCCTCCTAGACCCCCTCATAGCCAGGGTTCTCCCCACACTCATCCACCTCCATTTCCCCTCCCATATACCCCATTTCCCCCCATCATCTTCAACCTCCAGTTTTCAGTTTGCAGACAGCAGAAGAGTAGCAGATTGCAGAGGCGACCCCGACCACATCCTAGCGAATCTGAAGGCCCAAGTGGTATCCACGGAAGCGTCTACCGGTCTTCTTCTCAACGGCGGTGGTTTCATCTTCATCCGAGCTGTGTGCTGCCCGAGAGCTCCGTTCTCCCACAACTGCGCAGAGCTGCCCCTGCTGAGTACCAGAACCGGAGTAGAAACTTCACCACGATGAACCTCGGAAGAATCAGCTCAAGAGCTCTTCTGCAAAGTTCTTCCTATCCCTGTCTACTTTCAGAATCAAGAAGCGGAACTCCGTTCAGCATCTTGTAGCAGGAGTTATCCATTTTCTCCCTCAGCTACGTAGTTCTGCTACCCATAGTCTGCACCGATCTATTAGTAGTGTTCAGAGTCCCCTGGCCTTCTCCGGTATCATTTGGCTTCCCCGTCAGTTTTTTGGCGAAGAGGGTTCGTCCACGGTTCCAACGACTCTGACAGTGCTTGATTCCGAGTTCGGGAGCTATCGGGACATCCTCTGCAACCTGTTGTTAGAAATCAGGAGCTGCCAGTCCAAGAGTCTACCTCCCTGTTCGGGCCTCCACCCAGACCGGCATCGACGACATAAGAAATTAACAAAATTTGGACGACTTCCCCTTCCTCCTACGAAGATTTCCCAGGTGGTTTTGCCCCCCAACAAAATTCGGTAGCAGCTGCAGCAGTCAACTCTTCAGTCACCTGTCAGCACCCACAGAACCGGGTAGAATCGGCAACCTCCCGTCTTCGGTGTTCCTTTCTCCAATTCCCCTCCCCGCTTGGCCGGCTGAAGGCCCCTCCCTGCGTGGAGGTAGTTTTGGCTGTAATATCCATTAACCCCCACCCCAAGGTCCCCCTCCTGCGAGAGGAGTAGTGTTGTAATTGGATTGAGCAGGTCAAGCTACACCGCCGCGGCGTATGGGGATCCACTCGCCTCCCCGCTCGCCCTCGTCTCCGAGCGGGACCGGTTTCTTCAAACCGGTTGAGTAAGTGCTCAAACCTCACTCCCTTTAGTACTTGTCTTTCAATATTAGTTCTTAGTTCCGCTGGCCGTGAGAGTGAGAGCTTGATCCTCAAGCCCCGTTGTCTTGAGTGATCACCGTGGGAAGAGAGTAACCGGTGCCATTGGCACTTTGTTGGCCCCATTGAATTGGGCATCCACATCCATTGGGAATCAAATCTTGGCCTTGCTGGCCCTCTACCAGCAAGGGTCCAACCCCTCAACCTCACCTTGGCATTGTCAAGTTACCCCGGGACTTGGGTGAGCGACGGGAGAGCGGTGGCCCAAATTGGCCCTTTTGATTGTGAATATGCTTGCTTGTCTAAGTCCTAGGGGGTATCACTTCAGACCAACAAACCAGGTCAGCCCCCGACACCCTGTCGGCGCTGACGAAGAGACAAAGAGACCAACAAACCAGGTCAGCTCCCGACACCCCGTCGGCGTTGACGCAGAGACAAAGAGACCAACATATCATGTCAGCTCCCGGCACCCTGTCGGCACTGACGAAGAGACAAAGAGACCAACAAACCAGGTCAGCCCCCGGCACCCTGTCGGTGCTGACGAAGAGACAAAGAGACCAACAAACCAGGTCAGCTCCCGACACCCCGTCAGCACTGACGAAGAGACAAAGAGATCAACAAACCATGTCAGCTCCCGACACCCCGTCGGCACTGACGAAGAGAAGAAGGTACCAACAAACCATGTCTGCTCCCGACACCCCGTCGGCACTGACGAAGAGAAGAAGAGACCAACAAACCATGTCAGCTCCCGACACCCCGTCGGCACTGACGAAGAGACAAAGGGATCAACAAACCCTGTCAGCTCTCGACGCCCCATCGACACTGACGAAGAGAAGAAGAGACCAGCAGAAGAGACCAACAAACCCTATCAGCCCTCGACACCCCGTCGGCACTGATGAAGAGAAGAAGAGGCCAGCGTACCATGTCAGCATCCGACACCCTGTCGGCGCTGACGAAGAGACAAAGAGACAAAGAGACCGACATACCATGTCAGTTCCCGACACCCCATCGGCACTGATGAAGAGAAGAGGAGACCGACATACCACGTCAGTTCCCGACACCCCATCGGCACTGATGAAGAGAAGAAGAGACAGGCATACCACATCGGCTCCCGACACCCTGTCGACACTGGTGAAGAGAAGAAGAGACCAACATACTGCGTCAGTTCCCGGCACCCCATCGGCACTGATGAAGAGACGAAGAGACCAACATACTGCTTCAGTTCCCAACACCCCGTCGGCACTGATGAAGAGACGAAGAGATCAACGTACTGCTTCAGTTCCCGGCACCCCGTCGGCACTGTTGAAGAGACAAAGAGATCAACATACTGCTTCAGTTCCCGGCACCCCGTCGGCACTGATGAAGAGATGAAGAGACCAACATACTGCTTCAGTTCCCGGCACCCCGTCGGCACTGATGAAGAGATGAAGAGATCAACATACTGCTTCAGTTCCCGGCACCCCGTCGGCACTGATGAAGAGACAAAGAGATCAACGTACTGCTTCAGTTCCCGGCACCCCGTTGGCACCGATGAAGAGACGAAGAGGCCGACGTACTGCTTCAATTCCCGGCACCCCGTCAAGCTCTGATGAAGAGGCAAAGAGACCAACATTCTACGTCAGTCCCCGGCGCCCCCCCCCTCGACGCTGACAAAGAGAAGAAGAGACAACCATGCCATGTCAACTCCCGACATCCTGTCGGCGCCAACAAAGAGAAGAAGAGACCAGTACACCCATGGGCACCGCCCGGCTCATCCCTTGCCTGCGCTACCCGTGGGTGGGGGGCATTTGTGGACATGCAAAATTGCATGCCCGTGCGTCCCAATTAGCCCGGCATCAGCAACGACTTCAACTGAAGAGACTGCTAAGAAAGAGGGCCATCCGAACTCTCTGAACATCAACACACGCTGTGTGAGGCCGCCTCCGGAGTCACGACAGTGAAGAGAAATCAACAACCAAGAGCCCCACAATCCATGGGTCTCGAAGAAAATCAAACGGGCCACAACTCGTGCTCACAACGGGCTCAAAACTGCCCATTTAGCCGTTCAACGGCACGCCCAAGGCCCTTCAGCGGCATGCCCCTGGCCCCTCTCAGCGGCACGCCCTATAGGCCTTCAGCGGCACGCCCCATGTGCCTTCAACGGCACGCCTCATGTGCCTTCAACGGCACGCACCTTTTGGCCCGTTCAACGGCACACCCTCTGCCGCCTTCAATGGCACACTATTTTAAGCCTTCAACGGCACACTATTTTAAGCCTTCAACGGCACACTATTTCGGGCCTTCAATGGCACACTATTTTAAGCCTTCAACGGCACACTATTTCGGGCCTTCAACGGCACACTATTTCGGGCCTTCAACGGCACACTATTTTAAGTCTTCAACGGCACACTATTTCGGGCCTTCAATGGCACACTATTTCAAGCCTTCAGCGGCACACTTCTTGGGTCTTCCAGCAGCACACTTGTGAAGGCCTTCAGCGGCACACCTGCGAGGCTCTCCAGCGGCACGCCTTCCTCAGCCCCCAGCGGCACAGCGTTCAGCCCATCCACGTCGGTCAACGCTCGTAGCCCTCGGCGCACAGCGAAAGCATGGCAGCCCCATGCCTGCACCTTGCTCGGCTGTCCTCGCCCCACCTACTCCCGTCCTTGGCATTCATCGGCCTGACCAGGGGTATAAAAACCCCTCGCCCCGACGAAAAAGAGGGGGGCGGAGAGACGGAAGGATACACACACAGGGAGACAAAAAAACATAGACCGAGAGTCCTACTCAGACGCGGGGAGAAGAGAGAAGAGGAAGAAGGAGAATTCCATCCTCCCAAGCTCGGCAAGCCCAGGGAGTTCCGGGAAGAAGAAGAAGCTAGCAGAAGAGAGAGAGAGAGAGTAAGCAATGGAGAGTAAGGGAGGGGGAGAGAGTCCGTGAATGTAATAGGGAGTGTCCCAGAGGGTCTTGGCCCCATCCTGGACCCCCGGTTCCCTCTTCAGTCTCCTTTCTCCCCTGTTTTTACCGCTTCTTCCCTCTCCTCATCTCATTGTATAGCCTCGAACGTGGCCCTGCCACCCTTTTTTATGAATGAAAGAAGAATGTTTTTTTCCCTTCTTCCCTTTTTTTGTTGTTGGCTAGCTTTTGCTCGGCTATGTGTTTCGTGGTTTGCTCTCTTTCTCTCTCCCCTGTTCTTCTTGGATTCTCTCGTTCGCATTCACCAATATATATATTAGGCTGATGATAGCCTCTTCCATCGATCTCATGATTCAGCAAGGGCGGGTTTCCCTTCTGGACAGCATCCACTCCCTTCCCAGACACAACCCAAGCCCATTGCCCCTGTTCAGGCCCATTGCTTCCCCAAACAGTCCTGATCCCTTTCCCTTAGCCAACTAACGCACTACTTGGCCTAGATTTAACCCAGCCCGTAAACCCTTTTACTTCACCGATGCCCCTCAACCCCTTTTGGCCGGCACACCCTTGGCCCTTCCCAGCCGGTGCACCCTTGGCTTCTTCAGCCCGACGCACCCTCGAACCAGCCAGCTCGGTACACCTCAACTCCTTCTGGCCGACACACACCTTGAACCACCTAGCCGGCACACCCTTAACCATGCTAGCCCGGCACACCCTTGTGCCCCTCAGCCCAGCACACCCTTTGGCCTCCCTAGCCCGGCACTCCCCTGATTAGTTCCAGAGGTTTTCCCCCCCTTTATCCATCGCTGCTTTCGGGTTTTCCGAGGATTCATTAAAGGTGCTGCCGCCTTTGGGCGCCCACCTCCAGTTGACGGGTTCTGCCACTCCCTGTGGGTGCATTCCCTTTATCTCCCTTACGCTCGGGTCAAGGGGAGATGCTGCCGAATTTTTGTTAGAAAATAACAAGACGTTAAAAGGCAAAAGGACGCAACAAACAAATGGGATAATAAATACATAGCAAAAGACAACAAAAGCAACAAATAAATAGAACAACAACAGATTGCAAGAAGAAGGAGAAAAGATTTGTATAAAACTACGCAGAAATCAAAGAAAAGAAGAAAAGAAAAGCCTTAAAAATAAGTAACAGTGGAGTGGGCCTTCATCGGCGCGTCTGTTCCAGCCTTCGTCGGTACACCCTATCAACCCCCCCAGCGGCACACTCTAACAACCCTTCAACGACACACCTTCTTGGCCCTTCGGCGGCACGCTCCTCCCCACCCACACCCTCTCCTCCTCACCGTCTCACGTGGAATGGTCTTTCCCGAAGTGGAGCACAATATATAGACTTTGAGCTGCAGCCAATGGACAACGTACAGACTTTGAGCTGGCCAATGTATAGACTTTGAGCTGCAGCCAATGGACGATGTACATACTTTGAGCTGGCCAATGTATAGACTTTGAGCTACAGCAAATGGACGATGTATAGACATTGAGTTGGCCAATGTATAGACTTTGAGCTGCAGCAAATGGACGATGTATAGACTTTGAGCTGGCCAATGTATAGACTTTGTGTGCATGCAACCAGCCAATGTATAGACTTTGAGTTGCAGCAAATAGACAATGTATAGACTTTGAGCTGATGAATGTACAGACTTTGTGTGCAGCAACCAGCCGATGTATAGACTTCGTGTCGTAGCGACCAGCCAATGTATAGACTTTGGACTGAGGGACGTACAGACTTCGTGTGTGCTAGCAGCCAGTGTACAGACTTTGAGTTGCAGTAAATGGACAATATACAGACTGCGCGTGTGCTAGCAGACGGTGTACATACTTCGAGTTAGCCCGGCACGCCCGCCAACTCCCTCCCCGGCATACTCTCTTGGCGCTTCTCCGGTACCCTCTAACCTACCCGGTACACCCTCCAGCCCCCCCTCTCCGGCACGCTCTCCCTGTCCTCGCCGGTACGCCCCTCTTAGCCCACCAACGGCCCACTCTTCATTCCAAAAAATATGTAAAAATATATAATAATAATGATAATAATACTAATAAAAGAAAATAACAAAAATCATGATAAATAAATAATCCTGAATGTATAATAAATAAACTAAAACATGTAAAAAAATAGATATATAATAATAATAATAATAATAATAAAAGTTATCCAAAAACAAATGCAGAAAGGGGAATAAACAGCACAAGATTATATGGTAAAAAAAATCCCAGATAAAAAAATGGTAAAATCCACATTGCAGCCCCATCTCTCTCCGTGATCCGACACAGAAGGAACAATAATGCCGCCCTCTCAGGCCTGGCCCGAGTCTTGGGAACTATCCCGACATGGCCAAGCCCCGACCTAGTCTCGGGCCGATATTCGATTAAACTGGACTCGTTCCTCGGGCCGGATCCCTTCCGAGCCACTACTAAAATTGCCGCACGTTCGGCAGACATTTGAACGGGTTCACCTCGATTTCTGCCGCGTCTCTATTACGGACCTGTGTCCGAACATGACCGATATGGCCGACGGCTCCCATCCCGACATGGTCGTAACCCAGCTTTGCTCTGGGCCAATAGCCTGTCGAATCGGATTCATCCTAATGGGATCCCCCCCGCTCTTTCATTGAAGTTGCTACGAACTCGGCATACATTTGTACGGGGTTGTTTCTATCTACGTTGTACCTTCGATATGGACCCTTGTCCGAATATCAAGTGGTCCGCAAGTGACCGACAGAAATCTGAATAGAACGAGATGGCTCATGTCATCCCTGGACCCTATACACGGGAATATCAATAAGGTCTTTGTGGGCTGCGCTTGGACCTCGGGTCCGTCCCGATTATGGTCATTATCTGACCCACACCCTCGGCCTATAGCTCGCTTCCTTCGAACATGTTTTAGTTTTGGAATCTAGTCCCGGGACTCTTCCCCGTTGCCCTCCGGCACCGGAAACATTACTGATGCCCATGCAAGCCCCGTCTGGACCGCGGGAGGCGCCCCCGGTATGGTCCCGACTCGATCTCGCACCGGGCCAATAAATTCGCTAGTTTCCTGCTACACTAACCGAGATTTAACCGAATATTTTCAGTATCTCGGAATAATGTATTTGCCGTATCACGGCATGCATATGTTCCAGGTCCTCCTGCGACGATTATGATATTCTCAAGCCGGACACCCGTCCAAATATTAAACGGTCTCCCGAATGACCGACACGTTTCGAACGTCCGCTTCCCTAGACATAGGGCTTTTCAGCCGATTCAAGGGATATTCCCTCGTTGCCCCCTTGGTACCGGAAATATTAATGACGCTCATGCAAGTCTTGTTTCGACCGCGGGGGGCCCACCGCAGTATGGTCGCAGCTTGCTCTTGCACCAGGCCAACTGATTTATTGGTTTTTGACCGCTCCAATCGAGGCTCAGCCGAACGTTTTCCGCCCTTCCGAACAATAAATTTGTCATACCTCGACATACATGCGTTCCGATTTTCCCGCGACAACCGTGATTTTCTCGAGCCGGACATTCGTCCGAACATTAAATGGTCAGTACACGACCGACATGATCGCGAATGTTTTCTTCTTACCCTCATACGGGGATTTCGATGCTTCCTAATAGACCTTTTGTGCAATTAACTTTCTGGCCATGAGGCCCTGATTCCCGGCGATTAATCAAGGGTGTTCCCTCGTATGGGGGATGTAAATGACGCCGTGGCCTTTATGGCGCGGCGGGTTTTTATCCCGACACGAACCACACAATCGTCTGATCGAGTCAGATCGAGCGCACCATGGGCTCTTCGGAGCCCGAACAAATTGTCACTTCGGTGACTGGCACGCCCACACACTTAATAGATGAACCACCTGAATAAGTGAATTTTAGTGCATCCACACACGTGCAAAAGGACTCTCATGGTGACTTACTACCGCCGATGTTCTCCCCACTCTTGGGGTGAACAAGGAAATCCTAGCACCCCTGGCTGGTTCACAAGACTCACAGTCACTGGCATTACTCAAGGCCTATATAGAAATCGCTTTCCAAGGAAACCAACATTGTGCGAGAATAGCCCTCCACACGTACACGGGGCACGATGACTCAAGCTAACATAACGAAGAAGCCTAGAACACACGAGGTCACCCAGACTCTCAAACCACACGGGCATATTATTCAAGGAATCATGACTCCCATAGACACCCAAAAACATGAACTTGGGCTAACAGGGTGTTCAAGACATTCACTGGGCAAAAGGTCGACCAACGGGTCTCAATCGGGTCAACCGATAGCCAAAAGGGTGCAAAGGGCTATATTTTGGTAGACTAGACCATTGGGTTGGTCGACCTACTACAGACAGGTCGGTCGACAAGTCGGTCAACCGTTCCAGCACGGTCGCCCGTTCCGTGGCGAACCCAGATCGGTCGACTGACCCAGCTCATCGGTCGACTCGACCCCACCCAAGGGGTCCTATTTCACGCCCCACTCGATCCCGATCGAGGGGGAAAACATCAAGGACCTTGCCCCGACTCCCAAACCCCTAAAAGCACACAAATAAACGGGGAAACGTCGCCCAATCCGGTGAAAATCGATACTCGCCGTAAACATGAAAAAATCACCCCGGCATGAACAAAAACCCACTCTTGGCCTCGCCTCGACCTACAAATCGAGAAAAATGGAATGCATGTACTAGGGATCCATCCCCCTATCTCATATGACGATTTTTCACACCGAGAACGCCGATTCCATACGAAATCGCCCCTCGAACCGACGCCAAGCTCAAAAATCTGTGAATGAGCTCCACCACGCCACCACCCCATTCCTCGCTCCATCCTCACTGCTCGCCATCCCACGTGACCAGCTGTCTCACCCACGCCGTCCTCGTCGGCCGCCCGGAGCATGGGTGGGGAGAGGGAGAGAAACGAGAGGGGAGAGGGAGAGAATAAGAGAATGGGGGTGAGAGGCTGTGTGGGTTGATTTAAATAGAAAACATTTTGTGGATTTAAAAATCTAGAAAATAAAAAATGAGAAAAAAACATCCCCATGATCTTCAAAAAATACACAACTCGCCTGCAATGTCTTGGAGCCCGAAAACACATTGTTTCACCACATACAGGGATCCGAGGGCCTGATAGTCAAAATTCTGATTTAATTATACAACACGATCTAGGATCCATGGAAACACTTCGAAACCCACAGATTCCTGATCAGAAAATCTCATGTCATTACAGTCCTCCCCCATTACAAAAATTTCGGCCTCAAAATTTGAAGCAACTTCCATCTCACAGGGGAAGAATGACTTATTCAACTGGTGTGGACACTCAAAATTTTTGCGGACAGCGAGCACATTCTAACTCTAGTCATTTTGAAGCGGACGAAGGAAAAGAAGAAGGTTAGAAATGAAAGAATAAATAATGGAAAAGAAACAAAAAAGGAGAAAAAAAAGAAATAATAATAAATAATAATGAAATAAAATAGATAATATATAAATAAGTAATATATATATGATTATAAATAAATAAATAAATAAAAAGGGGGGAGGACCCACCCTCTCTCTCTGTCTCTCCCGTTGTTTCTCTTTCTCTTTCTCGCTCTCGTTCTCTCTCTCTCTCACCTCCTCCCCCCTCTCATCGGGCACACCCGCGAGGGGCTTCACCCGGCACACCCGCGAGCGGCCTCCACCGGCACGCCTGCGAGCGGCTCCATCAGCACGCCTTCGGTAGTCTTCGCCCGACACACCCGCGAGCGGCCTCCGCCGGCACACCTGCGAAGGGCTTCACCCAGCCCGTCCAACCGGCACACTACCGCTGCTCTCTCTCCGCCCTGGGTGCCCGCATGATCTTGGCACCCTCCATCCAGAAGATGTCCCTTGATTTCGAGACTTCCGTCTTCAAGAAGGGGAAGATCAGCCTCGCCGGCCATGACGAATACATCGTTTAAAGAGGCATGAATCTCTCTTACATCTACTGCCCGACGCTTTCAAGGGTACCAAGCAGATAGGTGTCATTAGATGGGGATCCCAGGGCCCTGCCCAAGCACAAAACCTGAGGGATTCCCTCGCTGAAGTAAGACCTGACATTGTGGTTAAGATTGGGGTAAGAAAAGGTTCACGTTCTTTTGCTGAGGCACGGGCTGCGAGGTTTCAGTGAAGAAAATAGAACTCTGGGTGACACTTGGGAAACTGTTTCGAGCAGTGATCTTCTGTTGTTGTTGTTGATTTTTGATGCAACAACAAGCTGATAATTATGAGAAAATATTCTCGCTCATGAAGCCAGACAGCATCCTCGGGCTTTCTCATGGCTTTCTTCTTGGCCACGTACTTGCAGTCACTTGGCCTTGATTTTCCTAAGAACATTAGTGTTATTGCTGTATGCCCCCAAGGGGATGGGCCCATCAGTAAGGAGGCTTTATAGCCAGGGCAAAGAAGTTAATGGTGCAGGGATAAATTCCAGTTTTACTGTTCATCAGGATGTTGATGGTCTAGCCACTGATGTTGCTTTGGGATGGTCAGTTGCTCTAGGATCTCCGTTTACATTTGCCACCACCTTGGAGCAGGGGTACAAGAGTGACATTTTTGGAGAGCATGGTATTCTACTTGGAGCTATACACGGGATTGTGGAAGCCTTGTTTAGAAGGTACACTGAAAATGGAATGAGTGAAGAGGTGGCCTATAAGAATACTGTTGAGTGCATTACGGGAATTATATCAAAGGCAATTTCTACAAAGGGGCTGTTGGCTGTTTATGACTCTTTATCTATGAATGGCAAGAAAGACTTACAGGCTGCATACAATGTGCAACTTTGTCCGGTCGACAAAACAGTTTGGGTAAAGATTTAAGTATGTATAGTCCATGTACAAGCAAACACCTATCTTGCAATCATGAACTTTGTGCATCTGAACCTAGCTGCAGAAGCCCAAGACAACCATGTCCCTACAACATTAGCTACTACGCAGAAAACACATCGAGTTCAGGATTGTTGGTGGAGGACATACTATACTTGGCTTCAAGCAATCCCCACATGGTGATACAAGCTTCTGTCGTTATAGGGTGTGGTAACAGGCAAACCGGTGGGTATTTGAACGGAATTGCACCTGATGGCGTTCTTGGGTTAGGACCTGGTGATATTCCAGCCCCAACTATTCTTGCAAGGGAAGGACTGGTACAGAATTCTTTTTCATTGTGCTTTGAAGAAGATGATACTGGGAGGATATTGTTCGGGGACCAAGGAGTCTCTAGCCAACAATCTACCCCTCTCATTTCCGTGGATGGAAAATACTCCACCTATATTGTTGAAGTAGAGGGATGGTGCATTGATGGTCAGTGTCTTAGACAAACCAGAACCAAAGCATTAGTGGATAGTGGTTCATCTTTCTCTTATCTCCTTGCAAATGTGTATAAAATTATTGTTATCAAGTCTGACAGACCTAGAGGATAATTTTGTGACAATTGGACAAAACATTATGACAGGATACCGGATGGTGTTTTGAAAGAAAGAACATGAAATTGGGATGGTCGTACTCCTACTGTCGTGATGTGGACAGCAACCGGACGGTGCCATACTACCCCGCCCGGCACGCTCACCCATCAGGCACCCACCTCAATCGGCACACTGTTGCCACCTCTCCACCCGGTGCACCTATATGCCCTCTAGCCAGTGCACTAATCATGATCTCAGCCGGCACACTGTTGCCACCCCTTGGCCGGTACACTCCCGCGCCACTATCTTCCACCGGCACACTACCGAACGCCCTCACCCGGTGCAGTACAAACACCCCTTGGCCGGCACACTTTGCCAGCCCCTCAACAGCACACTTCTTGGGTCTTCCAACGGCACGCCCCTACAAGCCTTCAGCGGCACACTATTTCAAGCCTTCAGCAGCACACATTTCGAGCCTTCAACGGCACACTTTTCCAGCCTTCCAACGTCACACTATTTCAAGCCTTCAGCGGCACACCCCTGCAAGGGCCTTCAGCGGCACACCTTCAAGGTTCTTCAGCAGCACACTTACGAAGGCCTTCAGTGGCACACCTGCGAGGCTCTCCAGCGGCACGCCTTCCTCAGCCCCCAGCGGCACAACGTTCGGCCCATCCACGCCGGTGAACGCTCGTAGCCCTCAACGCGCAGCGAAAGCATGGCAGGCCCATGCCTGGACCTTGCTGGGCTGTCCTCGCCCCACCTACTCCCATCCTCGACAGTCGTCAGCCTGACCATGGGTACAAGAACCCCTCGCTCCGACAAAAAGACGGACACAGAGGGAGACGGAGAATACACAGAGGCCTACACGGACGAAGAGAGAAGAGAGAAGGGGAAGAAGAAGAGCTGGCCCGTCCAAGCTCGGCAAGCCCAGGAGGGCTCCAGAGAAGAAGAAGAAGCTAGAGAGAGAGAGGAAGAGAGTAGGAAAAAGAGAGAAAGAGAGAGGGAGAGAGAGAGGCTTCATGTAACGGGGAAGTGGGGAAGAGCAGGGAGCCGTCGCCCCTGCTCAACCCCAACACTTTCTTCCCCTCATCCTTTCCTCCCCCTCAAGTTCCTCTTCTTCTTCCCCCATCGCTTGTAGCTTTAGCTTCGGTGTGTTACAATGTATACGGCCGGTTATGGCCCTTTTCTCTTCATGAATGAAAACTCCCCCTCTTTGGGTTTCTTTTTGTCTCCGTCGTTTTGAATCACTATATGAGTTTGGTCGTTTCCTTCTTCCCCTCCGGCGGCTTGAGTCTCTTGCACTGATCTTCTCCCCCTGTCGTGGTCCCCCGTAGGGCCTCTAGCCCTCACATTTGCTCACATGCTCAAAGGGAGATGCCCTTCTTTTCTCCTCTGCGTACCCATGCCTCTGCCTTGAAGCCCCCCTTTTTTGAGCCTTTCCCATCCTGCCAAGTTTCCTTTGAAGCCTGCCAAACCCAATACCCCAGCCCGGTGCACCCATGGCTCCCTGACCAGCACACACTTTGGCCCTCCCAGCCGGCATACACATAACCCCTCCCCTTGGCCGGCACACAGCCCTTTGGCCTTTTGCCCGGTACACCCCTCTATATGCTCGCAGTGACACACCCTTGACTCGTCCGCTCACCGGCACAGCCCTTGTCAGAGCCTTCCCCGGCACAGCCTGGCCACCTCCAGCCCGATACACCACCCAATTCCCTGGCCGGTGCACTTCCTGCCTCTCTTGCCCGGCGCACATCTTTGAGCTCCCTAGCCGGCACACCAGTCCTCTCCTTTTGCCCGGTGCACCCCTAGCCAGTCCTAGAATCGTCTTCCCCTCGTTGTTTCCCCCGGGTTTTCCAAAGTTTCTTTAAATGTGTTGTCGCCCTTGGCACACACCTCAGCTGTCGGGTTCCGCCACTCCATGTGGGCGCGTTCCCTGTATCTCCCTTACCATCCGGGTCAAGGGGAGATGCTGCCGAATTTTCGTTGGAAATAACAACATGTTGAAAGACAAAAGAAAGCAACAAACAAATGGAATAACAATGAATCAAAAAGGCAAAAGGAAGCAACAAACGAATGGAACAATAGGTAACAGAACTTTCTAACCAGGCAAGGCATGGCCGACAACATGTGAAGAACGGAACTTGTTGAGAACATGATAGATTAAACGTTCGATCCGTGAAGAGAGACCGAGCAAACAAGGGGGAGGGGAAGGGAGATTTGTATAAAACTACATAAAAGCTGGAGAAAAGGAGAAAAGAAAAGCCTTAAAAGAACCAGAGGGAGAGTGGGTCTTTTTAGAAATTCTCAACCTACTCCCTCAGCGGTACACCCTCATAGCCCCTCGGCGGCACGCTCCCCAGCCCTTCAGTGGTACGCCCTTCAACCCTCCTCACCCACTCCCTCTCTCCCTCATCTATCTCTCTGTCTCACCTCTTCTTCCACCGTCTCTCCGAAGTGGAACCCAATGTACAGACTTGGCAGGTTGATACACAAACACAGCAACAAGCAATGTATAGACTTTGCGTGAAGGATTACACAAATGCAGACAGTGAAGCATGTACATTGGAAATGGATGTTCAGACATGCCGTGAACGAATGTATGGGCTTAATGTGCTTGTGACAACAATGTACAGACTTTGAGCTGGCCAATGTATAGACTTTGAGCTGTAGCAGATGAACAATGTATAGACTTTGAGCTTGCCAATGTATATACTTTGAGCTGCAGCAAATGAACAATGTATAGACTTTGAGCTGGCCAATGTATAGACTTTGAGCTGCAGCAAATGGACAATGTACAGACTTTGAGCTGGCCAATGTATAGACTTTGAGCTGCAGCAAAATGGACAATGTACAGACTTTGAGCTGGCCAACGTATAGACTTTGAGCTGCAGCAAATGGACAATGTACAGACTTTGAGCTGGCCAACGTATAGACTTTGAGTTGTAGCAAATAGACAATGTACAGACTTTGAGCTGATAGATGTATAGACTTTGTGTGCATGCAACCAGCCAATGTATAGACTTTGAGTTACAGCAAATAGACAATGTACAGACTTTGAGCTGATGAATGTACAGACTTTGTGTGCAGCAACCAGCCGATGTGCAGACTTCGTATCGCAGTGACCAGCCAATGTATGAACTTTGGGCTGAGGGACGTACAGACTTTGTGTGTGCTAGTAGCCAGTGTACAGACTTTGAGTTGCAGTAAATGGATAGTGTACAGACTCTGCGTGTGTGCTAGCAGCCAATGCACATACTTTGAGTTGTAGCAAATGGATAATGTGCAGACTCTAGCAGACGATGTACAGACTTTGAGTTAGCCCGGCTCGCTCCTCTCCTCCCTTCGCCGGCGCTCTTTGGAATGTCTTCATCAGCATGCCACCCCCCTTTCTTCACCGGTACACTATCTCTGGGCTTCCCCGGCACGCTCCAAGGTACCCTCGCCGGCACGCTACCTGCTGTCCTCGCCGGCACACTCCTTCAGCCCCGCTTAACCCCCCCAACGACCCACTTTTCCTTCCAAAATAAATAAATATATAAACATATATAAATATGTCATGATAATGATAATGATAATAATGATAATAAATTAATAAAAAAATTATGATAAATAAATAAACCTGAATATACATATATGAGAAATAAACAAAAAAATGTGAAATAAAAATAATAATAGTAAGAAAAAGGAAAGGGAAAATATAATACTAATAATAATAAACAAAATAGAGAAATCATCCAGAATAAATACATAAAAGGAAAATAAGCAATAATATATATATATGCACATAATTTAAAACCCAGATAAAAAAAATGATAAAATCCACTCTGCATCCCCGTCTCTCTCGTGATCCGGTGCTGAAGGAACAACAATGTCGCCCTTCCAGGTTGGGCCTGAGTCTTGGGAATTATCCCGAAATAGCCATGGCCCGACCTCGCCTCGGGCTGACATTCCGATTAAACCGGACTTGTTTCTCAGGCCGGATCCTTTACGAGCCACTACTAAAATTGCCACACGCTCGGCAGACATTTGAACGGGTTCACCTCGATTTTCGCCGCGTTTCTATTACGGACCTGTGTCTGAACATGAAAAGACCCGTGAGCAACCATTATGGCGGACGGCTCCCTCCCCGACATGGTCGTGAGCCGGAATTGCTCCAGGGCGATAGCCCGTTAAATCGGATTCATTCTAATGGGATTCGTTCCTGTTCTTTCATTGAAACTGCCGTAAACTCGGCATACATTTGTACGGGATCGTTTCCATCCACGTCGTACTTTCAATATGGGCCCTTGCCCGAACATGAAAAGGTCCATGAGTGACCGACAAAATCAGAATAGAATGAGACGATCCTCGCCACCCCTGGACCCCTTCCATAGGAATATCAATAAGACCTCCGTGGGCCATGCTTAGACCTCGGGTCCGTCCCAATCGTGGTCGCCGTTCGGCTCATATCCTCGGTCTACAGCCCGCTCCCTTCGAACACGTTTTCGGTTTTGGAGTCTAGTCCTGGGACTCTCCCCCATTGCCCTCCGGCACCAAAAATATTAATGATGCCCGCGCAAGCCTCGTTTGGACCATGGGAGGCGCCCCCGGTATGGTCTTGACTCGATCCCGCACCGGGCCAATAGATTTACCGGTTTCCTGCTACACTAACCGAGATTTAACCGAATGTTTTCAGTGTCCCAGAATAATAAACTTGCCGTATCCCGGCATGCATATGTTCCAGGTCCTCCCGCGACGATTACAATATTCTCAAGCCGGACTCCCGTCCGAATATTAAACGGTCTCCCGAATGACCGACACGTTTCGAACGTCCGCTTCCCTAGACACAGGGCTTTTCAGCCGATTCAAGGGATATTCCTTCGTTGCCCCTTGGCACCGGAAATATTAATGACGCTCATGCAAGTCCTGTTTCGACCGCGGGGGGCCCACCGCAGTATGGTCGCAGCTTGCTCTTGCACCGGGCCAACAGATTTACTGATTTCTGACCGCTCTGACCGAGGTTTAGCCGAACATTTTCCGTTCTTCTGAACAATAAATTGCCATATCCTGGCATACATATGCTCCGATTTTCCCGCGATGATCGCACTTTTCCTGAGCCGGACATTCGTCCAAATATTAAATGGTCAGCACATGACTGACATGACCGCGAATGCTTTCTTCTCACCCTCATGCGAGGATTTCAATACCTCGTAATAGACCTTCCATGCAATCGATTCCTTGGCCATGAGGCCCTGATTCTCGTCGATTAATCAAGGGTGTTCCCTCGTATGGGGGATGTAAATGACGCCGTGACCTTTATGGCGTGACGGGTTTTGGTCCCGACACGAACCACACAATCGTCTGAACGAGTCAGATCGAGCGCACCATGTGCTCTTTGGAGCCCGAATAAATTGTCACTTTGTGACTGGCACGCCCACACACTTAATAGATGAATCAACCATTCCCGAATAGACGAGCTTAATAAACGAACGAAAAGTGTGTCCACAGCTGGCAACGCTCCGAGAGCTCCAGCTTAAACCTCTCTTCTCGTGAAACCACCACTCCTGAGGGATACAGCCAGACCATGCTACTAACGGAAAACATCTCACTTCATATACACCATCCACACTGATTCCAAAGCGAGTATTACATGCAAAAAAGATACAAGTCTAGTGTAATACACCAAATTTTTATATAAATTTTCTGAGATTTTTTTGGAGATTAATGAAATTAATCAAAATTTAAATAGAGTTTTTCTTTGGGTTAAATAAGTTATTATGGAAGCACAAATGATAACCAATTGACTTGGCCCATTTAAATAAGCCTAAGAGACCTAAAATAAAACCCATAAGGTTTGGCCCATATTCTAGAAGCTTAAATTAGTATATTTATGAAATTTATGGGGATAGTTACTCCTTATTAAAAAATAAACAGATAAATAATAGAAAGAGTTTGAATTTAATCAAAATTCGGCGCCCAAGATCAAAAGCGGTCTATCACGCGACCGCTTAGGACAAGAAACGGTCCTGCCAGGATCGCTTTTAAGATTCCGAACGCGAGCAGTTTAGATCGCACAAAAACTCCATTTTCTTCAGTCTAAATCATCTGGGATTGATGCAATTTGTTGGCTAGAAGACTCTAGAACACCTTTAGGATGGATTGGTTACCTAATTAGGACTCTAAGTTCGTACAAATCCCTAAAACCCTAGCTAAACCTATAAATAGACCCCAGAACCAACCTGCGCGACCCTCACTATTGGCTCGCGTGGAACTAAGGTAAGGAGGATGAATTAGAGGTATGTTCTTTAGAATATTTTGTTCATCATACTAAGGTCTAACTACCCTCCAAATTTCATCTTAGGAGATCAAGCCACCAGGAAGATAGAGGCGTTCAAAGTTGTTGGTTCGGTACAAGAATCTCAGGAAATTATGCGACCGGGCCAGATTGATCAGCAAAATAGGAAGCCTAAACGAGGTAATTAGATAAGGGTTCTTTAGAGTTATTTGTCCCTTTTAATATCATCTTTTTACCCTCAAAATTTCGTGATCATAGGTTAAGAGGATCAAGAGTTAGAAGGACACGAAGTTGCTGTTCCAATTCAGGACGAGCAGAAAATAGGGTCAAGTTCCAATCTTAAATTTGACGATTAAAGCCTAGTCCAGAGGTAGGTTATCTCATGAACGGTTTAAACTTGTTGTTAGGAATAAAAGTCCTCTGATTTCATTCATTTTCATGTCATGTACATAGAGAATTTTATGTTTTATTGGGACTGTGCATTTAGTGTAATCTTCATGCATGAATCTTAGCCCTAATTGAGTTAAAAAGAAAATATCTTGTTCATTATACACAAACCCATGCATATTTTTGACATATTCTTGTTCTAATCATGCTTTACAGTAGATTCTCGTTGATTTCCATGCATAACATGCCCTAGATTAGTGTTTATTTTACTATTTTCTCGATTTTCTGTCAAACAGACAGAAACGGTATATATGTGACCGCCAAAGATAGCTAAGCGGCCCCCGATAGACCGCTAGACTCCTGTAAACGGTCCTCACTAGACCACTTTTCGGTTCTGAGAACTAGCCCGAGCATAACTAAAATTTTGCCTAAATATAACTCTATAATTATGGTAGTTTTCACTCAAAATTATGTTAAACACCTTGTTTCAGCATGAGCATGATTTTAAACTTTATTTTCATTATCATGTAATTTCATGCTTAAAAGTTATAGTTTTGTAATTAAATATTTCCTCTTTTGTTTATGAAACATGATTCATGGTGATATTAGAACGTTGTTTTGATCGCTGTTTTCACACGATCCACTCTTATCTCTGGAGTCATTTCTTAAGTACATGACATATATTGCGGTATGTGACCATTAGTTACACTTTGCACTTATAGGCACACTCTCTTAGACTTATGAACCTCTCCACCGGATATTCCTTTTGTCGGACTAGGGGATTATGTTTCAAGGCCTCCGTAAGACTCCGCGAGCCTGGGATTCCAACTAGGACGCCGAGCTGGTTGTACCTTTAAAACCTAAATTATCTAGAAGGCACTTATACCATCAATGTTTTCTGAATTCTGAGTCACAAACGGTCCTGACTCGACCACATAGCTCTGCCTAACGGTCCAGACTTGACCGCCTGATTCATGAAACGGTCTAGGAAACGACAGCTTATTTCCTGATTTTGTCTAACCCGAGGTTAATCCTTGGGGTTGGTTTTCTTGAGTTCCAAGATGGTCTTAGGATTATCTGGAGTTCCAACATATGCTTAACAAGTAATATTATGATATGAAACTTAATGAAGGTACCGTTATGCTACCGGAATACCGCCGGAGTATAATATTCTTTTAATTCTTCCTTGATATCTCATGTTAGTTTTGGTACATTCTATACCTTGGTTACTTGGTCATGAGACTTATTATTTGGAATTGAATTATTGGCCGAAATTATTGTTGTATCTCGTGAAAGTAGCTGGATTTATAACTTGAAGATGCAAGATCGGGCACGGATTGTGTCCAAGGACTCCATGCTAGTCCCCTCGACGGATTGTCGGAAACGTGCTATAAACCATGGGGTACAATGATACTGACGTCGTATTGCGCTGGGAGTACTTTCTTTTATAAATGAGTGAAAATCACACGGCTCGTTATGGAAATTACATGCTTGTTAATGACTTTCTAGTACATAGCCTTTATAAGGTTGTGTAAAGTACTTTCTAGATACTTACTCGTACATTCTTGTTCATAAAAGGTCAAATTTATATCTACATGATTAATCTTGCTTGTTCATGGTCTATACTCACTCACGTCTACTTGCTCAGTTATTTCATGATTCTTGGTTATCTTAGTTTATATCGCTTGTTTATCATGTTCTTATTATTATCTTGATCCTAGAGCTAAGATATTAATCACTTAACTATTGCCTTCTTGTTGATACGAAGATACCTGCTGGGCAAGTGTGCTCATACCTACTTTCTCAATTTTTCAAGAAGTACAGGTGAATCGGATTCAGAATATACAAGTAGCAGGTCCGAGAGTGATTGAAGGTCAAATGGATCGAGAGAAGACCTAGTTGTCAAGAGTCTAGTTGAGTCCTATTGTAATTTTCTATTTTCTAAAGTCTATGATGTAAGGATGTTTAAAGTCATGAATCTAATGTACTTGTGGTTACTAGTATAGAATAAAGTGAGAATTTGGAAAATTTACTTGTGCAATTACTTTTATGTGATTGTCTTGCACTCTGATTTCTTACTTGCAAGAGGCTTACCATGCCAGATGTTCACGTTCCGATATTCATTCCGCTGTATTAAAAGTTTGGGGCGTGACAGATAAAGTGGTATCAGAGCCTAGGCCTAGAAGTCCTAGGAAAGATGTCATGTCATAGGTCAAGTCCAAGGTTTAAGGACCCATGCCTATGAAACAAGGAAAGAAAATTCCCCACCCATGAGAGAAATTGGGTAGAACCCGGGATGAGCTAGTAGTTAGATATTATCTTTAAGATTAACCCATCAATTCCGTTAGAATTAACAAATCCCTTACTCTTCTCAGGTACTTTACTCTTACAATGGCTCACCGTGTTGATTGGGGTGGAATGCAACAAATAGTTGCAGGCCTCACTCAGGCCTTGCAAAATATGGCTCAAGCCAGCGCTAGGGCAGGAGCTGGTGATTTGCACCACAATTTCCAGAGTTTAAACCCTCCATGATTTTTGCGTTCTTCTAACTCCGATGAGGCAGAAAACTGGATTGATGAAATGAACTGTATATTCGAGGTCATGCAATGTGCCGACCAAGAGAAGGTTCATCTTGTTACGTTTCAGTTAAACAAAGACGCATCTACCTGGTGGAAGTCTATTCCGACACCGCCAGCAGACGCACCACACACATGGGATGGATGTTTGACTCTTTTTCGAGCCAGGTATTTCTCCGAGCATGTCAAGGAGAGGAAGGCGGCTGAATTCGCGTCATTACGTCAAGGCATGATGACAGTGACGGAATATGAGTTACAATTCTCTCGCCTGGGACCCTATGCTCAACATCTAGTGAGCACATATCTTCTTAAAGCAAATCGCTTTATGGACGGGTTGTGACCCATTTTCATCCAGCAACTTGGCCCACAAAACATTCAGACCTACGCAGAGATGGTCCAACGGGCACACTTATGTTAACGGACCTTGGAGAAGGTCGATAAACTCAAGGGTAAAGTGGAGGAGCCAAGCCGAAAGTCTAATAGGCGAGGTAGGAAGCAAGAAAATTTCAGCATCACCTATAACTCTCGGGATAGCAAGAAGAGATCTCGGAATGGGGACGACAAGGATGATCATCGAAATAAAAAGATTAAAGAAGAAGATAAGCAAGTCATGACGGCTTGCTCGTTCTGTGATAAATTCGGTCATGTGATTGAAGAATATTGGAAGCGTTTGGGCGCATGCCTAAGACGTGGAAGTCGGGAGCACCGCATGCCTGACTGTCCTCTGATGAAAGAGCAATCATCCACGAGGAGCAATGGTGGACGAAAGCGGCAAGTTAGATTGAATGCCGTATTGGAGGATGAACCAACCAAAGAAGGGGAGCTCATTGAAGGTACAATTCATATTTATTCCCATCCTGCTTTTGTGTTATTTGATATAGGTGTTACTCATTCCTTTATTGCTAGTTCCTTTACAGAAACATTGCCTATTTCACTTGTTCCCTTACCATCGGATTTAACCATAGTCACTCCTTTAGGATTGGGAACGGAATTGAAAACCTATTTCCCCAATAGTGAAGTTACTGTAGAAGGGCATAATCTTCTCACTAATCTCGTATGCCTTGATATGGAAGGCTACAATGCCATATTAGGAGTTGATTAGCTTGTAGACCACGACGCCTATATAAATTATCGCAGTAGGATAATTTCCTTTCGAAAACCAGGTCTCCCACGATTTTCTTTTCTTGGCATCAAATACCGGAAGCATCCCTCTCTTATTTCATCTCTTTACACTTGCAAACTCATTTCGCAAGGATGTGAAGCTTTTCTTGCCTCCGTAGTAGTTACCGAGTCTAAGGAATTTCAGATAGAAGAAATCCCCGTAGTTAGGGAATTTCCTGATATTTTCCCTTCCGAGTTACCTGGCTTACCGCCCGAAAGAGAGGTTAACTTCACCATTGAACTCACACCTGGAGCAGCACCAGTGTCAATAGCTCCTTACAGGATGTCCCCCACGAAATTGAAGGAACTAAAGAAGCAACTTCAGGACTTGCTATAAAAAGGCTTCATTTGACCTAGCACATCCCCTTGGGGTGCGCCAGTTTTATTTATCAAGAAGAAGGATGGTTCCCTCAGATTATGCATTGACTACCGATAGTTGAATCAACTTACTATCAAAAACAAATATCCATTGCCGCGTATTGATGAGCTATTTTACCAACTTTCTGGCGCGGAGTACTTCTCCAAGATCGATCTCAGGTCTGGCTATCATCAACTGAGGATCAAGGATGAAGACATTCACAAGACTGCTTTCCGAAGTCGATACGGACATTACAAATTTGTGGTTATGCCGTTCTGTTTAACTAATGCACCTGCGGCATTCATGCAACCGATGAATAATATTTTTCGGCCTTATCTTGACCAATTTATGGTCGTATTCATTGATGATATTCTCATCTATTCAAAGATAAAGGAGGAACACGAGGAATATCTAATGGTTGCCTTGCAAACCTTGCGGGAACACCAGCTTTATGCTAAGTTAAACAAATGTGAATTTTGGCTTAATGAAGTCTCTTTCCTTGGCCATATCATTTCTAAAGAAGGCATTGCAGTAGATCCTTCTAAGGTTGAAGCTGTTAAGAACTGGAGCCGACCGAACACCGTATCTGAAGTTCGAAGTTTCATTGGCCTGGCTAGTTATTATAGGCGATTTATCAAGGATTTCTCCAAAATCGCCGCTCCTTTAACAAGACTCACTAGGAAAGAAAATCCTTTCGAGTGGACAAAAGAATGTGAAGAAAATTTCTTAACCCTTAAAGAGCATCTCACCACGGCACCTATACTGGTATTGCCCGTAGAAGGTGGCGGATTTGAAGTTTATACCGATGCATCTGGCGTTGGTCTAGGTTGTGTACTTATGCAAAATGGCAAGGTGATTTGCTATGCTTCAAGATAGTTAAAGCGACATGAGGAAAATTATCATGTTCATGACCTGGAACTGGTTGCTGTTATATTTGCCTTGAAGATTTGGCATCACTACCTTTATGGAGAGAAATTCATGGTCTATTCGGACCATAAGAGCTTGAAATATCTATTCTCTCAGAAAGAGCTAAATATGAGGCAAAGGCGATGGTTGGAGTACCTTAAGGACTTTGATTTTGCTATCCAATATCATTCTGGCAAGGCGAATACTATTACCGATGCGCTCAGTAGGAAACCGATGGAAAAATCAAGTCTCATGAAAGGTATGACCAATCTTATCTCTAAATTTGCTCAGTTAAATTTAGATATTAATATGAAGAAGAAAGAGCATTGCTTTATAGCCAATATCCGGACACAACCTACATTAATAGAAGATCTAGTCAAACTCCAAGATAATGACCCTGTGTTATTGGAGATCAAAGCCAATATGGAGCAACGGCCTGATTTCTTTATTGCAAACAATGGAAGATAGTTATACAGGGGACGAGTTTGTATACGGATCATGTGGATACTAAGAAATTGATCCTAGAAGAAGCTCATAAATCTAAGTACGCCATTCACCTTGGTACTACCAAGATGCATCAAGACCTCAAAAGGAATTATTGGATGCCTAATATGAAAATGGAAGTAGCAGACTATGTGTCACGTTGCCTCACTTGTCAACAGATTAAGGCGGAACATCAAAGGCCTGGTGAAAAATTGCATCCCTTGGAAATTCTGGAATGAAAATGGGAGAGTATAGGGATTGATTTTATCATGGGACTGCCTAAATCAAGAGGTGGACATGATGGGATATGGGTGATCATAGACCGTTTAACAAAATCAGCTCATTTTCTACCTATTAAAAGTCGATGGTCTGTGAATATCTTGGCTGCCTTATACATGAAGGAGATTATTAAGTTACATGGTGTCCCTATCACTATTATTTCCGATCGAGACCCTAGATTTACTTCACAATTTTGGAAGAGTTTGCAACATTCTTTGGGGACCCGATTAAATTTCAGCACAGCATTTCATCCGCAAACTGATGGACAAACTGAAAGAACCAATCAAGTGGTAGAAGATATGCTAAGAGCATGTGTTATAGACTTTGGTGGAAGCTGGCACGACCATTTATCTCTAGTGGAATTTGCCTACAATAATAGTTATCAAGCTAGCATTCAAATGGCACCATTTGAGGCACTATATGGGAGAAGCTGTCACTCACCTATCTGCTGGAGTGAAGTTGGGGAAAGACAACTTCTAGGTATAGAATTGATAAGGGATACTACCGAGAAAGTTAAGCTAATTCGAGAAAGACTCAAGATGGCCCAAGATAGACAGAAATCATATACTGATAATCGAAGGCGTGACCTGGAATTCCAAGTAGGCGACCATGTATTTCTCAAGGTCTCTCCGGGTTGAGGTATTCGAAGGTTCGGCATCAAAGGCAAGCTTACACCAAGATTCATTGGCCCTTTTGAAATTCTTGAAAGAGTGGGAGAGGTGGCTTATCGTCTAGGATTACCTCCACAGTTGGCAGGAGTTCATGATGTATTCCATGTCTCTATGTTAAAGAAATATGTTTATGATCCATTCCACATCATCACTTATGATAATTTGGAGATCCAAAAGGATTTGACGTACGAGCTAAAGCCAATCAAAATAATTGAACAAGAGGTACGTCAACTTCGGAATAAAACCATTCCCATGGTCAAAGTCCAGTGGACCAAATCTTGCCCACATGAAGCAACATGGGAGACGGAAGAAGCCATGCGCAAGAGATTTCCCGATCTATTTGAATGTAAGTACATTCTCCCTTAAAATCTATGTAATTAAATTTGGGGACCAAATTCTCTTAAGTGGGGGAGGGTGTAATACCCTAAATTTTTATATAAATTTTTTGAGATTTTTATGGAGATTAATGAAATTAATCAGAATTTAAATAGAGTTTTTCTTTGGGTTAAATAAGTTATTATGGAAGCACAAATGATAACCAATTGACTTGGCCCATTTAAATAAGTCTAAGAGACCTAAAACCAAGCCCATAAGGTTTGGCCCATATTCTAGAAGCTTAAATTAGTATATTTATGAAATTTATGGGGATAATTACTCCTTATTAAATAATAAACGGATAAATAATAGAAAGAGTTTAAATTTAATCAAAATTCGATGCCCAAGACCAAAAGCGGTCTATCGCGCGATCGCTTGGGACAAGAAATGGTCCTGCCAGGACCGCTTTTAAGAGTCCGAACGTGAGCAATTTTGATCGCACAAAAACTCCATTTTCTTCAATCTAAATCCTCTGGGATTGATGCAATTTGTTGGCTAGACGACTCTAGAACGCCTTTAGGATGGATTGGTGACCTAATTAGGACTCTAAGTTCGTACAAATCCTTAAAACCCTAGCTAAACCTATAAATAGACCCCAGAACCAACCTGTGTGACCCTCACTTTTGGCTCGCGTGGAACTAAGATAAGGAGGACGAATTAGAGGTATGTTCTTTAGAATATTTTTTTCATCATACTAAAGTCTAACTACCCTCCGAATTTCATCTTAGGAGATCAAGCCACCAGAAGATAGAGGCGTTCAAAGTTGCTGGTTCGGTACAAGAATCTCAGGAAATTGTACGACTGGGCCAGATTGATCAGTAAAATAGGAAGCCTAAACGAGGTAATTAGATAGGGGTTCTTTAGAGTTATTTGTCTCTTTTAATACCATCTTCTTACCCTCAAAATTTCGTGATCATAGGTGAAGAGGATCAAGAGTTAGAAGGCCACGAAGTTGTTGTTCCAGTTCAGGACGAGCAGAAAATAGGGTCAAGTTCCAGTCTTAAATTTGACGATTAAAGCCTAGTCCAGAGGTAGATTATCTCATGAACGGCTTAAACTTATTGTTAGGAATAAAAGCCCTCTGATTTCAGTCGTTTTCATGTATTGTACATAGAGAATTTTATGTTTTATTGGGACTGTGCATTTAGTGTAATCTTCATGCATGAATCTTAGCCCTAATTGAGTTAAAAAGAAAATCTCTTGTTCATTATACACAAACCCACGTATATTTTTGACCTATTCTTGTTCTAATCATGCTTTACAGTAGATTCTCGTTGATTTCCATGCATAACATGCCCTAGATTAGTGTTTATTTTACTATTTTCTCAATTTTCTGTCAAACAGACAGAAACGGTCTATATGTGACCGCTAGAGATAGCTAAGCGGCTCCACGATAAATCACTAGACTCCTGTAAGCGGCCCTCACTAGACCGCTTTTCGGTTCTGAGAACTAGCCCGAGCCTAACTAAATTTTTGCCTAAATATAACTCTATAATTATGGTATTTCTCACTCAAAATTATGTTAAACACCCTGTTTTAGCATGAGCATGATTTTAAACTTTATTTTCATTATCATGTAATTTAATGCTTAAAAGTTATAGTTTTGTAATTAAATATTTCCTCTTTTGTTTATGAAACATGATTCATGGTGATATTAGAACGTTGTTTTGATCGTTGTTTTCACGCGATCCATTCTTATCTCTGGAGTCATTTCTTAAGTACATGGCATATACTCTGGTATGTGACCATTAGTTACACTTTGCACTTATAGGCACACTCCCTTGGACTTATGAACCTCTCCGCCGGATATTCTTTCTGTCGGACTAGGGGATTATGTTTCAAGGCCTCCGTAAGACTCCGCGAGCCTGGGATTCTCACTAGGACACCGAGCTGGTTGTACCTTTAAAACCCAAATTATCTAGAAGGCACTTATACCATCAATGTTTTCTGAATTCTGAGTCACAAACGATCCTGACTCGACCGCATAGCTCTACCTAACGGTCCAGACATGACCGCCTGATTCATGAAACGGTCCAGGAAACGACCGCTTATTTCCTAATTTTGTCTAACCCGAGGTTAATCCTTGGGGTTGGTTTTCTTACGTTCCTAGATGGTCTTAGGATTATCTGGAGTTCTAACATATGCTTAACAAGTAATATTATGTTGTGAAACTAGATTATCTGGAGTTCCTAGATGGTCTTAGGATTATCTGGAGTTCCATCCATTCTTTTAATTCTTCCTTGATATCTCATGTCAGTTTTGGTACGTTATATACCTTGGTTACTTGGTCATGAGACTTATTATTTGGAATTGAATTATTGGCCAAAATTATTGTTATATCTCGTAGAAGTAGCTGGGTTTATAACTTGAAGATGCAAGACCGGGCATGAATTGTGTCCAAGGGCTCCATGCTAGTCCCCTCGACGGATTGTCGGAAACGTGCTATAAACCATGGGATACGATGATACTAGCGTCGCATTGCGCTGGGAGTACTTTCTTTTATAAATGAGTGAAAACCACGAGGATTGTTATGAAAATTACATGCTTGTTAATGACTTTCTAGTACATAGCCTTTACAAGGTTGTGCAAAGTACTTTCTAGATACTTACTCATACATTCTTGTTCATGAAAGGCCAAATCTATATCTACATGATTAATCTTGCTTGTTCATGGTCTATACTCGCTCATGTCTACTTGCTCAGTTATTTCATGATTCTTGGTTATCTTGGTTTATATCGCTTGTTTATCGCGTTCTTATTTTTATCTTGATCCTAGAGCTAAGATATTAATCACTTAAATATTGCCTTCATGTTGATACGAGATACCTACTGGGCAAGTGTGCTCATACCTACTTTCTAATTTTCCCGGAAGTACAGGTGAATCGGATTCGAATATACAAGTAGCGGGTCCGAGAGTGATTGAAGGTCAAATGGATAGAGAGAAGACCTAGTTGTCAAGAGTCTAGTCGAGTCATATTGTAATTTTCTATTTGCTTGAGTCTATGATGTAAGGATGTTTAAAGTCATGAATCTAATGTACTTGTGGTTACTAGTATGGAATAAAGTGAGAATTTCGAAAATTTACTTGTGCAATTACTTTTATGTGATTGTCTTGCGCTCTGATTTCTTGCTTGCGAGAGGCTTACCATGCCGGCTGTTCACGTTCTGATATTCTTTCCGCTGTATTAAAAGCTCTGGGTATGACATCTAGCATCATCTCAACTATGTTAGAGCTTCAGAGTTATAGGCATCATTGGGCACACTCTCGCACATTGAGGAGACGCGACCTTCGCCATGAATTTCTACCACCGTTGAATTCCCACATTCAGCGAACCAACCAGACATTAGCTTCTCAGCCTGTTGATTGACCTGACGCCCTTCACCAGGGACATCCATCTTTGAGCCTCAACCAGCTCACGTAGTCATCTTAACTAACTGTCGCATTTCCGTCGTCTTCACATCACTGATATTGTATATCCAGCAAGCCAAACATCAATAACACCACTAGACCAACTCCGGTCCCAACATAAACCTCCTATTAACCCAGATCCAACCCGAGGAAGGGTATATCATAATCTGCCACTGAAGGCCTCGCCAATTCACGGCTCTCGCCATTCTCAATTCTGTCGACTCACATCTTTTGGCTGCGAAAGTCCATTTTCTAGCCACCACTAGCCACTCGCCAACGGAAAATTCCTACTCGCTCAACTTTCCTCTTTCCTGCTCCTTCATAAGGCCCAATAATCTCATTTTAAATCTCAACGGCCCATCCGTTGTCTTTTACACTGACCATTATCACACTCTGAGTCAGTCCTCACTCGGACACTACTTCCGATTCTGATCCTCACGCCAACTCTACCCCTTTCAGGGGAGCACGATAAAATTATACGAAAAAACTTCATAATCCTTAGTCCATGCCAACCCTAGACTCAGAGTTACAGGAAATTTCTCCCACGTTGGCCACAAGACTAAGGCTCCCATTTGCTGACATCCCTATTGGGATCTCCATACACTGGGATCATCCATTATACAGTCTCATCGAATCCTCATCTTAATCATTCCAATGAACGCCTGCTAACCTCAACCCTGTTCTTACCATGGAGCCATAGGACGTAATATTAGCAATCCATGACACATATCTCCAAGATAGACAAGTGCCATCTTTTTACCATAGCAATCTGGCCAACGGCGTGCCAATCAATACGGATCTCCAAACCTCACTGATCCTTGCTCCAACTGGGTCCTTCTTGCATCATTCCAAAACTCTTGGACTCAAATGCTCCCCTTTACAGGTGTTATCATAGCCGACCACTCGGCTAACCTCATCAACAACTCAGAGCTACCAACTGGGACCTATAAATCCCCTTTTTGTATTCACTTTCCTTGGATCCCAATTTTATACCGAGGACACAGCTTCCAACTCAAGTTGAGCACCTAGGTTACCAACTCTGATCATCGCATCCTCATCCTCTATCAAGCTATTTCCTTTCCAACCCCCAACTGGGTCCACTTCCAAATACCTGATATCTCTCCCGTTGGATGAACAGGGTACTCATCCGACAACTTGTCATATTTTCCCAACTCTCTATCTCGCCGATGCCATAGACCACAATGCCTCAAGTAATGGCACAACAATTAATACGGCTTACACAGCCAAAAACAACCTTACACTGAGGAAATGACCCTCTCTTATCGATCAGAAACCTCTAACAGTCCGCCAAATCTCTAGAATGTTTCTATTTCCAGCCATCCCTACGGTCCTAGACCTATGGGTTATGGGCCCACCATGCTTCCATTGCGCACTCTGCATAACGCCCATAATCATCACAGACAACTCGGGCATCCCCCATCCAAACATTTCCCAACTCGGCTGGTTAACTCTAGGAAATAGGGTGAGGAGAGCTCAAATACCTCAAACCCAGAGCACAGACTCTCTCTCATGATCTAGCAATCCTCTTGCAACTCCGCAGAGATCCACAACACATCGGGAACCAGAACACCAACCATAAATTCTCACACACATTGCACAGTTGGCACTCATCCTTCCTTAACACACCAACACACCCTTACTGCATCGAGGGATGGGCGTAGATTCTTGCAGGCCACTACACAGCCAATAAGTAGGGCACTTCTCACACAGACTCTGTGGCATACACGTGGAGGTCAACCAATCTGAACACGTGTTGAAAAATAGCGGAATTCAACTGAAACACAAATCTCCCCAACTAAGGAGTCGCCAATATACCTCCTACTAAGTGGGAGATTTCCATGCTTGACCCGGCCTTGAATATCACGCATACTAGGAACCTTGCCTTTCAACACTAAGAAAAACCATCACTACCATCAGGTGAGCTCCTCTGACAACACTTACTAAGTGCTCTGTCGGACCACACTGGTAGCATCTTCCGGCACACCATTACAGCTTGCGAACTTGTCAATTACCACGCCTCGAGCACTGACTCTACTGGTCACCAACCACACTTTGCCATAGCAGTTGAGCAGGTAGCTACTGCACTCTCCCATCCTATGCCTATTTCTGATCCCGGAATCATTAACATGTCAAAAGCTTACTAAGGAGTGAAGAATTCACTGAAGACGCCAGGCTCGAAGGCTGTTACACCATTAACCATAGGACTTTACTCCGTTGGATATGACCTTGTTGACTCCATCCCACTCTTGAAGCTACTGCCACGTGGACCACCATGTTGGGAATCACAACACGAACCATGATCAACACATGCCAAAGCTTATTCTCAAGGCCTGAATCTGCCGTTGAACCTCCGCGCTTCATCTGCCACCTCGCTCGACGCATCTAGCGCAGTGCACAATGGCCCTAATTTCCACAACCTGGGCCTGGAATTAAGCCACCATCATACTATCCCAAATCAGATCCAAAACTAACACAACCCTTTCATGTGCAGACGCACAAGACTTAAAACTCACTTGAACATCTCTGCACATTCCTGCCCCAATATCTACAGAAATGATCGAGACTGGAAAGTCATCTCCAACATCATAGCGCAAGATGAGAGTGTCGGGCTCGATGGTCAATAGCTCACCAGAAAGATTCTCCTCGTCTGAGCACTCTCTCGATCAAGATGTCTGTTCCACCACTTCAATCCACGACCTTAAAGCCTCATGGGCTGGCTAAATCTCAAACTGGGGTGGCCAAAATGACACTAACTCCTGCGTAGCACACTCATAGCCACCTAGCCATGAACTATCCTTGCCAGCCACTGGCCTCGTCGCTGGTATCTCTGATGATGCACCAAAACTCAAACCTGCCGGTGAAAACTCTACCCAGCTCAGTACATCTAGGATCACCACCACTGGGGGAGGTAACTCTCTATCTTACTTCTCAAGCCCCCACCGGCACTCTGACAATAATCGAATCCACCTTCATAGCACCATCACCGCACACTATATCTCCCACCCGAGAAATAATGCGGTAAATAAACACAAAAATCCTATGCCAGCTGCCAACTGTACTAGACTCTCTAGACTCTGGAACACTGCAATTATATCAAATTGTCATGTACATGCACAACTCTGCTCTGATACCATCTGTAACGACCCATAATCCAGATATTGGAATTACCCGATACCATTCGAATCCTGGCCCGCCACCCACGAGCTAGAAGGCTCGGAAGGGTTATTTTGGGTGTTGTGGAGGTCCATTGAAATTCAAACTAATGCAGAAATAAACTACAGAATTACTTGTTTAAATAATAGGAAATAAAATACATTTTCAATTGATAAATTAACTATAGAGTCCAGTTTACAAAGTATAGTCTACATGGAATGAAATGTACTCAATCGTCGGGCACACCCCAGCTCTGGCAAGTTGGCATCTACGAACCCCTGCGTAAAACCTCCGAACCTCGAGGAACAATCATTACACCTAAAAATAAGGGGGTGAACCTCATCTTATTTGCTTAGTAGGGGTCTCACGGATCCCCAACATGAAACAACGGCGGTCAACAACAGCGATAAGAGCAATAATAATAACAACAACAGTAGTGGCGGCAGACGACGGCACAACCATCGCTCTCTATGCTACTCCTACTAGCAATGGAAAGTAAACCCCGACCTCGTAGTTGGAATCACTGAACCAATGGGAAACCATGGCTACACTACCGAGAAAGGAACCATGACACCTCTTTCGTGATGGCCCGTCCTCGCTGATGAGGGCCACAACCCAGACCACATAGTCTGGGGGTATGGTCATGACCTCACCGTCCTGAACACTACTCTATCTACGGGTGAAACCATGACAACTATGTCGGGAACCCTCGACCTCCACATTGGGGAAAGCACAAAGAATTCACCCAGAGAACTACGACCTCGCTGTCAGGAAACCAAAATCTCGAGTCATGAGAGTCACATCTCACGTAATAGGAGAACCTGCCCACTAGAAGCAAGGCTGGATGCATCCAATGATGACTTAGTTTGCAGCCTCGGGTGTCTCCCTACTCGCCCCAAGCGGAAATTGAGACACCGTACACAGTAACACAAGACAAGGGTCTAGTCGGGGTCATGCTCGTCAACACGCGCCCATAGTCCCCAATCACATGTCCACACACTGACTGACTGCGCTACATTAGGCCTTCTAGTTGGTTTTTCTCCTGGCCCGGAGTCGAGCCACCACAGTGGGAGGTCCTACGGCAACCAGCCTAAACCGTCTCTTCCGGGTCTAGCTCTCCACCACTCTCAAGTAGGTCAGCACTCACGTGCCCAAGCAAGCTACGACTAGTGGGGGAAGTCACTCGACGTGGGAACTCTCAGTAGAGAGGAAACCACCGGAGTACTATTGGCTACACACACACCCCTCGTAAGTCTCTCGGAACACAAGGCGGCTCAGTGCCACCGAAACACAAAACAGCTAGCTAGACCAGCTAGACCAATGGCCAGCAAGTCACATAAGTCATCCCAAGGTTGTTGTACTGTAGCACCCCGTACAAAAAAAATGAAATTTTTTTTATTAATAATATTTCCCAAATAAAAAAAATATTAGATAAACTCTATAGAAAGCTTATGTAAGAAGTTGGAACACGGAGTTATCATATGTAAAGATTATTCACTTAACAAGTGACTTCTTGGTGTAGTTGGTTAAGTGATGTGCCTTTCAACCTAGTGACCAAGGTTCCAATCCCAACATCCACCATTTACCTTTTGTGCCAAATAATTATACGTTATAGGCTAGCAAAACTTGCACCGAGGCAGAAACCTATATGCAACCAGCCAATGTATAGACTTTGAGCTGGTGAACGTAGGTAAAGATAGGAATTTACATACTTTGTGTTGCAGCAACGTAGGTAAAGATAGGAATGTATAGACTTTGAGGAATGTACAGACTTTGAGGATGTAACGTAGGTAAAGATAGGAATGTATAGACTTTGAGGATGTACAGACTTTGTGTTGAGCCGATGTACAGACTTTGAGGATGTACAGACTTTGTGAAGCCAATGTATAGACTTTGAGGATGTACAGACTTTGTGAAGTCAATGTTGTATAGACTTTGAGGATGTATAGACTTTGAGGAAGTCAATGTATAGAATTTGAGGATGTACAGACTTTGTGAAGCCAATGTATAGACTTTGAGGACGTACAGACTTTGAGGAAGCCAATGTATAGACTTTGAGGATGTACAGACTTTAAAAGTGTGCACATTGAAGAGGGATCATGTATGAATGTGGGAGACAGACTTTACGATTTGGGCCATGGATTGGCGGTCCAAACATTATCCCTTATCTCTCCAGCCTGTACAAGCTGTAAAGCCCCATTATTCCAGATCTTGCCCCCCTATCCGGTCATACCAGACCCTATAGCATACCCTTTGCTACCCCCATTCTAGGTTAGCTAAGGTTGGGGCAAAGCTCTGCAGGGATTACACAGTCACCTAGAAGGGTTCTACTACTGCTAGAGATCTTCCAACAAGGTAGGTGTTCTCAATTTTTAACTAAACTATTGGCTAATCTAGGATGATTAGTCGAGGCAGTTAGTCTTAGGCTCATCTCCATGCGATATTCCATGTTTATACAGCATGTGTTAGCCTCATAGTTAGCATGTATTAGCTTTAATCTAAGAAAAGTAGTAAAATTAGTAAAGTAATTAGTTTCATAACAAGGATAATTAGCATGCAATAGCTTCAATCTGGGACAATTAGCAAGTATTAGTCTCATGCCCCAGATAATTAGCATGTATTAGCTTCATTAACTAATCTATTAGCATACCTAATCTATTAGCATACCTAATTAACCTGTTAATCTACCAAATCTATATTGTGCCCCTGTGGTTTTGATGATAGCAAACACTATAAGTCACCATATGCATGTGTGCATGAAAGACCTTGTTGATTCATTTAACTGCATTCATATGTGTTCATGTATTTGTGAATGTGTGCTTGTGAATGACATTCCATTATATACACTGTGTGCACACATTATATCTGTCTGACATCTGGTTGATGCATTCATGTAACAGAGTCAGCACGATTGCATTGAGCATATAGCCAGTACACTGCATGCAGAGTCTGCACTGCACACTAGTTTGATAGCTTGTTCGTGAATTCACAAGTCTATACATCATCTGTTCATCATCACATGTGCATCACTTAGCAAGTCTATACATCAGTCAGCATTGCCTCTTGCTCGCAGAGTCTATACATTGTCTGTGCTTCACGCTTAGTTGAAGTCTATACATTGCATGCTACAAAGTCTGCACATCCAGTTTGCATCATGTCTGTACAGAGCTTTTTGCATCGTTCATCAAGTCCATACATTATACTGTAGCTTGCTTAGTTGAAGTCTATACATTGCATTGTTGTGTTTGTGCTCAAAGTCTGTACATTGGACTGTTCATGCATCACTCCATTTGGCAAGTTTGTACATTGGACTATTCATGCATCACTCCATTTGGCAAGTCTGTACATCGGACTGTTCATGCATTCATCTCAAGTATATACATCCGACTGTGCATTGTTCATGAGTAAGTCTATACAGCCTCTGCATTGCATCAAGTCTATACACTGTCCTGTAGCTTGCACGAAGTAAAGTCTATACATTGTCATCTTTACCTACGTCTCACACTTGCAAGTCTATACATTGCCTTTGGGCATCTAAGTCCATACATTGGCAGCGTGTATGTGTTTCAAGCCATTCGACAAGTCTATACATTCCTAGTCTTTACCTACGTTCAGAACCCCAAGTCTATACACTGGTAAAGTCTGCACATTGTGCTTTGAAGCTGCACCATGTCTATACATTGTCTCGCCCACATCTTCAAAGTCTGTACATCCGATCATCTCTTCCAGCGTCTCACGCTATCAAGTCTGTACAGTGTTTACGTACAGTGCATCGTCATCCAAAGTCTGTACAGCCAGCTCTGTCTCACCTTGCGTCTCTTCAAGTATGTACAGCCTTGGCGTATGCTTTCATATAGTCTATACATTGGTTTTCACTTCAAGTCTGTACATGGCCTTGGCATCTGCTTTGAAGTCTATACATTGGTTTTCACTTCAAGTCTGTACATGGCCTTGGCATCTGCTTTGAAGTCTACACATTGGTCTTCGCTTCAAGTCCGTACATTGGCCAAGTCTACACATCGCCGTGTTCACTTGTTTCAAGTCTGCACATTGGCTCAAGCTTTCCAAGTCTGCACAATGGCCAAGTGTCTTGTGCTTTGAAGCTTTATCAAGTCTATACATCGCATGCATTGCACACTGCAAGTCTGTAAGGCCCACGACTGTACATCCACCATTTCATGTAGCGTCACTAAGGCAAAGTCTATACATGCACGCATTGTAGCAAGTCTGAACATTGTTTTCTCATGAACGAAATCAAAGCATGTACATGCCTCTGCATTGCATATGTGAAGTCTATACATGCTATAGCTTCGCATTCACAAAGTGTGTACACACCACTGCATTGCATACATGAAGTCTGAACATTGCTTCAGCGTTACCTTCAGCCAAGTCCATACATTGACTGGCAGCCTTCAGCAAAGTCTGAACATTGCATCATTGTGCATGCATTACTTTCATTCAAGTCTACACACTGGTGTCGACACTGCATGATCAAGTCTATACAGACTTAGCGAAAGCTTAGCAAGTCTATACACTGGTGTCGTCTACTACAGGGACAACAAGTATGTACATTGAGTTCTCATGCATGCAAACATCAAGTCTATACACTCCTGTTAGGGTGCTAGCACCGGATACAGAGGGGGGTGAATGTATCATTCTATGTATAAAGGCCAAATCAAAACTTGGATGCTAGAGATAGACACAGAATAGAACCAATTTGATTCAACTCAAATACAAACACTTGGAGCGCGCCTATCCAAGCATCTAGTGGAAGCAAATCAAGCAATCAAACCACTGCTCCATAGATTGTTTAGGTGGTTCGGTCCTCCAGACCTACATCCACCCCTCACTCCCAATCGGAGTGAGGCTTCACGAGCAAACGCTAGAACCAAGCAGACTCAGTCTGCAAACAATTACTGCCACATAGCTTGACTAGGGGAACAGCCTCCCCTCTTCCTCCCAACCGGAGGGACACCCAAGTGACTCCCAGCCACATGGAAACTAGAGGTCGCAGACCTCTCTTCCTCCAGACCAGGAGGGACCCGACCTCAGTCCAGAGGATCGGAAGTACAAAGCTAATCAAAAATAAAGGAAAATAATAAATGAAAATAACACAGCAATCAGAAGGCTGTAACAGATGAAAACACAGATGTGGCTCTCAACGGAGCTGACTGGCCTGGATCTGATCCACGGTCCAATAGGAGCTAGTCTTCAGATGAAGCTTCTTCTTTCTCTTCCTTTTTCTTCTCTACTTCCTTCTCTCACTCGCGAGCTCTCTCTCTTTCTCTTTTTACTTCTACTGCTTCTCTCACTCTGCCACTCTTCTTTTTCTTCTTCTTCTATACTCACTGGATCGAGAATACTCTACTGCTCTCAGACTGGATCTATAGACTTTTCTCCTTTTCTTTCGATCAGCCTTCTTTAGTGGAAGAAGGCTCATATATATAGCAGCAGCAGCAGCAGTAGCCCCTGGGCGCGTGGCTTCCACGTTTTCCCGCCCAAGGAATTCACCAGAACCGAGGCAGCTTCATCCACGTGTCAGCATCTGCATACCTCATCCTCCTGGGATCACGAGCCAGGTCATCAATCTCGGTAAGAATCCCTGTCAGAGATAGCATCGGATAAGTCATCAGTTTAAGTCTGAACAACCTGTACAGACTCTGTGAATGCAAAGCATTGTATAGACTTCAGAAATCAATATAGCAAGTGTGTACAGAGTGAGGGAGTGTATAGACTTAGAAGTCTTCATGCGTGCTCAGTGTATATACTTGCTGAAGAGTGCATTATCATAACAGGAGAGTGTGTAGACTAAGGCCTTCTGTTCAAGACAAAAGCCAATGTACAGACTTCATGCTGTACAGACTTGATGTTGATCAAGAGACCTTTGGACATCAGCCCAAGGCGTCAATGCTTCCAACGTGCAGCGTCGCCTCAGCTCCTCAAGCGAGATGCTCACGCCCTTGGCAACTGGCCAATGCGTCAACGCGTCCAGCGTGCAGCGTCGACGTAGTGAACAAGATAGGTGATGAACAATGCATGCACTAGCTTTACTAATGTGTATACTTCATGAGATGCAATGCAAACTCTGTACAGACTTGGTCGTGTAAGGCGACGCAAGCAATGGCTGTATAGACTTTACTCAATGTATGGACTTCACATAAGAAGCCAATGGCTATACAGACTTAGGCAACCTTCAACTCACTGCGATGTACAGACTCTGAAGAACATCAGCCAATGTATGGACTTGCTCAGCCATAGACCTCAGCTCAAGGCCAGTGTATGGACTTGATGAGACACTCACGAGTGTATAGAGTTAGTTGAGTGAGCATGCAGTGTATAGACTTGACATATGAAGACATCCGCTGTTCAGACTTGAAGAACATTCAGCAATGTGCCGACTTTATTGAATGAGGGAGCAATGGCAGACTTTAGGATGTATAGGCTTGTGAATGAAAAAGCAATGTACAAACTCTCCAATGTATGGACTTCAAATATGTGAAGCTATGCGATGTGCATACTTTGAAGAACAGCAAGTGAGTAAATGTGTACACTGAGAGAGTGTATAGACTTGACTGCTGCGAGCACAGGTTGTACATACTTGGTGTGAAGAACACAAGCCAAGTGCAGTGTATGGACTTTATGCAAGAAAGCAAGTGTGCATAGTATAGACTTGAGTGATGAGTGGACTTTCAATGAAGAGGCTGTACAGACATGATGAAATCACGATGATGAGGGCATCACACCACATACCCTCTGGCTTGGCACTTCTCTCCCTCCCGGAGGCTGCTAGGGAGCAGCCCTTCTTCAGAAGGAACATTGGTGCTTATCATCCTATTACATCTTCCTATTTTCTTGAGTCATTTTGATGTATTTGCCTATGTTTTGAGTCATGTTACTATGTTATCATGTTATTTACTTATGCTTGTATGTAGGCTAGTGGGCTAATGGGGCTAGTAGTTCTTATTGGGCCATTTCTTTGGTCTGGCCCATGGGCGCCCCTCTCCCCACCCCTTGGTCTTTCGTCATTTGTCCATTCCATGAGGACTTTTTGTAAATTGGGTTTTCCTATATATAGGACCCCAAACCCCCTCTTTTAAGGTTAATGAAGATTGGAATATTGCAAGCATAAGTGCACTCCTCTCTCTCTCTCTCTAGCCTTCACTCTCTCCTTCTCTCTCTCTCACTAAGGGGGCCGACCCCCTCTCTCTCTCTTCCTCCTCCTCTCTCTCTCTCCCTTGGGCGAACCTGCCCTTTCACCTCCCCCTCCCCCTGCCACCTCAGCTGCCACCTCATCCCTCCACCCTTTCATATTCCCAAGACTCATAACTCCCTTCATTACCTCCTCCACCCTAGGCAACTCTTCCCATTCCCCATACACCTCTTCATTCTCCAAGGCAGCCTTTCCTCTCCCCCAAGCAGCCCTCCCTCTTCCCCACACCCTCCATTCATATCCCTAGGGCAAATTAACCCCCCCATACCCCTGCTGGTTGCGCACCCACGACACTAGCCCACCCCCCATTCCCTTGGCCGACCCCCACCACCCCTTTGGATAGCTGCGGACCCTCCACCCTCCTGGACCTCCACCTTCCCTCCTCCACCCCTCTCATCATTCTCCCACATCCCATCCCCCATCTACCATCACTACCAGCCTTCCCCCATAGTTAAAACACCATTCCCTTTAACCAAGCTCCACCACCACCCCTTTGCTTAGCCAAGTCTGCAGGTAGCAGAAGAAGGTTCGTCTTGCAGAAGCTGCCATGGAGCCCAACGGCGTCATCTGAAGACGTACTATACATTTCTGGAAAGGTCGTCCAGTCCACTACGCAGGCGAGGTAGAATCGTCCTGTTCCGAGTTCGTGGCCGACCGGGAGAGCTGTTCTTCCCCAACTGCGCCAGACATCCTCTGCAGAGAGCCTGATCCCGGTTGGAAGCAACTGCACGACCAACGGCAAAGGAATCAGACCAAAGGATCTTCATCAAAGTTCTTCCTTCCCCTGTCCCCGACCAGGAGCAAGAGACAGAACCTCATTCGGCATCCGGGGGCCAGAGTTCCGAATTTTCTCCCTCAGTCGCGCGGGTCTGCCTCCTGCAGTCTGCTGCGACCAGTTCCCGCTCGTCGGCATCCCCCTGTCCACCCCGACCTCAGAGCGTGTTGCCGTCAGTTTTTCTGTGTAGAGGCTTCGTCCCCGGTTCCAGCAGCTCCGACTGTTCGTGATTAGGCGTCCAGGAGCGACGGGAGCCACTTCTGTAAGTTGCAGACAGAAACAGGGATCCACCCGCCCCAGAATCTGTTGCTCTGCTCAGACCTCCACTGCAGCCATTGCCGACGACAGAATAAATTGATATAAATCAGAGGTGTTCGGGTTCCTGTTACAAGAAGATCCCCCCTGGGCTTGTCATCTGCGAAATTCCTGACCGAGATCTATAGGGACTACACCGACTGCCTATCAACATCCACAGCCAGCGGCCCACTTCGGAAGCGGTCCCTCCTCGTGGGCTACTAGCTTATTTCCCTCCTCTTGCCTGGCCGGCTTACCGCCCCTCCCTGCGGGAGGTAGTGTTTGTTGTAATCCATCAATTCTCATCCCCGAGATCACCCTCCTGCGTGAGGTGTAGTGAGTGTACACTTAAACAGGTTCGAAGCTTCATCGGCGCAGTGTGCGGGGAACCCACACTTCCCCGCTCGCCCTCGTCTCCGACCGGGGTTGGTTTCCTCAAACCAACCAGGTGAGCCTCCTGCCCTTGCCTCCTTATACTTGTTTATTTAATATCTGCGAAACATATCGGCCGGTAGGAGAGCGAGTGCCCGATCCCGGCGCCACCTTTCAGTGTGGTCACCGTGGCTATAAGTGAGCGAGGGACCCCGTGCCCTTAAGGCATCCGGCCGCCCTTGTTTGTGGGCTTTCAAACCTTCGGGAGGGCTAACTAAAGTGGTGCTGGTCCTCTAACCAGTCAGGGGCTATCTCCATCACCTCGACTCGGCATCACCGGGTCACCACGGGAATCGTGTGCGCACGGTGCGTTGGTAGCTTTAACATATTCTCGACGCCTTGTAATTGTGATTGCGAATTAGGTCCAAGGAATCAAAGTCTCCTCTGCATTTGGTGTCACATCAAGTGGAATTGATGAGGGCATCACACCACATACCCTCTGGCTTGGCACTTCTCTCCCTCCCGGAGGCAGCTAGGGAGCAGCCCTTCTTCAGAAGGAACATTGGTGCTTATCATCCTATTACATCTTCCTATTTTCTTGAGTCATTTTGATGTATTTGCCTATGTTTTGAGTCATGTTACTATGTTATCATGTTATTTACTTATGCTTGTATGTAGGCTAGTGGGCTAATGGGGCTAGTAGTTCTTATTGGGCCATTTCTTTGGTCTGGCCCATGGGCGCCCCTCTCCCCACCCCTTGGTCTTTCGTCATTTGTCCATTCCATGAGGACTTTTTGTAAATTGGGTTTTCCTATATATAGGACCCCAAACCCCCTCTTTTAAGGTTAATGAAGATTGGAATATTGCAAGCATAAGTGCACTCCTCTCTCGCTCTCTCTCTAGCCTTCACTCTCTCCTTCTCTCTCTTTCACTAAGGGGGCCGACCCCCTCTCTCTCTCTTCCTCCTCCTCTCTCTCTCTCCCTTGGGCGAACCTGCCCTTTCACCTCCCCCTCCCCCTGCCACCTCAGCTGCCACCTCATCCCTCCACCCTTTCATATTCCCAAGACTCATAACTCCCTTCATTACCTCCTCCACCCTAGGCAACTCTTCCCATTCCCCATACACCTCTTCATTCTCCAAGGCAGCCTTTCCTCTCCCCCAAGCAGCCCTCCCTCTTCCCCACACCCTCCATTCATATCCCTAGGGCAAATTAACCCCCTCATACCCCTGCTGGTTGCGCACCCACGACACTAGCCCACCCCCCATTCCCTTGGCCGACCCCCACCACCCCTTTGGATAGCTGCGGACCCTCCACCCTCCTGGACCTCCACCTTCCCTCCTCCACCCCTCTCATCATTCTCCCACATCCCATCCCCCATCTACCATCACTACCAGCCTTCCCCCATAGTTAAAACACCATTCCCTTTAACCAAGCTCCACCACCACCCCTTTGCTTAGCCAAGTCTACAGGTAGCAGAAGAAGGTTCGTCTTGCAGAAGCTGCCATGGAGCCCAACGGCGTCATCTGAAGACATACTATACCTTTCTGGAAAGGTCGTCCAGTCCACTACGCAGGCGAGGTGGAATCGTCCCGTTCCGAGTTCGTGGCCGACCGGAGAGCTGTTCTTCCCCAACTGCGCCAGATATCCTCTGCATAGAGCCTGATCCCGGTTGGAAGCAACTGCACGAACAACGGTAAAGGAATCAGACCGAAGGCTCTTCATCAAAGTTCTTCCTTCCCCTGTCCCCGATCAGGAGCAAGAGACAGAACCTCATTCGGCATCCGGGGGCCAGAGTTCCGAATTTTCTCCCTCAGTCGCGCGGGTTTGTCTCCTGCAGTCTGCTGCGACCAGTTCCCGCTCGTCGGCATCCCCCTGTGCACCCCGACCTCAGAGGGGGTTGCCGTCAGTTTTGCTGTGTAGAGGCTTTGTCCCCGGTTCCAGTGGCTCTGACTGTTCGTGATTCGGCATCCAGGAGCGATGGGAGCCACTTCTGCAAGTTGCAGACAGAAACAGGGAGCCACCCGCCCCAGAATCTGTTGCTCTGCTCAGACCTCCACTGCAGCCATTGCCGATGACAGAATAAATTGATATAAATCAGAGGTGTTCGGGTTCCTGTTACGAGAAGATCCCCCCTGGGCTTGTCATCCGCGAAATTCCTGACCGAGATCTATAGGGACTACACCGACTGCCTATCAACATCCACAGCCAGCGGCCCACTTCGGAAGCGGTCCCTCCTCGTGGGCTACTAGCTTATTTCCCTCCTCTTGCCTGGCCGGCTTACCGTCCCTCCCTGCGGGAGGTAGTGTTTGTTGTAATCCATCAATTCCCATCCCCGAGATCACCCTCCTGCGTGAGGTGTAGTGAGTGTACACTTAAACAGGTTCGAAGCTTCATCGGCGCAGTGTGCGGGGAACCCACACTTCCCCGCTCGCCCTCGTCTCCGACCGGGGTTGGTTTCCTCAAATCAACCAGGTGAGCCTCCTGCCCTTGCCTCCTTATACTTGTTTATTTAATATCTGCGAAACATATCGGCCGATAGGAGAGCGAGTGCCCGATCCCGGCGCCACCTTTCAGTGTGGTCACCGTGGCTATAAGTGAGCGAGTGACCCCGTGCCCTTAAGGCATCCGGCCGCCCTTGTTTGTGGGCTTTCAAACCTTCGGGAGGGCTAACTAAAGTGGTGCTGGTCCTCTAACCAGTCAGGGGCTATCTCCATCACCTCGACTCGGCATCACCGGGTCACCACGGGAATCGTGTGCGCACGGTGCGTTGGTAGCTTTAACATATTCTCGGCGCCTTGTAATTGTGATTGCGAATTAGGTCCAAGGAATCAAAGTCTCCGCTGCATTTGGTGTCACATCAAGTGGAATTGATGAGGGCATCACACCACATACCCTCTGGCTTGGCACTTCTCTCCCTCCCGGAGGCAGCTAGGGAGTAGCCTTCTTCAGAAGGAACATTGGTGCTTATCATCCTATTACATCTTCCTATTTTCTTGAGTCATTTTGATGTATTTGCCTATATTTTGAGTCATGTTACTATGTTATCATGTTATTTACTTATGCTTGTATGTAGGCTAGTGGGCTAATGGGGCTAGTAGTTCTTATTGGGCCATTTCTTTGGTCTGGCCCATGGGCGCCCCTCTCCCCACCCCTTGGTCTTTCGTCATTTGTCCATTCCATGAGGACTTTTTGTAAATTGGGTTTTCCTATATATAGGACCCCAAACCCCCTCTTTTAAGGTTAATGAAGATTAGAATATTGTAAGCATAAGTGCACTCCTCTCTCTCTCTCTCTCTAGCCTTCACTCTCTCCTTCTCTCTCTCTCACTAAGGGGGCCGACCCCCTCTCTCTCTCTTCCTCCTCCTCTCTCTCTCTCCCTTGGGCGAACCTGCCCTTTCACCTCCCCCTCCCCCTGCCACCTCAGCTGCCACCTCATCCCTCCACCCTTTCATATTCCCAAGACTCATAACTCCCTTCATTACCTCCTCCACCCTAGGCAACTCTTCCCATTCCCCATACACCTCTTCATTCTCCAAGGCAGCCTTTTCTCTCCCCCAAGCAGCCCTCCCTCTTCCCCACACCCTCCATTCATATCCCTAGGGCAAATTAACCCCCCCATACCCCTGCTGGTTGCGCACCCACGACACTAGCCCACCCCCCATTCCCTTGGCCGACCCCCACCACCCCTTTGGATAGCTGCGGACCCTCCACCCTCCTGGACCTCCACCTTCCCTCCTCCACCCCTCTCATCATTCTCCCACATCCCATCCCCCATCTACCATCACTACCAGCCTTCCCCCATAGTTAAAACACCATTCCCTTTAACCAAGCTCCACCACCACTCCTTTGCTTAGCCAAGTCTGCAGGTAGCAGAAGAAGGTTCATCTTGCAGAAGCTGCCATGGAGCCCAACGGCGTCATCTGAAGACGTACTATACCTTTCTGGAAAGGTCGTCCAGTCCACTACGCTGGCGAGATGGAATCGTCCCGTTCCGAGTTCGTGGCCGACCGGGAGAGCTGTTCTTCCCCAACTGCACCAGACATCCTCTGCAGAGAGCCTGATCCCGGTTGGAAGCAACTGCACGACCAACGGCAAAGGAATCAGACCAAAGGCTCTTCATCAAAGTTCTTCCTTCCCCTGTCCCCGACCAGGAGCAAGAGACAGAACCTCATTCGGCATCCGGGGGCCAGAGTTCCGAATTTTCTACCTCAGTCGCGCGGGTCTGCCTCCTGCAGTCTGCTGCGACCAGTTCCCGCTCGTCGGCATCCCCCTGTCCACCCCGACCTCAGAGGGTGTTGCCGTCAGTTTTACTGTGTAGAGGCTTCATCCCCGGTTCCAGAGGCTCTGACTGTTCATGATTCGGCGTCCAGGAGCGATGGGAGCCACTTCTGCAAGTTGCAGACAGAAACAGGGAGCCACCCGCCCCAGAATCTGTTGCTCTGCTCAGACCTCCACTGCAGCCATTGCCGACGACAGAATAAATTGATATAAATCAGAGGCGTTCGGGTTCCTGTTACGAGAAGATCCCCCCTGGGCTTGTCATTGGCGAAATTCCTGACCGAGATCTACAGGGACTAAACCGACTGTCTATCAACATCCACAGCCAGCGGCCCACTTCGGAAGCGGTCCCTCCTCGTGGGCTACTAGCTTATTTCCCTCCTCTTGCCTGGCCGGCTTACCGCCCCTCCCTGCGGGAGGTAGTGTTTGTTGTAATCCATCAATTCCCATCCCCGAGATCACCCTCCTGCGTGAGGTGTAGTGAGTGTACACTTAAACAGGTTCGAAGCTTCATCGGCGCAGTGTGCGGGGAACCCACACTTCCCCGCTCGCCCTCGTCTCCGACCGGGGTTGGTTTCCTCAAACCAACCAGGTGAGCCTCCTGCCCTTGCCTCCTTATACTTGTTTATTTAATATCTGCGAAACATATCGGCCGGTAGGAGAGCGAGTGTCCGATCCCGGCGCCACCTTTCAGTGTGGTCACCGTGGCTATAAGTGAGCGAGTGACCCCGTGCCCTTAAGGCATCTGGCCGCCCTTGTTTCTGGGCTTTCAAACCTTTGGGAGGGCTAACTAAAGTGGTGCTGGTCCTCTAACCAGTCAGGGGCTATCTCCATCACCTCGACTCGGCATCACCGGGTCACCACGGGAATCGTGTGCGCACGGTGCGTTGGTAGCTTTAACATATTCTCGGCGCCTTGTAATTGTGATTGCGAATTAGGTCCAAGGAATCAAAGTCTCCGCTGCATTTGGTGTCACATCACACGATGTGTAGACTTGCCAATTATAGCTGGTCGATGTACAGACTAGAACAAGGCTAAGTCTGTACAGACTTGAACAAACACAGAGTATAGACTTTGGCAAGGCAACGTTGGTAAAACTACCAATGTGCAGACTTTCAAAGCTGAACGTAGGTAAAGAACCCAATGTGCAGACTTGGAAGTGCAACGTAGGAACAGATGCCAATGTACAAACTTTGGCAAACAACGATGTACAGACTTGCACAGTTCCAGCTAAAGAATGTATAGACTTTACCTAGTAAGTGTGGCTGTACAGACTTGGAGAGTTGAAGCCATTGTACAGACTTGGACTCAAGGAATGGCTGTACAGACTCTGAGTGAAGGCATGAACAGTGAATCAATGTGTAGACTTCACTTCAAGTAGGCTACAGCCCAATGTTTAGACTTGCTGATGAAACAGTCTGATGTACAGACTTGTAATAAAGCTTGCAGAAGGCGATGTATATACTTGGATGCCCAACGCCAATGTGCTGACTTTGAAGAGAAGACAAATGTATGGACTTTGACGGAGTGAGACAATGTTCAGACTTTGAAGTTACACTGTGGATGTACATACTTGGAAGATCATGGAGTGTATAGACTTGAAAGTCTGAAGGCGATGTATAGATTTGCCTGAGACGCAGCATGAGACGCTGGCTGAGACGGACGCTGTACAGACTTTGAATGCACTAAGACACTGAACAAGACGGGCCGATGTACAGACTTCTAAGTGCTGATGAACTATGTATGGACTTGGCTTGAGATGCTGCATGAGACGGTGCAGGATGTATAGGCTTTACAGTTAAAGCATATGCCACTGTATATACTTGCATGAGACAGTCAGTGAGACGCTCAGCAAAGTATAGACTTGAAAGAACTCCAAGTGATGTATAGACTTTGAAATTCTTGAAGAGGATGTACATACTTCAAGAGATGTTGCATGCCAATGTATAGACTCTGCACAATAGCTCTGACTGTACAGACTTGGTCACAAACTAAACAGACGAGTGTGCAGACTTGCTTCCATCGACCAGTGTATAGACTCTACTCATGCAAGCAATGCAGCAGTGTATAGACTTAACAGATGTGAGCTGTAGTGTATGAACAACCGATGTATAGACTTGGCTATGCGAGCAAGCTACACAATGTGTAGACTTAGAAGTGCCTACAGCTGTGCAATGTGCAACCAGTGTATGGACTTGTCGTGCCTACACAGGGCGTTGTACACACTTGCTGCCTGATTCAAATGTGCAGACTCTATAAATGCATATGAATGCTTTATGCAGTAGATAAACAGTCTGAACTTCAAATGTAATGACTCACAGTGTAAGCAGATAAACTGACTGAACATTTGAATGACAGACTGGATATAGAATGACTGAATAAAACCATGGTGACTCACAGTGATTAACTCACATTAAAACCAATCATCACAAACCCCTAAAGCCAATCATCAAAACCACAAGCCACAGGGGCCAGGGGCACAACAATCTCCCCCTTTTTGATGATGGCAACAATACACAGTGAGTCATTCTGATGATGTAAGACATTCTTATGAAAGTTATTCTGATGACTCAAACTATTCTCCCCCTTTGACTTCATCAAAAAGAAAATAGTTTGAGAAGTGAAAGTAAACCAGCATGCAATGATTGAATAAAAATCTCCCCCTTTGATATAATCAATATGAATGCAGATGCAGAAGGAGATACCAAAATGCAAGAGCACAATTCTCCCCCTTTAAGAGTTTCTATGCAGCATGATGCATATGACATGGAAGCTCCCCCTCAATAAGTGGAATCTTATGAGATGGATAACAAGGAGAGGTTCAGGTCAATGAATCAATGATATTGATCAGAAGAGTTTCAAGTAGCTGATTTTCAAAGAATCTCCAATCACAAGAAATTCAGTCAGATTTTCAGAGAGATAGCAATCTCATAAATCCAAAACATAAGTTTTCAAAGTCTTCCATTATAAGGGCTTATGAATGAGCTTTATTGTTCAGCATGGTTTAACCATAATGTATACAGAGTTTATCAGTAAAATTCTGTAGTGATATCTAAAACCATGGTTTAATAAAAATGAACCAAGCCCTCATATTTATCTTGATTAATCTCCCTTTCTCTTACACAATCAAATCTATTGACTTCTTCCAGAATTACATGCACTAGTATTGAAATCAAGTAATTATGAAGTCATATGATTTTGTCTAGGGTTGTAGCAATTTGATTTTTGCATCAATATTCAGATATTTCAATTTGTTCAACAATTTTCTTGCTACAAATTTTACGAACACTCTAGTTCAGTGCACACATTGTAACTAGAGGATATACCTTGATTAGAGGCCAATATCCCTAAGCCCTTAGTGTGACTAACTGTCATACTTTATGTGAACAGAGTTAGTATTTACACATCATGACACACTACAAATCATTTTTTAATGAGTGAGTTGTATTTCTCAGTGTGCATGCCATTGCTCTGCCTGATTTTCAATGAATTTTATGCAGAGTTAACTAAGGCACCTCATGACACAGTCCTTTGGACTTGTGTTTCTCAATGACCAATGTCATTGCTCTGACAGATATAACCCTTTAGACATTTCAGAGACATTCATTTGCTTCAAATCAATAATAGTTTCATGTACTTAACCAATTAAAGTCATGTATTCAAAAGTGCAGATTTCAGAAATTTTTCACAAGACACAACATGAAACAGATGGTTAAGATTTATTAAACATGCTTCAGATATTTTTAAGAGATTTTAAAGTCAAACTCCATGAACATTAAACTTAAACCACATGAGTTATTTCAGACATTCATAAAACTGTATAATAGAAGATTTCTAGTTCAAAATTTTTCAGATTTATGATCGAGATAGCCCATTGAAATCTTCATGAAGGACTGATAGAATTCTGAACCCAAATAATACCAATTGATAGGAGAAATATCAATTGTTAAGAGATATTGTGAAGCTCAAAGTTTTCAGAATATGATTAAGGTTTGTCAACCAAATGAATAAGAAAGGATATGCAATGAATTTTGACAAATGTATGCATTTGACAACCTATATGCAATGCATTAACTCCCCCTGACAACATGCATTCAATCACTCTTTTTGACATTTTTCAATATAAGGAAATGCAATGCACTATATGTATGCAGGGACATGCAAAGACTCACTATTGAATGCTATGCAAGGATATGCAACTAACTCCCCCTGAAAACATGCAATGTTTGCACTGAAAACTGAACATATGATACCAAATGATTCATGCACATTTAGACTGTCCTAACCAGCAAGATGACCCATGGTACTAGGTGGAGCACTTGGTCTAAAAGATCACCTCACACATAGTAAGAACCTCCAGACAGACCTCCCTGCCTTTTAGTACCTTACCATTTATATACCATTGAGGTCATGCATGATTATTCAACATGCAGTCCTATATGCAATTTAGAATTTCAGTAAGCTATTGCAACACACAAATTTCAAGTCACACTCATAAGCAGTTCAGATTTTTCAGAAAATTCGAAATGCAATTTGTTTTCAGAGTTTATGCATAACACAATTATCAAGCAATTGCAATTAGCCTATGTATGCATCAGATACAGACAACCCCTTTTTAATCTGATATTTGCACAGAACTCTCAGCAAATGCATGATCAGAAAATAATGCACATGGCAGATGATGAATGAAAATGTAAAAATAGATTTAATTTGCTATGCATTAAAACTAAAAATAAGAAGAGCAGGAAGTTTACCTGAAAAGTTCAGTATGGGGTTTTCTTCTTGAGTGCCTTGGATCATTACCCCTTTTTTATTCCTGTCCCAAGGCACACCTGCATAGCAATGTTATTTTGCATAAACAGGTACCCAAGAAGTCTTGGGTCCTGACATGACAGTATTACTCCTGGCAGGTTTTCTCAACAATTTTCGTGCATGAAGGTCATCAGATTTCATCAAATAGCAATTATACATTGAGTGACCAATTTGTCCACAGCAATGGCATGAATTAGCAGACTTCAAATTCCTCTTATGCTCATTACTGTTGTCATGAAGTTCATTGGCAGAGAGAGAGTTCTGTTTACTATAATGATAGTAAGATGCACCAGATTTCAGATTTAATCTATGCACATTCTTGTTAGCATGAAATCCATGTGTATATGCATGAGATTTTCTGTTAACAGAATAAGAATTCTGTTTACCAAAACCAGTTTGGTTTTGATATCCTGCCAGCCAACAGGTTGCAGCCCTATGACCTGGCTTCCCACAATGATAGCATGCAGGAGACTTTCTAATGGCAGGTTTAGAATTTAATTTTCTACCCTGAGCATGCCAACAGTGGGCTGCAGTGTGACCCATCTTGCCATAGTGAAAGCATGAATTAGAACTTTTCTTACCAGTATTCAGCTAGCATTCAAATCTCTTATGACCCAATTTTCCACAATTAAAGCATGTCATATGCTGGTTTATTGGAACAGACTTGTTCTTGTTAAGAGCATGATCGTTTGCATGAAATTTATTCTTATCACTAACAAACCAGCATTGTGAAATTTTGTGTCCTAGTTTACCATAATGAAAACACTCAATTCTCATTTTCTGAGATGTAAGATTTTTATCATGATATCTCCTAGCATTCTTATCATCCTTCTCCATCAACTTACACTCATGCATCAGATGTCCAGCTTTATGATAGTAATGACAGATAATCTTCTTTTTAGATGCATGTGAGTGTGTGTGAGGACTGTGATCAGCAAATACCGATGGACCCTTTTTCTTTATTTTTTGTTTTCCAATCATTTTCTGATTTTTATCATGTTTTTCTATTTTCTTAGCCTTGTACTGAATTGGAGATGAAGTAGAAAGCTTTTCCTGTTCAGAGGTTTTAATGAAAACACTTTTCAGCTTGGATCCATCAACCTTTTTTAACTTTTCAGTTTGTTTCTGATTCTTCTGAACATTTGGTTGTTTATTTTCTGAGGTGGTGGCTACATCTGATGCTTTGATAAAAGATGTCGTCAGCTTGTTTTCAAAAGCCTTTTTATTGACATTGTTGTAGCCTAACCCTTCCCTTTGAGTATTGACATTAACTCCTAACAACCTGTCTAGATTTTCTTGTCCACTTACAAACTTTGATAGAGAGTTCTTTAAGTCTTGGATTTCATTTTCTAAAGAGGTGATTTGTAACTCATAACTGGCAATCTCTTGCTCACTGCAATTCATAGCTTCATTCAAAACTTTGTTAGCAGTTTTATATTTCTCAATTTCATTTTCCAGATTGCTCAGTTTATCAGAATCTTCAAAGCAAACACGTTTACCTCTTTCTAAAGCTAGATGTCTCTCAGACATAGTGGAGTTCAGCATTTTCAATTTCTCATTTTCTTGCTTAAGTTTGTCATTCTGAACCAATTCATTTATTAGAAGCTGATCTTCTGAATTGACTTCATACTTTCTTCCATTTTCAATTTCCTTCATATCTTTTTGCTGTTTTTCAAGATCTTTCTGTAATTCTATGTTTAGAGATTTTATGACATTAAGTTTTTCAATCAACAACTTGTTCTCCTGTTTAAGTTTCTCTGATTCTTCTTCATCTTCTTTGGAGAGTTTTCTGAGAGATTCATCTTCAAATTTTAGCTTGTTTAGTTCAGAGTAAACACTTTCAAGTTCCTTCTTCAGTTTTGCATTCTGATTTTTATACATATGATTATCAGACAGACATGCATCATGAAATTGCTTCGTACTAGAACAGTTTTCACATGGAGAGCTAGAACTATCTACCCGAGTACCCTTCTTCAACTTTTTATACTGTTTTCTTAAGCTCTCATGTGACTCTAACAGTTCAGCATATGCATTCTCCCAATCATCAAGAGAAAAGTTCTCGAAGAGATTTACCTCATCATCATCATCTTCTTCAGTTTGATTGCTGCCTTGATCATTTCTGTCAGCCATCATGCAGCTGTCCACATCTCTCTTCTGAGTTTGCTTCAGCATATCCAGAATATCTTTAGCAGAACTGGAATCAAAGAAGCATGAGTGAAAGGCTCTATCAGTAGCTGCCTTCATTAGATTTATAGCTATCTGATTCTCTTCATGCATAGACTTGTGACTGTCAGTCCATTTGGACCTTTTCTTTGGCAGTTCATGAGGACCATGTGAAATTACTTTCCACAGGTCTGGATTCACCGATTTGACATAATTCTTCAGACTAGTGAACCATGCATTAACATGCGTACCACTGAAAATCGGTGGATGAGTCATGTGAACACAACAGATTAACGCAACAAGAATATTGATGCACTAAATACAAATTAGCACCTAAGACTGCAAGATCGGATCTGTAGGTCGCTGGACCTTGTATGCAGACACCCGCTATGATACCAACTGTTAGGGTGCTAGCCTCGGATACAGAGGGGGGTGAATGTATCCTTCTATGTATAAAGGCCAAATCAAAACTTGGATGTTTGAGATAGACACAGAATAGAACCAATTCGATTCAACTCAAATACAAACACTTGGAGCGCGCCTATCCAAGCATCTAGCGAAAGTAAATCAAGCAATCAAACCACTGCTCAATAGATTTTTTAGGTGGTTCGATCCTCCAGACCTACATCCACCCCTCACTCCCAACCGGAGTGAGGCTTCACTAGCAAACGCTAGAACCAAGCAGACCCAGTCTGCAAACAGTTGCTGCCACACAGCTTGACCAGGGGAACAGCCTCCCCTCTTCCTCCCAACCGGAGGGACACCCAAGTGACTCCCAGCCACTTGGAAACTAGAGGTCGCAGACCTCTCTTCCTCCAGACCAGGAGGGACCCGACCTCAGTCCAGAGGATCGGAAGTACAAAGGTAATCAGAAAACAAAGGAAAACAATAAACGAAAATAACACAGCAATCAGAAGGCTGTAACAGATGAAAACACAGATGTGGCTCTCAACGGAGCTGACTGGCCTGGATCTGATCCACGGTCCAGTAGGAGCTAGTCTTCAGATGAAGCTTCTTCTTTCTCTTCCTTTTTCTTCTCTACTTCCTTCTCTCACTCGCGAGCTCTCTCTCTTTCTCTTTTTACTTCTACTGCTTCTCTCACTCTGCCACTCTTCTTTTTCTTCTTCTTCTATACTCACTGGATCGAGAATACTCTGCTGCTCTCAGACTGGATCTATAGAATTTTCTCCTTTTCTTTCGATCAGCCTTCTTTAGTGGAAGAAGGCTCATATATATAGCAGCAGCAGCCCCTGGGTGCGTGGCTTCCACGTTTTCCCCCCCAAGGAATTCACCAGAACCGAGGCAGCTTCATCCACGTGTCAGCATCTGCATACCTCATCCTCCTGGGATCACGAGCCAGGTCATCAATCTCAGTAAGAATCCCTGTCAGAGATAGCATCGGATAAGTCATCAGTTTAAGTCTGAACAACCTGTACAGACTCTGTGAATGCAAAGCATTGTATAGACTTCAGAAATCAATATAGCAAGTGTGTACAGAGTGAGGGAGTGTATAGACTTAGAAGTCTTCATGCGTGCTCAGTGTATATACTTGCTGAAGAGTGCATTATCATAACAGGAGAGTGTGTAGACTAAGGCCTTCTGTTCAAGACAAAAGCCAATGTACAGACTTCATGCTGTACAGACTTGATGTTGATCAAGAGACCTTTGGACATCAGCCCAAGGCGTCAACGCTTCCAACGTGCAGCGTCGCCTCAGCTCCTCAAGCGAGATGCTCACGCCCTTGGCAACTGGCCAATGCGTCAACGCGTCCAGCGTGCAGCATCGACGCAGTGAACAAGACAGGTGATGAACAATGCATGCACTAGCTTTACTAATGTGTATACTTCAAGAGATGCAATGCAAACTCTGTACAGACTTGGTCGTGTAAGGCGACGCAAGCAATGGCTGTATAGACTTTACTCAATGTATGGACTTCACATAAGAAGCCAACGGCTGTATAGACTTAGGTAACCTTCAACTCACTGCGATGTAGAGACTCTGAAGAACATCAGCCAATGTATGGACTTGCTCAGCCATAGACTTCAGCTCAAGGCCAGTGTATAGACTTGATGAGACACTCACGAGTGTATAGAGTTAGTTGAGTGAGCATGCAGTGTATAGTCTTGACATATGAAGACATCCGCTGTTCAGACTTGAAGAACATTCAGCAATGTGCCGACTTCATTGAATGAGGGAGCAATGGCAGACTTCAGGATGTATAGGCTTGTGAATGAAAAAGTAATGTACAAACTCTCCAATGTATGGACTTCAAATATGTGAAGCTATGCGATGTGCATACTTTGAAGAACAGCAAGTGAGTAAGTGTGTACACTGAGAGACTATATAGACTTGACTGCTGCGAGCACATGTTGTACATTCTTGGTGTGAAGAACACAAGCCAAGTGCAGTGTATGGACTTTATGCAAGAAAGCAAGTGTGCATAGTATAGACTTGAGTGATGAGTGGACTTTCAATGAAGAGGCTGTACAGACATGATGAAATCACGATGTGTAGACTTGCCAATTATAGCTGGTCGATGTACAGACTAGAACAAGGCTAAGTCTGTACAGACTTGAACAAACACAGAGTATAGACTTTGGCAAGGCAACGTTGGTAAAACTACCAATGTGCAGACTTTCAAAGCTGAACGTAGGTAAAGAACCCAATGTGCAGACTTGGAAGTGCAACGTAGGAACAGATGCCAATGTACAAACTTTGGCAAACAACGATGTACAGACTTGCACAGTTCCAGCTGAAGAATGTATAGACTTTACCTAGTAAGTGTGGCTGTACAGACTTGGAGAGTTGAAGCCAATGTACAGACTTGGACTCAAGGAATGGCTGTACAGACTCTGAGTGAAGGCATGAACAGTGAATCAATGTGTAGACTTCACTTCAAGCAGGCTACAGCCCAATGTTTAGACTTGCTGATGAAACAGTCTGATGTACAGACTTGTAATAAAGCTTGCAGAAGGCGATGTATATACTTGGATGCCCAACGCCAATGTGCTGACTTTGAAGAGAAGACAAATGTATGGACTTTGACGGAGTGAGACAATGTTCAGACTTTGAAGTTACACTGTGGATGTACATACTTGGAAGATCATGGAGTGTATAGACTTGAAAGTCTGAAAGCGATGTATAGACTTGCCTGAGACGCAGCATGAGACGCTGGCTGAGACGGACGCTGTACAGACTTTGAATGCACTAAGACACTGAACAAGACGGACCGATGTACAGACTTCTAAGTGCTGATGAACTATGTATGGACTTGGCTTGAGATGCTGCATGAGACAGTGCAGGATGTATAGGCTTTACAGTTAAAGCATATGCCACTGTATATACTTGCATGAGACAGTCAGTGAGACGCTCAGCAAAGTATAGACTTGAAAGAACTCCAAGCGATGTATAGACTTTGAAATTCTTGAAGAGGATGTACATACTTCAAGAGATGCTGCATGCCAATGTATAGACTCTGCACAGTAGCTCTGACTGTACAGACTTGGTCACAAACTGAACAGACGAGTGTGCAGACTTGCTTCCATCGACCAGTGTATAGACTCTACTCATGCAAGCAATGCAGTAGTGTATAGACTTAACAGATGTGAGTTGTAGTGTATGAACAACCGATGTATAGACTTGGCTATGCGAGCAAGCTACACAATGTGTAGACTTAGAAGTGCCTACAGCTGTGCAATGTGCAACCAGTGTATGGACTTGTCGTGCCTACACAGGGCGTTGTACACACTTGCTGCCTGATTCAAATGTACAGACTCTATAAATGCATATGAATGCTTTATGCAGCAGATAAACAGTCTGATCTTCAAATGCAATGACTCACAGTGTAAGCAAATAAACTGACTGAACATATGAAAGACTGAATGAACATTTGAATGACAGACTGCATATAGAATGACTGAATAAAACCATGGTGACTCACAGTGATTAACTCACATTAAAACCAATCATCACAAACCCCTAAAGCCAATCATCAAAACCACAAGCCACAGGGGCCAGGGGCACAACAACTCCTCTGTTTCATGTCTACACATCCGGTTGTTAGCATACCTGCATGCATGAATAAAGTCTGTACACGCTCATGCATTACTTCATTAACTCTATACACTCTTTGCTGATCGATTGAAGTAACTCGGTCATTGTACCGGCTGATGAATGGGCACGTGATCCGAGGTTGGCACCTGGCACGTGATCCGAGGTGTCCTCTAGATAAAGGGGGCACACGCCCTAGTTGCTGCTGATATATATATGTGAAGTTTCTTCATCCGCAGAAGACAGATCGAAGAGGGCTGATCGAGAGAGTGATAGAAGAAAGTGAGAGCAGCAGAGAGGCAGTGAGAAGAAGAAGAGGAAAAAGAGCAGAGAGGCAGAGTGTGAAAGTAGAATAAGAAGAGAAAGAGAGAGAGTTCGTGGAGAATAAGAAAGAAGATTTTATTGAAGATCTGTCTACTGGACTTGGATCAGATCCAATCCAGTTTGCTCCTGCGAGAGCTACATTTTACATTGCGTTTTCAGCTTTCCGAGTGCTGTATTTTCATTTCTTATTTTCCTTTTATTTGATCACTGTGCTTTCTTATTCTCTGGTTAGAGATCGGTATTCCTCTTGTGGTCTCAAGAGAAGGGAGATTTGTCTCCAGTTTGCAAGTGACAGGTTGTCACTTGTGGGTTCCCCTCCGATTTGGAGGAAGGGAGATTCATCTCCGGTTCTGGTCTTGTGGGTTGCAAGTCCAGGTGTTCCCTCCGGTTTGGAGGAAGAGAGACTTGTGCCTTTGGTTGCCAGTGACTGGGTGTCACTGGTGGGTTCCCTCCTGGGTGGAGGAAGAGAGACCTCGGTCTCTGGTTTCTAGTGACTGGGTGTCACTAGGGTTGCCCTCCGATTTGGAGGAAGAGGGGAGGCTATTCCCCTGGTCAAGCTGTTTGGCAGCAAGTGTTCGCAGACTGAGTCTGCTGGTTCTAGCGTTAGCTAGTGAAGCCTCACTCCGGTTTGGAGTGAGGGGTGGATGTAGGTCTTGGTGACCAAACCACCTAAAAATCCTCTGTGTAGTGTGGTTGTGTTTTGCTCCTTGTCTTCTACCTCCTTCACAGGCTGCCTTAGCATTCTCATTTCTATCTGTGCTGCTTCCACTAGTTACTTGTTTAGGCGCGCCTTATATATTTGCTCAGTGGTTTAAAAGAGAATTTAACTTGTTCTTCAGATTGTCTATTTGCATTGATAGTGTTCTAGTCTTTTATTGAGCGAAAAGTTTTTGAAGGGTGGGATTCATTCACCCCCCCTCTGAATCCATCGCACCAATCCTATCAATTGGTATCAGAGCAATTGTCTGCTTAGAAGGTCCACCGACCTGCAGATCCGATCCTGCTGTCTTCGGTGCATTTTTGTTAGAGTTGGTTTATCGGTTTGAATCCACTGCTTTGAATTAGTTTTGATTTGCTTCAATGGCTCATCCACCCGTCTTTAGTGGTTCTGATTTCAACCAGTGGCACAGTGCTTTCCGTGCTCATGTTAAATCTGTTGATCCAGACCTGTGGAAAGTGATTTCACATGGTCCACATAGACTACCAAAAGATCAGTCAAATGTACTAACAAGCATCGATCTATGTGTGCAGAAAATCAGAAAGCACTGGAGTTAATGAAGGCCACGACTAATCGAGCTCTTCATTCATGTTTCCTTGGTTGCAGATCTGTAAGGGATATATTGAAGATGATGAAGAGAGCCGAGAAAGGAAATCAAACAAGCTGCATGATGGCTAATGGAAGTAATCAAAGTGGCAGCCAAAATGAAGCAGAGGATGATGATGAGGTAAACCCTTTTGAGAACTATACTTTAGATGATTGGGAGAATTCGTATGCTGAATTATTAGAGTCTCATGAACAGTTAAGAAAATAATACAAAAAATTGAAGAAGAGTAGTAGGTCAGACAGTTTGAACTCTGATTGTAAAAATTGTGCTGAACTGAAAAATGTTCATGATACTTGTATGTCTGATATTCAAATGTTGAAGAAACAAATTTCATTACTGAAAATTGAGAATCAAGATCATGTAAAAGAAATCTCTGAACTTGAGAAGAAGCTTAGCCTAACTTGTCATGATTCTGTTCAGAGTAAAGAATTGATGAAAAATTTCGAAAGTGTGAACTCAGATATAGACAAGCTGAAGTCTGAAAAAGATTCCCTCAGAAAATTCTCCAAATAAAATGAAGAAAAATTAGAGAAACTTAAACGAGAGAATGATTTTCTGATTGAGAAATTTGAAGCCATAAAATCTGTAAATATGGAGTTACAGAAAAAGGATGAAAAACAGCAAAGAGAAATGAAGGAAATTGAAAATAGAAGAAAGTATGAAATCAATTCAGAAGATCAGCTTCTAATAAATGAATTGGTTCAAAATGATAAGCTTAAAGATGAAATTGAGAAATTGAAGCTGTTAAACAGTGGCATGTCTGGAAGACTTCTTACATTGGAGAAAGGAAAAATGATCTGTACAAATGAAACTGAAGAAGTAGATGAGCTGAGAAAGGAAATTGAAAAATACAAAACAGCTAACAAAGTCTTGAATGAAGTTGTCAATTACAATGAACAAGAGATTGCAAGTTATGAAATAAACGTTGCATCTCTCGAAAATGAAATTCAAGATTTGAAGAGTTCTCTGTCTAAGTTTGTGAGTGGGCAAGAAAACCTAGACAAGCTACTAGGTGTAAGAGTCAATGTCAGGAAAGAAGGGTTGGGCTACAATAATCTAAATAAAAGGCTTTTCAGAGCAAAGTAATGACATCATTTGTAAATGCTTCAAATGAAGCCACAACATCAAAAGGTAAATAGCCCATTGTTCAGAAAATGCTGGGAACAAAGGTTAATTGTAAGAAAGAGGGACTGGGTTACAATCCAGTCATGAGGAAGGTTGATGGATCCAACCTGAAAACTACTTTCGTTAAATCTTCAGAACAAGAAAAGCCTTCTATCTCATCTCCACCTCAGTACAAGGCTAAGAAAATAGAAAAATAGGATAAAAATCAGAAAAAGACTGGAAATCAAAAAATAAATAAAAAAGGTTCTTCAGTGCATGTTGATCACAGTCCTCACACACACTCACATGCATCTAAAAAGAAAATGATCTGTCATTACTGTCATAGATTTGGACATCTGATGCATGAATGTAAGTTGATGGAGAAGGATGATATGAATGCAAGGAAATTTCATGATAAAAATCCTTCACCTCATAAAAAGAAAACTGAATGCTTTCACTGTGGCAAATTGGGTCATAAGGCATTTGAATGTTGGCCGAAAGCTGGTAGAAGAAATTCTAATTCATGTTTTCACTATGACAAGATGGGCCACATTGCAGCCCAATGTTGGCATGCTCAGGGAAGGGAGTCTAACTATAAATCTGGTAAATTCCTTGTCAATAGAAACACTTCTAGTAGAAATGGATTTGTTTTTGAAAGGAAAACTCTTGCATGTTTTAAATGTGGGAAGCCAGGCCATAAAGCTGCTGACTGTTGGCTGGCTTATTCTGGTAAACGGAATTTCAATTCTGTTAACAAAAATTTTCATGCATATGCACATAGAATTCATGCTAATAAGAATGTGCATAAATCAAATCTGAAATATGCTGCATCTTGCTATCATAATAGTAAACAGAATTTTCTCTCTGCCAATAAATTCCATGACAATAGTAATTTGCATAAAAAGAATTTGAAATCTGCTGCATCATGTCATTACTGTGGTCAAATAGGTCGTTCAATGTATAATTGCTATTTGATGAAATCTGATGACCTTCATGCACGAAAATTGTTGAGAAAACATGCTAGAAATGTTACTGTTAATTCAGGACCCAAGACCTCTTGGGTACCTATTTGTCCAAAATAAATTTTGTTTTGCAGGTGTGCCTTGGGACTGAGAAAACAAGAGGGGTAAATAAGCCAAGGCACTCAAAAGAAAACCCTTTTCTGAACTTTTCAGGTAAACTCTCTGCATTTCCTATTTTAAAATTCATTGTATATCTTGTTTGATGTGTTCATGCATATTTGTCATCTTTTGCACACTATGAGTATTCATGTCTCTCAATGCTCATATGAATTGGCTGTTTAGATATTGAAATGAGAATAAACTTACAATTTCTGAAAATCTGAACTACATATGAATGTTGTTTGAAATCTGTCTGTTGCATAGCTCACTGAAAATCTGGATTGCTTATAGGACTGCATGTTGAATTATCATGATTGACCACTATGGTATATCAAATAGTAAGCTACTAAAAGGTAGGGAAATCTGTCTGGAGGTTCTTACTGTGTGTGAGATGATCTTTTAGATCAGGTTCTCCGCCTAGTACCATGGGTCTTATTGCTTGATAGGGCAGTCTGAATGTGCATGAGTCTCAAAGACATATGTTCTGTTCTCATGGAAAACATTGCATGTTTTAAGGGGTAGTTAATTGCATGTCTTTGCATAGCATTCAATGTTGAGTCTTTGCATGACTTTGCATACATATAGTTAAGTACATTTCATTACATTGAAATTGCCAAAAAGATTGACTGAATGCATATTGTCAGGGGGAGTCAATGCATTGCATGCAGGTTGTCAAATGCATACACTTTTCAGAATTCATTGCATTTGTTGACAAACCTTGATCATATTTTGAAAACACTGGGCTTCAAAATCTCTTCTACCATTTGGTATCAGAATTCTATCAGTCTTTCATGAAGTTTTCAATGGGGCTATCTCGATCATAAATCTGAAAAACACTTGAACTAGGAATCTTCTATTATACGTTGTTATGAATATCTGAAATAACTCAGGTGGTTTAAGTTTAATGTATTCATTGAGTTTGACTTTAAAATCTCTTAAAAATATCTGAATCATATTTAATAAACTTTAACCATCTGTTTCATACTGTGTCTTGTAAAATCTTCTGAAATCTGCATTATTGAATACATGGCTTTATTTGGTTAAGTACATGAAATTATTATTGATTTGAAGTAAATGAGTTTTTCTGAAATGTCTAAAGGGTAAATTCTGTCAGAGTAATGACTTTGGTCACTGAGAAACACATGTCCAAAGGACTGTGTCATGAAGTGCCATAGTTAACTCTGCTTAAGAATGAGTGCTAATCAGGCAGAGCACTGGCATGCACACTGAGAAATATATCTCACTCATCAAGAAATGAGTTGAGATATGTCATGAAGTGTAAATGTTACCTCTGTTTATATAAAGCATGACTGTTAGTTACACTAAGTGCTTAGAGATATTGGCGTCTGATCAACGTATATCCTCTAGTTACAAGGTGTACACTGAACTAGAGTGCTCGTAAAATGTGTAGCATAAAAATTTGTTAAACAAATTGCTATATTTGAATATTGATGCAAAAATCAAATTGCTACAACCCTAGACAAAATCATATGACTTCATAATTATTTGATCTCAATACTAGTGCATGTAATTCCGAAAGAAGTCAATAATTTTGATTGTGTAAGAGAAAGGGAGATTAATTAAGATATATATATGAGGGCTTGGTTCATTCTTATTAAACCATGACTTTAGATATAAATACAGAATTTTATTGACAAACTTAGCATACATCATGTTTAAACCCTGCTGATCAATAAAATTCATTCATAAGCCCTTCTAATGGAAGACTTTGAAAACTTATGTTTTGGATTTATGAGATTGATATCTCTTTGAAAATCTTGTTGAATCTCACTGTCCTTGATTCATCATGACATGAACTTATCCTTGATTGCCCCTGTGGTTTCCTTCTCTTTAATTTCATAAGGTTCCATTTATTGAGGGGGAGTTTCCTTGTCATATGAATCATGCTGCATAAAAATTCTTAAAGGGGGAGAATTATCTTGTATTCATACATTTAGGGGGAGTTCTTGCATTTCTTGTTGCATCTGCATCTCTGCATTCATACCTCTTCCATGATTTTTTTTTTTAAACAAAGGGGGAGAAATTGGAATGAGTCATATTACTCTTTGGGGAAGAATGTGCTTTCATGTAGTTAAAGGGAGAAATGTTACATCAATCGTTTCATATCTGCTTAATTTTCCTCTCTCTAACTAATGTCTTTTTGCTGAAGTCAAAGGGGGAGAATATTTTTGACTTGAGTCAGTGTGACTCATAGTGTTGCCATCATCAAAAAGGGGGAGATTGTTGTGCCCCTGTGGTTTTGATGATAGCAAACACTATAAGTCACCATATGCATGTGTGCATGAAAGACCTTGTTGATTCATTTAAGTGCATTCATATGTGTTCATGTATTTATGAATGTGTGCTTGTGAATGACATTCCATTATATACACTGTGTGCACACATTATATCTGTCTGACATCTGGTTGATGCATTCATGTAACAGAGTCAGCACGATTGCATTGAGCATACAGTCAGTACACTGCATGCAGAGTCTGCACTGCGCACTGGTTTGATAGCTTGTTCGTGAATTCACAAGTCTATACATCGTCTGTTCATCGTCACATGTGCATCACTTAGCAAGTCTATACATCAGTCAGCATTGCCTCTTGCTCGTAGAGTCTATACATTGTATGTGCTTCACGCTTAGTTGAAGTCTATACATTGCATGCTACAAAGTCTTCACATCCAGTTTGCATCATGTCTGTACAGAGCTTTTTGCATCGTTCATCAAGTCCATACATTGCACTGTAGCTTGCTTAGTTGAAGTCTATACATTGCATTATTGTGTTTGTGCTCAAAGTCTGTACATTGGACTGTTCATGCATCACTCCATTTGGCAAGTCTGTACATTGGACTGTTCATGCATCACTCCATTTGGCAAGTCTGTACATCGGACTGTTCATGCATTCATCTCAAGTATATACATCCGACTGTGCATTGTTCATGAGTAAGTCTATACAGCCTCTGCATTGCATCAAGTCTATACACTGTCCTGTAGCTTGCACGAAGTAAAGTCTATACATTGTCATCTTTATCTACGTCTCACACTTGCAAGTCTATACATTGCCTTTGGGCATCTAAGTCCATACATTGGCAGCTTGTCTGTGTTTCAAGCCATTCGACAAGTCTATACATTCCCAGTCTTTACCTACGTTCAGAACCCCAAGTCTATACACTGGTAAAGTCTGCACATTGTGCTTTGAAGCTGCACCATGTCTATACATTGTCTCGCCCACATCTTCAAAGTCTGTACATCCGATCATCTCTTCCAGCGTCTCACGCTATCAAGTCTGTACAGCGTTTGCGTACAGTGCATCGTCATCCAAAGTCTGTACAGCTAGCTCTGTCTCACCTTGCGTCTCTTCAAGTATGTACAGCTTTGGCGTATGTTTTCATACAGTCTATACATTGGTTTTCACTTCAAGTCTGTACATGGCCTTGGCATCTGCTTTGAAGTCTATACATTGGTTTTCACTTCAAGTCTGTACATGGCCTTGGCATCTGCTTTGAAGTCTACACATTGGTCTTCGATTCAAGTCTGTACATTGGCCAAGTCTACACATCGCCGTGTTCACTTGTTTCAAGTCTGCGCATTGGCTCAAGCTTTCCAAGTCTGTACATTGGCCAAGTGTCTTGTGCTTTGAAGCTTTATCAAGTCTATACATCGCATGCATTGCACACTGCAAGTCTGTACAGCCCACGACTGTACATCCACCGTTTCATGCAGCGTCACTAAGGCAAAGTCTATACATGCATGCATTGTAGCAAGTCTGAACATTATTTTCTCATGAACGAAATCAAAGCATGTACATGCCTCTGCATTGCATATGTGAAGTCTATACATGCTATAGCTTCGCATTCACAAAGTGTGTACACGCCACTGCATTGCATACATGAAGTCTGAACATTGCTTTAGCGTTGCCTTCAGCCAAGTCCATACATTGACTGGCAGCCTTCAGCAAAGTCTGAACATTGCATCATTGTGCATGCATTGCTTTCATTCAAGTCTACACACTGGTGTCAACACTGCATGATCAAGTCTATACAGACTTAGCGAAAGCTTAGCAAGTCTATACACTGGTGTCGTCTGCTGCAGGGACAACAAGTATGTACATTGAGTTCTCATGCATGTAAACATCAAGTCTATACACTCCTCTGTTTCATGTCTACACCTCCGCATGAATAAAGTCTGTACACGCTCATGCATTACTTCATTAAGTCTATACACTCTTTGCTGATCGACTGAAGTAACTCTGTCATTGTACAGGCTGATGAATGGGCACATGATCTGAGGTTGGCACTTGGCACGTGATCTGAGGTGTCCTTTGGATAAAGGGGGCATACGCCCTATGTAACGACCTGAGAATCCGATTACCGAGAAGGCCCGATAACCCGAGACTCGCACCGCCGCCCACGAGCCGGGAGGGCTCGGAAGGGCTAAAAGGAGTGTGGAGGCACAAAGAAATAGGAAATAAAGCAGGACAATTCAATAATAACAAGCTGAAAGAAAGAACAACTACAGCTACAACAGAGTCCAGTCCAACCAAAAGTACAGTCTAAAGCAGTACAACGTACCACATGCCAAGTGAACACTCGGCCCGGCAAGCTGGCAACTGAGAACCTCCGCTCCGCACCCTCGAACCTCGAGGAAGAACCGCTACTCCTGAAAGGAGGGAATGAGTCTCCAAAATAGAGACTCAGTAGGGATCCCGCGGAACCCCAACCGGAAACAACGGCGGTAGCAGAAAGCAGAGCTACAACTACAGCAAGAACAGCAAACCGGTGGCCGGTCAAAAACTCGGCGCTATAGCTACTCCTACTGCCAGAAGGCACACCTCGATCACGAAGTCGAAGCTACCAAACCACACCAGTACCACCTACCGAAGTAAGAACACACGGCAACCACACCGTAGAGGCCTGTCCCCCGGACAGCCAACCTGGACACGCTGTCCAAGGTGCAACCCCGACCATCCGATCGCGGGTACCGCACAACAAGACGCCACCTCGGTAAAGCCACTAGCACTAGTCTCACGGTGCAAGAACCGACACACGCGCCAAGGTGAAACAACCGAACTCACCGGTCAATACGACCGAAAACCCGAAGGTCAAAGACACAGAAACTGACAGTCTGTCACTCTCGACTCGACAGGAGTACCACCCACTAGAAGCACAGCCGGTAGCGTCCCCTGACGTCTTACACCGCACCGCAGGTGAACCGCCTGACGTGGTAGGTCCTACCCGAGGCGCGAACACCGTACAAGTAACCACAAACAAGTGACTAGCTGGGGTCACGCCCGTCGACGTGCGTCCGCTGTCCCCAACCACGTGTGCACACACAGACCACGCGTCCTAGGTCTGGCCCTCTGACCGGTTTTCCCCTGGCACTGGACTCTGTGATGCGGGACGAGACCACGGACACGACAAGCTCGCGATCGTCCCTTAACGAGGGAAGCGTCGGATGTGCGCGGTTGAGAAACCGGCAATGAGCTAGGGTGGTCAACTCTCTTTGGCGCCCGGATCGGGTCACGGGACGGTCACTCTCTCACTCGCAGCAGTGATATGATAAATTAAAAGCGAGCTAGGTAACCCTACACATGCTCTCTAGCAGCGGCATAAACAAGCATATATAGAAATAAGCGGAATGCCAAGCAAGGAGCGAATACGATACCTCCACGGACTCGGCGTGGCGAAGATGGGACCCGGCCGAAACTCGTACTCCCGGGAACTTAATACATTAAGATTACAGCAATACAAGTAAGCCCACTCCACGCAGGGAGGTAACGGGCGACACAAGGGGGCCCGGGAGGACCAATTCCGGGTTGACGGGTGGTTTCCGGGCACGGCTTCGGCTTCACGCGTACTCGTGCTAGTGGGGCCCACGTGTGGACCGGAGGGGTCGTGTGGGACCTGATGCCTCCCCTGGTGTGGGTACACTTGGGAAGCGCTCCCCTAGGATGGCGAGTTTCTGGAACGACCGCCGGACGCCGGGCGGCCCTCGGACGACGCTCGCGGGAAACCGGCCACAAGTCTGCACTTGCTGTCTTCTCGCGCGCTGTCCGGAGAGATCGGCTGCTGTGATCAACCCCGTCGTCGGAATGCAACGAGCTCGGCCCCGTTGGAAAGAGGACTCCAAATAATTCGATGTAGGGGCCTTCAGAAAAAATAATCAGATACGTATATCTGACTTATGGGATTTACACCCTTGCTGTAAACAGGCCAGAACTGCAGGGGCAGGTTCTGACTTCTCTGAAAATCACCGTTGACCGGTGGGAGGACCTTAGAATATGGAGATGAGTTCTTCAGAAAAGTTGAAGATCTCTGAGATAGAAAACCGGGAATATTTTTGGTTTTTGATTTGGATGGGAAATGGATTTTATGGGATTTTTTGAGTGGACCTGGGTCGGATCTGGGACACTGTGGAAAAATTGCTCACAGGAACTGGTACGAATTTTGAAAAATACCTAGAGACCTTATCAAAAATTAAGAAAATTCATGGTGGTAGAAATATGTTGACAGAAGTCTCAGTAATTTTTAGAGCCCCAAAAAAATTCAAAACATGGGTCGAACAAGGTAGACTCAGAACTGTTGAACAGTAGACAGAACCTGGACAGAACTGAAATTTGAACTTGGACGAAAATCTAAAAATATCTAAAGGACGAATTTTTGCCTAAAATTTTTTGTGGAGGTAAGGGTTCAAGAGGGGAACCAACCCTGAAAATTGGAGCTTCAGAAGATGAGGGAAGAGAGAGGGACAATTCGGATAAGAGAGGTCTGTCCAGAGTGGACAGAAAACCGAATTCGTTGGTGAAGACGCGTCGGCGGCGAGACGGCGGCGGCGGCGATCACCGGAGCTGCTTCAGAAGTTGGAGAGGATCAAGGGGGAGGGGATTACACTCTAGAAAGGGGCTGGAGGTGGAAGAACACCAGGGAGAGAGGGGAGAGGGGCGCAAGCTTCAAGGAGGCAAATGCTCATTTCTTCTTCATTAATTCATTCAAAATGAAAATTACAACCTTATATAGGATGCCAACCAAACTCAATCTCAACCCTTGGATCTAGGGGTTTGGATTGGATGGCTGGGATACAATGAGAATCCCACATTGAATACATTAGTTTAATCAAATTGACCACATGTGTTCAAACTTGGTGTAATTCCATTCAAACACAACCTAACTACAACTACCAAGCCTAATAAGGCCAAAAGAGCATGCGCCCCCCTTCTTGGGCCAAGCCCATTCTTGGGCCAAGAGCCACTCCATATGGCATGCTAGGCATGGGCCATTCCCACTTTGATGGCCCATGAGAGGATGGAATCCCATTTGGGCTTTAAGAGCCTTAATGACCCACTTTGAAACCAAATGGCCCAATATGAAGGAGCCATCTTAAATGGACCTTAAACATGCTACCTAGTTATGGACTCTTCCTAGAAAGAGGCCCATTGGCTTAATTAAGCCTTACAAGGATGGCCCAAAAGAAGGAAATCAAAAATTACACACTTTCAAGCTAATACAACCCATAAAACACACCTATACAAGCTAATACACACTAATACAATCCATAAGCTCATGATGTCCTCATCAATTCTCCCCGGGTGGGAGAAACTCGACCCCGTCGAGTAGGGGTATGGCTGCTCGAGTACTCTGGCGGATCCGTCACCGTGCCAAGTAGCGCGGGTATGCTCCACTCCAAGTGATCGGCACCTGCTCGTTCCACATATACTCGATATGCGCACTGCTATGGCCAAAGGTGGTCACTCCGAAGGGGCACTCTCAACGGAAGGAAACAGTTTAAAGACTCACTAGGAATCACTGCTGAGCCCCTATAGGTGACTGATCCGGGTATAGAAGTAAACCGATCCCATACTCGTCAAGTGAATCGACTCGCTTCACACTCATTCGGGAACGACACGAGCTTGCACAAGACACATGCAGACTCACCATGCACAGACACACGAATGCAAACCACGCAAACAAACCACACAAGAAAACACACTGACTCAACTATGACCCTAGACACACCTAATGTTAGTCCGACCCGTACATGGGTGACGGCGGACCAGGACACCCGAATATGTGCCATGCATACACTAGATGTACTCGATGCTTGACGGAATGGATGACTCCTAGACACCCTAAGATGTACCAATCATGCATTGGCGACCTATGGGATTTGGGTGGGGAAGGACTAGGAGATCCAAAACTACCCTCGTCATCATCCCTAGATGTAGAGACAGCGTGCCGACTAGGCCGAGGGGTATGAGTGGAATAGTGAACTCTTCGGAAGAGGTGGAGAGAATGTGATAGCTCGGGAGCTTCACTAGTGGAGGGGTCAAAAGGGTCGAAGAAGGTGTGACCCCATGAAGTGGGTTCCAACATGACATGGTCCCAATCGTGAAATTCTTGAAGGTGCGGGTGGTCACCTTCCTCCGTCATGGTAGATGGGACCGTGTATGGGAAATATGACTCCTCCCTCGGAAGCAAAGTCATGAAGTCGGGCTCATCCGGTAGTGAGAGAAGTAGAAGAACCTCCGTGGTGACACAACCCACGGTGCACTCGGAGGTAATGGACCCTATGGCCGGATGGGTGAAGCTAAGACTAGCGGGTTGGTCAAAGCCTCGGGTCAAAAGATGCGTCAACTTCCATTGTGAATCTAATCCCATGACAAGATCATCCAACGTATCAACATGGTGACGAGATCGAAAGGTGGTATGGAATGAGTTGACTGGCACTAAAGGTAAGGTGGGGTCCATGGACGGTAAGGGATGTGGGACCAAGCCATCCTTGAGCCATCTAAGAAGTGGCTCGGCTATGTAAAGTGTTCCCGTAAGAAACACGGGTGGCTCGGGCTTTGGTAGTTCCCACTTTGATGGTTTCGAATGAAGACCGGAGGTAGATAACAATGGAGCATCCATGGGTGGTGGAGTAGCTTGTGTCCTTTCCCACCAATTCGAAATCATTTTCTTTATTTCCTCTAAGGAGCGGGTTGGAGGAGGGACCTTGAGGTGGACTAGCTCCTTAACTCTCGGCTCGGGTGTGGGCCTTGGCTCGGTTATAAGCGGGACTTCCACTCGGTTGGAGGTGCTTGAGTGGGTTGGGATGGGAGTGCCAAGGGGAGGTTGGTTGGTGGTGCATGGGCGGGCCACTAGATTGGGGTCACTTTGGTGGGCTTGGACGGCGGTGAAGGGGTGGGATTGGGTAGAGGTGTGGCCCACTTGATTGTGGGTGAGTTGGTGGGGTTGGTGAGTGGAATGTCCTCCGTGGTTGGAGGTAGGTGGGCGGGGAACGTAGGCCCTCCTAAGCACTCTCTTCATTTCCCACCATGACTCGATGGGCCTTAGATTCCTATCCTCCCTCCAATATTTGATGTCCCTCCAAGTTGCAGCGGCTTCACCAAAAAGTCGCCTTTTGGCAACATCGACTTGCATGGGCCCGTACATAATGTACACCTCGAAGTAATCATCCATGATGGCTTCCCATTCTAGATAGACACTCGGGTCATCGGACCCGTAGAAGTCCCGGGTCTCGGGCCTCGTGGGGTGGTTCGGGTGGTCCTTCCATTTGAGATAGTATCTCCACCATCCGGGTGTTTGGGAATCCATGGGGATTAGGGACTAGTGGGTGGGCACGTCGACACTAGTAGATGAACCACCTAGACAATGGACTACAACCCTAAACATGACGACCAAGACTCGGTACGTGGCGGAGATAACCGATCCGAAGACCACTCGCGCAAGTGTGCGGCCTTCCCAATAGGCGTAGCCTAACGTTCGGGCAACACCTTTTGATATACCGGGTTATTGGGATGCGATGCAAAAGACACTTTTTTTTTTTTTTTGTTTTAAAACAATGATGATCCTAGACTCGACTTAAACAGACTAATGACTAGACGTAAATGACTAATGAATGACACTCTTTTCTTTTCTTTTTTGACACCCTAGACTCAAACTCGCTCTGATACCAAATTGATGCGGGACGAGACCATGGACACGACAAGCTCGCGATCGTCCCTTAACGAGGGAAGCGTCGGATGTGCGCGGTTGAGAAACCGGCAATGAGCTAGGGTGGTCAACTCTCTTTGGCGCCCGGATCGGGTCACGGGACGGTCACTCTCTCACTCGCAGCAGTGATATGATAAATTAAAAGCGAGCTAGGTAACCCTACACATGCTCTCTAGCAGCGGCATAAACAAGCATATATAGAAATAAGCGGAATGCCAAGCAAGGAGCGAATACGATACCTCCACGCACTCGGCGTGGCGAAGATGGCACCCGGCCGAAACTCGTACTCCCGGGAACTTAATACATTAAGATTACAGCAATACAAGTAAGCCCACTCCACGCAGGGAGGTAACGGGCGACACAAGGGGGCCCGGGAGGACCAATTCCGGGTTGACGGGTGGTTTCCGGGCACGGCTTCGGCTTCACGCGTACTCGTGCTAGTGGGGCCCACGTGTGGACCGGAGGGGTCGTGTGGGACCTGATGCCTCCCCTGGTGTGGGTACACTTGGGAAGCGCTCCCCTAGGATGGCGAGTTGCTGGAACGACCGCCGGACGCTGGGCGGCCCTCGGACGACGCTCGCGGGAAACCGGCCACAAGTCTGCACTTGCTGTCTTCTCGCGCGCTGTCCGGAGAGATCGGCTGCTGTGATCAACCCCGTCGTCGGAATGCAACGAGCTCGGCCCCGTTGGAAAGAGGACTCCAAATAATTCGATGTAGGGGCCTTCAGAAAAAATAATCAGATACGTATATCTGACTTATGGGATTTACACCCTTGCTGTAAACAGGCCAGAACTGCAGGGGCAGGTTCTGACTTCTCTGAAAATCACCGTTGACCGGTGGGAGGACCTTAGAATATGGAGATGAGTTCTTCAGAAAAGTTGAAGATCTCTGAGATAGAAAACCGGGAATATTTTTGGTTTTTGATTTGGATAGGAAATGGATTTTATGGGATTTTTTGAGTGGACCTGGGTCGGATCTGGGACACTGTGGAAAAATTGCTCACAGGAACTGGTACGAATTTTGAAAAATACCTAGAGACCTTATCAAAAATTAAGAAAATTCATGGTGGTAGAAATATGTTGACAGAAGTCTCAGTAATTTTTAGAGCCCCAAAAAAATTCAAAACATGGGTCGAACAAGGTAGACTCAGAACTGTTGAACAGTAGACAGAACCTGGACAGAACTGAAATTTGAACTTGGACGAAAATCTAAAAATATCTAAAGGACGAATTTTTGCCTGAAATTTTTTGTGGAGGTAAGGGTTCAAGAGGGGAACCAACCCTGAAAATTGGAGCTTCAGAAGATGAGGGAAGAGAGAGGGACAATTCGGATAAGAGAGGTCTGTCCAGAGTGGACAGAAAACCGAATTCGTTGGTGAAGACGCGTCGGCGGCGAGACGGCGGCGGCGGCGATCACCGGAGCTGCTTCAGAAGTTGGAGAGGATCAAGGGGGAGGGGATTACACTCTAGAAAGGGGCTGGAGGTGGAAGAACACCAGGGAGAGAGGGGAGAGGGGCGCAAGCTTCAAGGAGGCAAATGCTCATTTCTTCTTCATTAATTCATTCAAAATGAAAATTACAACCTTATATAGGATGCCAACCAAACTCAATCTCAACCCTTGGATCTAGGGGTTTGGATTGGATGGCTGGGATACAATGAGAATCCCACATTGAATACATTAGTTTAATCAAATTGACCACATGTGTTCAAACTTGGTGTAATTCCATTCAAACACAACCTAACTACAACTACCAAGCCTAATAAGGCCAAAAGAGCATGCGCCCCCCTTCTTGGGCCAAGCCCATTCTTGGGCCAAGAGCCACTCCATATGGCATGCTAGGCATGGGCCATTCCCACTTTGATGGCCCATGAGAGGATGGAATCCCATTTGGGCTTTAAGAGCCTTAATGACCCACTTTGAAACCAAATGGCCCAATATGAAGGAGCCATCTTAAATGGACCTTAAACATGCTACCTAGTTATGGACTCTTCCTAGAAAGAGGCCCATTGGCTTAATTAAGCCTTACAAGGATGGCCCAAAAGAAGGAAATCAAAAATTACACACTTTCAAGCTAATACAACCCATAAAACACACCTATACAAGCTAATACACACTAATACAATCCATAAGCTCATGATGTCCTCATCACTCTGATTTGACGAGGGGCCCGACGGTAACCAGTCTAAAACCGTCCTCAGGGTAAGCCCATACACCACTCCCTGGTGCGACCAGCACACGCGTACTGGTAGGCTACGACTAGTGGAGGGTCACTGAAGGAGTAGACTCTCAAGTCAACGGAAAACAACGTCCGCATCCGACAAAGTACGGGGACCATCCCACGTATCGGCCCCGTCGCACGGTGACCACAGTCGGAGAAGAAACAGGACTCGCAGTCCTCAGCCACGCACGCGCCATGCGCTAGAGTCGAGAAAACTCAAGTGGCGCTAAGCCACTGGACTCTGGACAGTCCTCCAGACGCACTACACCCAACGGTCCTTGAGTCACAAGACTCGGGGTCAAGACCGTTGTACGCAACAGCACAAGGCCGTCAATCTAGTCCAATCTCTAGGTCTAAAATCACGGTAGCATGAGTACCGACACAACTCACGAGTCGCCAAGACCACTCCCTCGGGAAGGGAACGCAAGGGACCAAGGCCACCCACATGGGCCACACAGAAAACACAGAAGCACAATTCCCAAGGCAGCACACAAGCCACCACGACGATTTCCCATCTTGTAGCAAGCGGGAAACCTCCAGCCCCAGGCCGGATAACTGGACTCGCAGTCCAAGGCCAAACACATGGCCCACATGGGAATCGCCTTCCAAAGAAAACTCACGACATGCGGGGGAGACCCCACCGCACGCACACCGATACACGGTGACTCGATCATGCGTAACACGAAAGACCGGAACACGTGGGGTCACCCGGACCCACCACACCTACGGGTGTTGGGTTCAGTGCTATGTATTCAGAGGGGGGGTGAATGAATATATGCCCTTTAAAGACCTTTCGCCCAATTAAAATTTCGCTCAAACAAGATTTCGCTCACTCAGAACAGATTAAAACACTCAAAGAAAACGGATTAACTCTTCTGCTCAACCAGAAACCAAATACTTAGTGCGCCCCTATGCAATCATCTAGCGGAAGCACAAATAGACAAAACAAACAACAATGCACAAGGGGTTTTTAGGTGGTTCGGTCCTCCAGACCTACATCCACCCCACACTCAACCCGAGTGTGGCTTACTGCTGACTCACAGCTTGAACCGCTGGGCATCACAGCTTGCCTACAATCCGCTGGGCAACACAGCTTGCCGTCCGAGGAATCCTCCTTGCCCGCTGAGCAACACAGCTTGCTGTCCAGTGGAATCCACCACTGCAAACACTGAGCCTCTGATGTGACACGACCTAAGGGTGTACTAGTAACAACCAAATGAACCTTGGACCTAGACTTGCAAGCCCACTTACAAATTGGCGGACTCGATGTTGGCGGACCGATATCGCAACACAACCCTTTTCCCGTGGTGACTAAATGATGGTAGGGTGGATTTGAGAGTCTAAACCATGCTGCTTAGGGTGATTGACTTGGCCAATGAGTTCCCCTCCCTTGGATCGGAGCACCCACATCAGTGGGGCGGACGCCGTGCCTTGAGGGTACGGGGGTCTCTCCTCACTCAATCCGCGGTGGCCACTCGCGATCGGGAATCACGGGATCGGGCACTCTCTTCCTTGCCGGCTGAACTAAGAGATGATACTAATAAAACACAAATATTCAGGGAGGGTTCAGCTTATACCTGACCGGTGTGAGGACACCGGCCCCGAGTCGGAGACGTGGGCGAGCGGGGAAGCGTGGGTTCCCCACACGCCGCGCCGGGGAAGCTTGATCTGCCCAAACAAAGTACACCACTACACCTCTCGCAGGAGGGGGATCTTGGGGTGGGGATTAAAGCAATTACAAATAATACTACCTCCACGCAGGGAGGGGCCTTCAGCTGGCCAAGCGGGATGGGGAAGGCGAGGCAAGAACAACGACTAATAGTGGATGCCGAGTCTGCCAACTGTCTACGAACAGAGACAGTGGGTTGGTGTTGCAGCTATAGATTCCACTCACGAATTTCGCTGATGGCGAGGTCAGTGGAAAAAGCTTCGTAATAGGAAGGGGAATGCTTCAGAATTTTTGTGATTTCTTCTGGAGAAGCTACCGATCGGGGCAGAAGATGGAACAGGACCTCTATTTCTCGGACTAGCAGGGACTGACTTCCAACAGTAGGATGCAGAGGGTACTCCGGCCGCTCCCATTGTTGAAATCAGGCGCCGTCAGAGTCGTTGGAATCGTAGTCAAGTTCTCTTCGCAGAAAAACTGACGGCGAAGCCTTCCGATGTCGGGGGAGGTCTGAGGACGCCGAACACTGCTGACAGGTCGAAGCAGACTGTGTTGTATCAGAGCGATGCAGCAGAGGGAAAAAATGGTAACTTTGGCCACCGGAGGCCAAATGGAACTCCGCTTCCTGATTCTGAAAATAGACATGGAGAAGTAGAACTTTGTAGAAGAAATGGTAGACTGATTTCTCCGAGGTTTGACGTGGCAGGACTCTCAATCCGGTTCTGTTGCTCAGCAGGATCTGTTCCGCGCAGTCGGGGGAGAACGGAGTTTCTGAACAGCCCCGAGCTCCGATGAAGACAAAACCACTTCTGTTGCGAAGAAGACCCGGAGCCGCTTCCAACAATGGCTCTTGTGTCTTCAAACTCATCCGGATGGCATCGTGGTGGTCGCTGCAACAGACTGATTTGTCTGTAACCTGTGGACAGCAACCTGCAGCTCTTGTGTTGGCTTCTAAAGAAGGAGATGGGGGAGGTGTATGTATGAGAGGGGTGATGGGGTGGAAGAAGTAGTGTGTATGGAGGGATGGGGAATGCTAATGGAGATAGGAAGAGGATGGGAGGGGCAGTGGGGCAGGTCCTCAGCTGGAGGTAGGGGAAGGTGGAGTCAATGGAGGTGAATGGAGGGAGATGAGAGGGGCGACCAAGACTAGAAGGGAGGAGAGGGGGGGCGGCCAAAACATGGAGGGAAGGTGGATTTCAAATTTGAATTGGCCTAGGGAGGTGGAGGGTTGTGTGGGAACTAGTGGCATTGCATTGGGAGGGAGGAGATTATGTTGGAAGTGGAGGAGATGCCACCTAGGGACAATGGAAGTGGAGTAATGGCAACTTGGGGAAGTGGAGGGGTATTGAATGAGGTTGGTAGCTAGTGGAGGTGGTTGGGGAGGGGAGGAGAGAGAAGGAAATTCGAAATTGGGGTTGGAGGAGAGAGAAAGAGGGGTAAAATAGAGAGATTAAGAGGGGAATGGGTGGGGAATCTCTCCCCTAGGGTCTCTCACCCAAAAAACTAGAGGAATCACTCCTTAAACTAGATTTGAACACTCAAATAGAAGGCTTTGTATTCATTCATTCATTCATTCATTAAGTTCAAATGGAGGAAATGGGGTCCTATATATAGGAAACCCACATTTCTACAAAAGACCCTGACAAAAGACTCATTGACAAATAACCGAAGGGGTAGGGGAGCTCATTGGGCTAAGCTCGAAGAAATGGGCCCAATTAGCACATTACACATTCTAATGACACTCAAACATAGGAAAATAAATGCTAGACCTAGGGACATGACTCTAAAAAATTAAAATTACATCAATGACTCAAATAAAAAATTACATTGGACTCAAAATTAAATGGCTAGACCATGCCGGATGAAATAGGAGGTGATGTTCTCATCAGCCTCACAGCTTGCTCCGCTGACAAACAGCTTGAATAAAGGTATAAAAGGAAAACACAAAGGGGAACAAAACAGCACCGGAAAGCTGTAAAGAAATGAAGCATAAATGTGGCTCTCTACAAGAGCTGACTGGCCTGGATTTGATCCACGGTCCAGTTGAGACAATCTTCAGCTGATCTCTTCTTCTCAACTCTCGATCTCTCTTTCTATTTCTTTTTCTTCTTCTTTCACTTCTGCTCTCTTTACTCTTCTTCTGCTCTTCTGCTGGATCGAAGTCTCTGCACTTCTGCTTTTTTCTTTCTCCACTTCGATCACTCTTCATCTGAAGACGAATACTCATATATATAGCAGCAGCAACAGTAACTAGGGCGTGTGCTCTCCACATCTCCCACCCAAAAACCTTGGACCACGTGTCAGTCTCTCAAACAGCTTCAGCACACGTGTCACGATCTTGTCTGCCCTTCCAGCCTCGGATCACGTGCCCTTCATTTGTCTCCACGAGCAGAGCACCTGTCAGACAGAGTATCGAATTATCAACTTGGTGTCGACACTTTGTAAAATGAAGTGCATTGTATAGACTTGTGAAAGCGCATGCATGTAATACAATTCTTTTAAACACCCAGAGACTAGTGCGTTCTCGCACGGAAGCATATGAAGTCTCAGGGGAGCATCTATGGCCTCTGGACAGCATCACCAGCGTCAGGGGAGCATGTGGAGCACATGCTGTCTCTGGGGAGCAATCGCTGCTCCAGGGGAGCATCCTCAAAGTTAGGGAAGCATTAGTAGCCACTAGAGGACATACTCGGTCCCAGGAGAGCATCCGGGGGGACAGACGAGCATGCACGTCTGATGTACAGACTCTACCAATGTATAGACTTGGTGGATAGTGATGCATGGCCAAACGGATGTACAGACTTCACTGTGAATGCATGAACAGTGAATGAGTGTATAGACTTGATCAAGAGAGACGCTGGCCAATCGGAGCATTAACAGTCACTGGAGAGCATACTCGGTCCCAGGAGAGCATCCGGAGGGACAGGCGAGCATGCGCGTCTGATGTACAGACTTCCTATATGAAGACAATGGCAATACAGACTTGGCCAACCAATCCGATGTAAAGACTTGAGGCATGGAGGCCAATGTACAGACTTGGAAAGTTAAGACCATTGTGCGGACTTCACCTCGTGCCAGCTACAGTGAAGGAATGTATAGACTTCACCAAGACACTGCATGAACAATATGATGCAATGTACAGACTTCAGAGGATGCAGACTCTATATAGACTCTGAGGTCCAAAGGTAATGTACAGACTTTGCCTTAGAAATGATTGTATAGACTTTGCAGCTTGACCCACTGTACAAACTTGGAAGATTGAACCAATGTATGGACTTGGGGTTCAGAACGTAGGTAAAGACTGGGAATGTATAGACTTGCCCAGTGCTGCCAATGTATAGACTTTGATGCTCAACGTCAAATGCGATGTACAGACTTTACCTATTAGTTCAATGTACAGACTTTTGAAGTAAATGTGAAGCCAATGTACAGACTTGCCACCTACCAATGTATAGACTTGGTGGAAGTCATGCAATGTACAGACTTCACGATGAAAGCATGAACAGTCCGATGTATGGACTTGGCAAGCCAAAGACGCTGAATGAGACGGTGGGGTCTGTATAGACTTTGCTCAAAGCCTTAGACGCTAACAGAGACGGACGCTGTACACACTTTAAGTCCAGTGTATAGACAATGCCTTAGACTCTAAATGAGATGCTAAGAAGATGCATTGTATGGAATTTGAGAAATGCTTCAAGTGGATGGCTGTACAGACTTCATGAATGTGCAGACTTGACAACGAGATGCACAATGTATAGACTATGCACATGCATGAACGGATGTAAAGACTCTGAAATGCTTTACCCTGCAGTGTATAGACTTGCTAGTCATCAAACTACATGCAGACAGAAAAGTAACGTACATGCACAACCAATATATCAGTCATACACATGCATTCTCCACAAAATAAGTTATGTTGCTATCATCAAATCATAATCTCATAAAGCACTCACTATGTTGCTATCATCAAAACAAAACAGCATTGCTATCATCAAATCAACATAGCACATGCTTGTGCCTAAGAGGCACAACAACGAGCACACTAATCGAGGCAACACGGTCCCTCCCGACACCCCAAAAACACAGACACAGAACCCATGGGGTGTCCGGGATACTCACAAGGCCGGAGGTTGATCACTGGGTCACAACCGGGTCGACCGGAGACCAAAATAACACAATCAGAGCGCTAAAAGGTCACATGGACCCTAAAGCTCTCGACACGCAAAATGTGGTAAGTGGGACCCCCTCTGGACACCCAAAGACACGGTCACAGAACTCCACGGGGTGTTCGAGACACTCACGATACCTAAAGTCAACCACTGGGTCACAACCGGGTTGACCGGAGGTCAAAACAGCGCAAACAGGAACCAGAACGTGGTAGTGGTCACCTGGTGACCGCGACCAGATGGTAGCAGTCCACCGGCGACCGCGACCATGCTATCACGGTCATCTCGCGACCGCGACCAGCCATGCGCAAGCCTGATGGTAGCGGTCGCACAAGGACCGCGACCAAGCAGTAGCGGTCATCCCATGACCGCGACTAGGCCAAAGCGGTCTATCGCACGACCGTGACGCTCGAAGGCCTCCTCGACCAAAACACAAAGAATGAATGCGGTTCTCCCAAGACCGCGACCAAATGGTAGCGGCTTCTGGTAGACCGCGATCACTTCGAAAAACTGAGAACGGCGGGAAAACACCCAAAAATCCACGCCACGCCCCCAAACATCCACGGATGAGGGGGAAAATATAGGGGAAGCTCCCCAACAACCCCTAGCATGCATCTACGGCCTCGGATCAGCCAGAAACGCAATGAAACGGGAGATCGGCCCACAAGCTCTAAAACATGGATTTTGCCCAAATCACCCTGTTTGGCCCGCTCGGCTCACAGTAGCCTACGAAACTTGCGGGAAAGGAAGTGCACGAGCTGGGGGTCCATCACCCTTCCTCCACCGAAGATTTCATGCACCGTGGACGCCGATCCACAAAGAAAACGCCGTTGAAGCCTCGCCGTTCCACGAACCCACGGCCGAGCTTCGCCACGCCCTCGAGCCTTGATCCTCGACCCATCCTCACCGTCCTCCTCGCCCGCATCACCCCGCCTCGCCCCCGCCTCGGTCCGTCGGCAGTCGGAGAGGAGAGAGTGAGAGGAGAGAGTGGGAGAAGAGAGAGAAGGTGAGAGTGAGAAATGAGAGGAAGAGAGAGGGTGGGGGTATATATAGGAAAATCCAGAAAATCGGAAAAATCCCGAAAAATATAAAATCACACCCTCGCGATCCTCGGAATGCACCGATCGCAACGGTACCACACTCGCCTAGGTGAACGGCCCGGTTCACCCGCAACGAGGTTCCGAAGGGAAAGCCGAAACCCACGCCGGGAATCAGAAAACACACGCGGAAAAAGCCGCGGAACGCCTCCGGGCCTCCGAAACGATTCCGGATCGCGCTGATCCGAACACGAAAGATGTCTGAAATAAAATTTCGGACACAACGGAGTCGGACGCTCCGAGAAACCAAATCCGGGACCCACGAACGAGGATCCGAAAAACCCGGGGCATTACAGCCCTCCCCCCTTAAAGGAATTTCATCCTCGAAATTCAGGACCAAGCACGAAGTCATAGGGAAAGAACACCGAACGAACTGACAACGCTGTCAGAGCCCCAGCACAGAAAATCTCGGTTCTCATGAAAACACCAGTCCTGAGGGACACAGCCAGACTTACAATCACAAGTAACACCTCACTCCTCGCGCCGAGCACACTGGCCAACAGAGCAGGCATATACCAAAGGACATAGTCCAGCATCACCTCAGACAACGCGAGAATCCATCATGGCACCGCAACCACAATCTCGCCCACCGAGGAATCACAACCCTCGACACGAGCAACAGCTACCGATTCATCCAATGGTCGGCAGACAAATTGCACATCAGCTTCGCAGCCAGCTGACAGGTCGCACACCCTCCTCAAGGGAGCAACCAAAACAGAGCCTCCACCAGCTCAAGCAGTCCTCTCCGTAGACCGCAACTAAAACATCGGCTCAGCACCAAGAAACATCTCACACATGGCAAGCTGAAAGCCGGACATAACACTGTGCCAACTCTTTTCAGAAGATAAACTTCGACAAAGTCCAGATCCCATCCGGAAAGGCACATCACAGAAACGACCACCAAAGGTCTTGCTGGCACACGGCTCTCGCCACGCCTGTGTTCCAATGACCAGCACCTTCTGTCTGTGAAGAGACCATCCACTGGTCACCAACTGCTCGTCAACAGGAAACCTCCGCTTGCTCAGCTTCTTCCTTCTTTCCTGGTCCTCGACCGGGTCCAAAGGAAACATTCCAAACCTCGGCAAGCCATCTGTCGACTCACACACAGACTGAAGCCGCATCTCGAGCAGCACTCCTCTCGGACACAGCATCCGAGCTCGAACATCGCTCCAACTCGACCCTCTCGGGGAGCACGACGAAACCAAATGACGGATCCTGGTGTCTTCAATCATCACCTCACTGGACTCAGACTCACAGAGAAATCATCCCATGCTGGTCACCAAACCAGGGATAACCATTGCGACACCAACGTCCTATCAAGGACCATCCTCCGACGCCCATCTCACAAAAGACCTCCGCCCACAGGCGTCACCCATCCATCTGGTCTCATCAAATCCTTCGATCAATGCAAGTGGACACCTGCCAATCCCGATTCCGCCCTTACCACAGAGCCACGGGACACCACCTGAACAGTGCTCACGGGTCCCTAAGCAATAAACATCTCACCGTCACAATCTGACAAGACCGTAGAACCAACAGACACTGCTGTGGTCGGTCACACGGTTAGGCTCACCAGCCACTCATAGCCGTCAACCGGGACCCATAGTCTGCCAGAGACCACTTCCCCAAAAATGATCTCATCCGAGGACACGACTAGGAACACAAGTCGGGCGCCAAGCCACCGACTCTGACCAACACGTCCTCGACCATCGTCAGGCGACATCCTCAACAACCTCATCCAGGTCCAATGCCGACGCCTGACACGGCTTCCAACACAGGAACAGGGTACTCATGCGGCGCACTAGTCAGCACTTTCCCCAACACTCCATCCTGCCAGTGCCAACAACCATAATACCTCGAGCAACGGCACGGCAACAACACGTTTCACACCGAGGAACCCATCCTCCGATGCTCAACGTAAACTCAGGAATCCGCCCGTAGCAACCAACGCTACGATCCTGAACCAGTGGGTTATGGGCCCACCACGCTTCCGCTGCGCACTCAAATCCGCGCGCACAGCCGAGAAAGCAAACACCGCCCAACCAGCACTCGTCCTTCCGGAACAGCGCCAGGACCCTCACACGACAAGGGAATGGGCATGACTTCTCACAGGCAACCACCCTGCCAAGACAAGGAGCACGTCTCGCACGGACTTCATGGCACACAAGGCCAACCAATCCGAACACACAATGCAAGACGACGATCCTTAGCCGAACGCAATCTCTCCAACCAAAGGAGAAACCAGCGCACTTTCGACCAACAGAAGAACTCCACGCTCGACATGACCTCGAACCTCGTGCATGCTAGAAATAGCACCATCCAGCACCGAGAAAACTATCACTTCCATCAGGTCAGCGCCTCCGACACACTCGGCGAGTGTCACGTCAGACCACAATCACAGCATCTCTCGATGCATCACCGCTATAATTCCTCGAACTGCAACACGGCATGTCAAGAGCCGCAACACGAGCCATAACAACAACCGCCGATGCTCATCCTCGAGTCCCAGAACTCACCGCGGAACCTTCACACCTCAGACCAAATCCACGGTGAACACACCCCTTCGCATACGAGAGCGCATGAGCAAGACTTACTGGGACACCACAGCCCAATCCTGCCTCGAAATCCGCAAAACAACTGGGACCGACACGTCATTTCTGACGCCACAGAGCACGACAAGATCATCAGGCTCGACGAAACAGCAGCTCACCGAGAAGATCCTCCGCTCACCCGAGCACACTTCTCGATCAGAACACCCACTCTGCCACCTTAAACCACGACCTGAACACCTCAGGGGCTGGACAAACCTCAAGCTGGAGTGGCCAAAACCGACAGCAGCTCTCTCAGAGCACGCTCACGGCCACTTAACCACAAACAGTCCTCTCCAGCCACCTGACCATGCTGCAGGTTCCTCGAATGCAGCACCGCGAGCTCATGCCTGCCAGCAACCTCTGCCCAACGTAGCACAACCAGGGCCACCACCGATGAGGGAGAAGGCTCTCGACCCTGATCCTTAGACCCCACGCTGGCACGAAAGCCGCGGACAACAACCACCTTCACAGCGCCACACAGCGCACTCAAGCTCTCAAGCGAGAAACTAGGCAGAAAGCGAACACAAAACCCTAAGCCAGCTGCCGACTGTACTGGACCTTATGGACTCTGATCACTGCAACATTTCGAATTCCTATGTACGTCCATAACCACCGCTCTGATACCAGCTGTAACGACCCGAGAATCCGATTACCAGGAAGGCCCGATAACTCGAGACTCGCACCGCCGCCCACGAGCCGGGAGGGCTCGGAAGGGCTAAAAGGAGTGTGGAGGCACAAAGAAATAGGAAATAAAGCAGGACAATTCAATAATAACAAGCTGAAAGAAAGAACAACTACAGCTACAACAGAGTCCAGTCCAACCAAAAGTACAGTCTAAAGCAGTAAAACGTACCACATGCCAAGTGAACACTCGGCCCGGCAAGCTGGCAACTGAGAACCTCCGCTCCGCACCCTTGAACCTCGAGGAAGAACCGCTACTCCTGAAAGCAGGGAATGAGTCTCCAAAACAGAGACTCAGCAGGGATCCCGCGGAACCCCAACCGGAAACAACGGCGGTAGCGGAAAGGAGAGCTACAACTACAGCAGGAACAGCAAACCGGTGGCCGATCAAAAACTCGGCGCTACAGCTACTCCTACTGCCAGAAGGCACACCTCGATCACGAAGTCGAAGCTACCAAACCACGTCAGTACCACCTACCGAAGTAAGAACACACGGCAACCACGCCGCAGAGGCCTGTCCCCCAGACAGCCAACCTGGACACGCTGTCCAAGGTGCAACCCCGACCATCGGATCGCGGGTACCGCACAACAAGACGCCACCTCGGTAAAGCCACTAGCACTAGTCTCACGGCGCAAGAACCGACACACGCGCCAAGGTGAAACAACCGAACTCACCGGTTAATACGACCGAAAACCCGAAGGTCAAAGACACAGAAACTGACAGTCTGTCACTCCCGACTCGACAGGAGTACCACCCACTAGAAGCACAGCCGGTAGCGTCCCCTGACGTCTTACACCGCACCACAGGTGAACCGCCTGACGTGGTAGGTCCTACCCGAGGCGCGAACACCGTACAAGTAACCATAAACAAGTGACTAGCTGGGGTCATGCCCGTTGACGTGCGTCCACTGTCCCCAACCACGTGTGCACACACAGACCACGCGTCCTAGGTCTGGCCCTCTGACCGATTTTCCCTTGGCACTGGACTCTGATTTGACGAGGGGCCCGACGGTAACCAGTCTAAAACCATCCTCAGGGTAAGCCCGTACACCACTCCCTGGTGCGACCAGCACACGCGTACTGGTAGGCTACGACTAGTGGAGGGTCACTGAAGGAGTAGACTCTCAAGTCAACGGGAAACAAGGTCCGCATCTGACAAAGTACGGGGACCATCCCACGTACCGGCCCCGTCGCACGGTGACCACAGTCAGAGAAGAAACAGGACTCGCAGTCCTCAGCCACGCACGCACCATGCGCTAGAGTCGAGAAAACTCAAGTGGCGCTAAGCCACTGGACTCTGGACAGTCCTCCAGACGCACTACACCCAACAGTCCTTGAGTCACAAGACTCGGGGTCAAGACCGTTGTACGCAATAGCACAAGGCCGTCAATCTAGTCCAATCTCTAGGTCTAAAATCACGGTAACACGAGTACCGAGACAACTCACGAGTCGCCAAGACCACTCCCTCGGGAAGGGAACGCAAGGGACCAAGGCCACCCACACGGGCCACACGAAAAATACAGAAGCACGATTCCCAAGATAGCACACAAGCCACCACGACGATTTCCCATCTTTTAGCAAGCGGGAAACCTCCAGCCCCAGGCCGGATAACTGGACTCGCAGTCCAAGGCCAAACACGTGGCCCACACGGGAATCGCCTTCCAAAGGAAACTCACGACATGCGGGGGAGACCCCACCGCACGCACACCGATACACGGTGACTCGATCATGCGTAACACGAAAGCCCGGAACACGTGGGGTCACCCGGACCTACCACACCTACGGGCACGCTAATCGAGAGAACACGGTCCCTCCCGACACCCAAAAACACAGACACAGAACCCATGGGGTGTCCGGAATACTCACAAGGCCGGAGGTCGACCACTGGGTCACAACCGGGTCGACCGGAGACCAAAACAACACAATCGGAGCGCTAAAAGGTCCCCTAGACCCTAAAGCTCTCGACACGCAAAATGAGGTAAGTGGGACCTCATCTGGACACCCAAAGACACGGTCACGGAACTCCACGGTGTGAGCGACGTCAGGCGGTTCGGGGTGCGAAGAGGACGCGGAGCGCGCGGGCTCCTCTTTTGTTTGTTGCAACACAGAAATAAGAGAAAAGAGAAGGGGCCACCACGGGAGATTGCTCCGGCGGGGCGAGCGAGACAAATGTAATATAGCAAGATATGGGAGTTAAACGGCCATAGCGGGAAGTGACTCACCGCGGCCTCGGGGGGACGGGAATGGTGCAGAAATTAAATAGCAAGAATTGAAACGACCATTGGGGAAGTGACTCGCCGCGGCCTCGAGAATATGAGCAGATAAGAATATAACAGAATATAAGGAGAATATAAAGAGCGGGAATTTAAACGGCCATTGGGGAAGTGACTCGCCGTGGCCTCGAGAACATGAATAGATAAGAATATAATATATAAGAACGGGAATTTAAACGGCCATTGGGGAAGTGACTCGCCACGGCCTCGAGAATATGAATAGATAAGAATATAACATATAAGAACGGGCATTTAAACGGCCATTGGGGAAGTGACTCGCCGCGGCCTCGAGAATATGAGCAGAATACAACAGAATATAAAGAGAATATAAGAACGGGAATTTAAACGGCCATTGGGGAAGTGACTCGCCGCGGCCTCGAGAACAAGATGTGATCGCCAGGGGCCAAAAGACCCCAAATAAAGATAGTGATCGCGTCTACCTCAAGAGCGGGAGATGGCGAGTTGCTTCTTCCTCCCCCTTCGGCCGGCCGACGGAGAGGGCTTTCCTTGGGTACCCTTGCAAAACAGTAGACAATAAACGAACGGAATTAGAAAATGGCAGTGTAGTAACAATTCCTTGCAATAAAAATAACGAGATCGTGACCTGACACACACCTGGTTGGTGTGGTTTTAAACCCCTCTCGGACTCGAGTAGGAGGAACATGCGATGATGAATGCAAGAAGTATGCGAGAGACGGCGCCCTTATGTAGGGAGATAGAGGATGCAGTATGATGAATGTAAAGAACTATGGAGAAAAAAAGGGGAAGAAAAGGCTTATTGGAGGAGCCGAGGGCGAGATCCGGTGGAGCTCCGGCAGCGTAGGGACGATGTGGAAGCGCGGTGGTCGAAGATAGCCTTCCTCTCGCGAGCCTGGACACCCGAGAAGCCGGCAGAACCTCCACCTACAAAAGACCCCACGGGTTAGTAAATGACTCCGGTAGCCTCTGGGCTCCGGCAGCCTATCGGATCTCTTCGAAGCTCCTCCAGAACTGAGGGGGTGGGCCTCTATTTATAGGGCTCCGGAGGGTGGAGGCGTCCAGGACCCTGGACACCTCCATCAGGGCCGAACTAATATTTTATTATATTTTTATTCATTTTTTCAAAATATTTTTGTGGAGGCGTCCAGGGCCCCGGACGCCTCCAACAGGTGCACCGAACCCCACCGACGGCCGCACGCAGTTTGGCACAACGTGTGGTTTTGTGAGCGGCGACCCGTAATTCAGAAATGGGCGCGTCCAGCTGGTTGGACGTCTTCATAATTTGAACTTTTTCACACACGACAAACCGTCGTTCGGTGGGCGGCGCCCGTGAGGGAGTTGATGGGGGCGTCCAGGGGCCTGGACGCCTCCATAAATATATTATTTTTATTTTTATGTTTTATTTTTATGCCAAAGCTGGCATTTTAATTTTTTATATTTATTTTTATGGAGGCGTCCAGGGGCCTGTACGCCTCCATTAATATATTATTTTTTATTTAATTTTATTCTTCGAAAAATAAATTAAAAAGAAATTAAAAGAATGGGGGGGTCCAGGGGCCTGGACGCCCCCATAAAGACCCACCCGGGTCCTCAGTTCAGGCGTTGGCGGCCGCCCGGCAGACACCCTTCCTGGTTTCGGAACCTCTGATGCGTCCGACTGGTGTTGATGCCGTCCGAATGCCGTGACGAGATGATTCCGGATGCCGAAAAGGGCAGAAGAAGACTCAAGAAAAGGAAGCACTCAAGTGATTCAAAACGCGTAAGCCGTCGCGGGGCGTTGTATAGTGATATGAGACTTTCTCAGGAGACGTCAGGAATAGTGTGTCTACAGCTGCCCCGCCTTGGCGTCTGCTTTGCAAGGGAGCGACACGTAGTGGAATGGTTTCGAAGTGGAGTGAAATTAAGTGGGAGCGGACTGATAAGTTGATGCCAAGGTGTGATGAGACACGCTTTTGACGTTACTGTCTGGAATCTTTCCTGAAGTTTCAATGAGGCGACCTTGAAGGAGGTCTTTCAAGTCTTGACGGTTGCTTGGACGAAGATCAAATAAGGGAGGGTGAAATGTGCACTCAGGCACGAAAAAGAGACCAACTTCTCGGTGTGGAAGTACCTGGGTCATAAACCGGAGGTTTCACCTTTGGGGAGCGGTTACCAGCCAATGTGGAAGTGCTGTGGCCAAGGTGGGTCAAACAAGGTAAAAAGTAAAGGAATATCTGAGGGTCTGTCCAAACAAGGGTCTCCTTTGGAAGAGCAGCGTAGGGCCGTTTCAAGGAAATTCAGTATTTCATTCGGAGTGGAATATCTCATATTTGTAAGAATTGAAGCACAGCGGCTTTCGCAATCGAATCACTTGAATGATCTTCCGCAATAAATCAAAGTCCTATATGAATGCATGCTGGGCTTAAAGAAAAATTTAAAACAAACTAAAATAGAAAATAGCCAAGGATAATATTGTCAACTTGTTAAGAACGGGTCAGGATACCGATCCGGTGAGCCGACACTGGGCTGGGGCCCGTTTATCCGCGCACCAACTCACTGAATGGAACCGTCGTCCCCATGCTACCACAAATTAACGGCCTATCCGTACAACCCAAATTCTTCCGGGATCATCATCGTTTTTGTTGAAGGGGAACTCAAATCCCAGATTCGTTCGGGTCGTAAGGTCCTTGACATGTTCTAGTAGCGTAGGTATCATATACTATGATGCATGACATGGTGGGACCAACCATTGAAAGGTGGGACAGGAGACAGGACAAAGACGTCTGTTAGTAAAACATGCACAGACTAGCAAAGGTTAATAACATCAGAAAGTAGCAGAATCATAGCAGAATCGCACCACAGTACAAAGGAGATCCAGACAAAATCTTGACAATGACCACTGATGTGACATGTTTTGTCCTGTAGCGCCCTACCCTTCCTATAAGAACTCCCCTTAGGCTAGTTCATTCAAATGCACCAAGGTGGGTTTTGGAAGCTCAGGAGAGGAAGGAGAGGAGAATCTAGAGATTTCAGGATGGAAGGAGAGTCTTCCCGCGTTATGAAGAGGAGCAGGCCTAGCGGCGAGATCAGGCGACTCTCCGACCTCGAGGGTCATCTGAGTGGGACGATCATGTCGCATATGGTAAGCTGATTCTTTTCAAATTTCTCCACATGAGCCTTCTTCTTACTTCCTTCATTTCTTCTTCTTTCTTTTCTCTTCCAGCCATATCCACTCTTCCCAGGCCCGAGGAAGTTTTCCAAACTGCCATGGCTTTCAAAGCTAACTTCTAACATCTCCATCGGCATGAGGGCCATACTCTAGAAGTGGCATCTGCAGGGGCTCCTTATTCACGCCAAACACTACGAGAAAATTCGTATGGACTGGGCGGCTATGGGCGCACTAGTGGAGATCTGGCATTCCCAGACCCACACTTTTATCTTCCTGACCTTCGAGGTGACCATCCTCCTCGAGGAGGTGGAACTTCTGCTCGGATTGAAGAAATTCAAGGGTGACGGGAAGGTGAAGGCTATGCGGATGCTGACACGGGGGACTTCTGAAAGCGTTCTTGGAAGCTTCATGCCACCCGACGCAGCCCGAAAGGTCCGTACTCAAAAGGGGATCGATCTCCAAAAGCTCGTGGAGTGGGTCATGGACGCCCTGAGAGGGTCACCAGACGATGACTATTTGGAGGGAATCATGAAGGGGTTCACCATTTGTCTGGCGGGTGTTCTCTTGTTTCCTTATACCGACAACATGGTGGAGGAAGACCAACTAAGTGCTATCTGCGGGATCTGGCGTGGAAAGAGGGTGGGACCCGCTATCCTTGCCTACCTGTATAGTGGCCTTACTGCCTCGAGCATGGGTAAGCCTCCTTTTGGTTGGGCACTTGTCCTGAGTTGCTGGCTGGATTTGCATTTCAAGATTGATCACCGTGAGGGAATGCCAACCGCTTCGAAGCTCTTCCAACAAAGCCCTCTTCATCACATAGCCGACGTGTTAGGCTTCGGTGGTACTGTAGTGAACCGCGTTCCATGGCTGAAGAAACGTGAAGACTGGCGGTCTCACTTCCGCACCGTGACACAAGGCTTCTTTACTTGCGCACCGGCATGTTTGCTTTCGCTTGAGCTCCTCATGAGGCCTTCTCCCGAAGTTGATCTTCAACTGATCGACGCGACCGAGTTTATCCTTTATAACGCGCATCGATGCTGCCTCCAGGTCGGCATTCCACGCCATTCGTTCCCACTACTGACTGGCATCGTTCCTTTGAAGAAGAGAGAGTTGGGTACTGAAGCGGATGCGAAGGAAGCGAAGGCCGTCAAAGCACTCTGGAAGACAAGTGTTGCGGGAAAGGCCTTAGCGCATGTGGGGGAAGAATGTGAGCTGTGGAGAGCTTATGTGACCGAACTGGGGAAGTTAAGGCCTAAGGCGCCTAAGCCCCTGATGTAGCCTATTCTGCTTCTCTGATGGAATAAAATCTGGCATTGATGTTTTGGACCCTTGTCCCCTTAATCATTATTATCTTTTTTGTGGTTTTTCTTTTTCTTTATGTTTTTTCTTTTGTTTGGATTATATACATACTCTTATCTTTTTTTTTTCTTTTATTATATATATTTTTTGAAATTTTTATTATGGGGGCGTCCAGGGGCCTGGACGCCCCTAATTTTTTATTTTTGATTATTTAAGTTTTTTTGTTTTGGGGGCGTCCAGGGTCCTGGACGGCCCTAATTTTTTATTTATAATTTTTTAAATTTTTTTGTTTTGGGGGCGTCCAGGGTCCTGGACGCCCCTAATTTTTTATTTATTATTTTTGGTTTTTTGTTTTGGGGGCGTCCAGGCGCCTGGACGCCCCTAATTTTTTTTGAATTTTGAAAAAAAATAAAAAATGTGGGGGGGTCCAGGCGCCTGGACGCCCCAAACAAGGTAGATTATATATATAAGGGCTGGCCTCCCCCCTTTGCTCATTTACTGTTCATTCAGACGACCCATTCTTAGTCCCAATGGAGCAAGGAGGCCCGAGCCGGGGTGGAGAGAAGCGCAAACGACGGGCTCGTCGTCCGAGGAGGCTGAGGGACAATGTCGAGGAGGTTGCTGCGGCGGAGGAGATTGCCGTGGGGGAGGAGGCTCCTCCTTTGGCCGTGGAGGCTGCAGTGGATGCTGGCGACGCGGGAGAGGACGAGCACGATCCGGTAAGCCCCTTAGACTTCCATTCTATTGGTTCACTAGGCTAAAAGGGCGGACGAGAGGCTGTGTGGAGAACGCCGGGAGTGAGGGAAGGAGGCGTCCAGGGGCCTGGACGCCTCCATATTTTTTTACTTTTTTATTTATTTATTTACATAAATAATAATAGAAATAGAATTAAAAATAAGGAGGCGTCCTGGGCATGGGACGCCTCCATGATAATATATATATATTTTTTATTTATTTTGGTTTTGGTTTTTGGGTTTTTCTAAAAATAAAATAAAGAATATGTAAAGGAGGCGTCCAAGGGTTTGGACGCCTCCAAAAACATAAATATTTTTTTTAAAAAATAAAAATAAAATAAATAAATAAATAGTATATACAGTGTTATTGTTTATTACTATTCATGATGCTGATGTGTTCTTTGTTGGTTTTGTGGTGTGCAGGGCGTGATGAAGGGCCGGATCAGCTGGTCCTTAGTGGTGGCAGCATACCGTGGGCTGCCAGACTTTCAGAGAGCGCGTGTGGACGCCATGGGCTTTGGAGCTTTCCTTAGGATCGAGCCCTTTCGGCTCGACCTTCCTCTTATCCAGGCATTGAGGGAGCGGTGGCACGCGCCGAGCCGGGCATTTCTGATGCCCTAGGGGCACATGGTGCCGTCACTGGAGGACGTGGCTCGGATCACCGGGCTACGGGTGGACGGAGAGGCGGTGAGTGGGGTCACCTACCCCGACTATCGAGAGAGTGCCCTGGACCTACTGTGGTTAGAGACGAGCGTGACTGATAGAGACAGCAGGGTAGTTGGCCGAGTGGAGATTATGGAGGCGCTCGGATTCGTCGACCCGCGCCAGCGGGTTAGCGAGACTGGAGCAGAGTTTCTGGCACGACTGGAGGGAGATGCCCGTGCAGCTTTCACCCAGGACCCGAGCGAGCGGGAGCTGGTGGACCTAGACCTCCGGAGGTTTCTTTTCTTCTTCTTGGGCCGCCTTCTGCTGGGGACGAAGGGGGATGGCATCCACTGTCGTTTCCTCGGGATCCTGGCGGACCTTGACAGAGTGGGGCACTACGCGTGGGGAGCGGCTCTGCTTGCCCATTTGATTGCTGATCTCTCCCAGACTTTAGAGAGGGAGACGACAGTCAGCGGCTTCGCACCTTTTCTCCAGGTACACAATTTATTTATGCATTTTACCGTAGTTAAATATGCAATTACTCGTACTAATGATGTATGATGGATGCAGGTGTGGAGTTATTACTACTTCCCGATGGGGAGGGCCAGGCAGGGGAACAGGAGAGCCGTTCCTCTAGCGCGACAGTGGAGGCCGGTCGTGGTAGCGGCACCACACAGCTACCAGCTGGCGTCACTTCGTCGGGAGCTGAGCGAGTATCCCGTGGCCATGGTATCATGCGTATGATTTTTTTATGTTTATGCATGTGACTGAATGGTAACTAACATGATGTATGTATGGTGATGCAGGTGGTGTGGAGACCCTACCTGGGCATGGGCGATGCTGGCCAGCCTTGGGTTGTAGCGGGTCTTCCTCGTTTCAGGCGGGACGTGTGGGTCCATTGCCTGAACGAGATCGAGCCGCTTCGGCTGAGGCTGGTTATGAGGCCATTGGGGCTAGCCCAGGAGTGGGTTGATGTAGATGAGCCGGCCCGCATCGGGCGAAAGACCAAGGGGAAGGCGAAGATTGTGGACTGGCGTACGCGCTTCCCAACACAGTACCAGGACTGGCAGCAGGGCGGGGTCTCAATGGTGTCCTATGTACAGGATAGTACTGATTACCTGAGACGGTACCGAGCTACGTACGGGGACCGCCTCTTCCTTGGTGGTATGGCAGGGGTAAGTGAAATGAAAATGCTTCACCCTTCTATATGTATATGCATGTGGCACTAACTTATGTGTAATGCAGGATGCTCGTGACAACATGATCGCCGACCTGCGGGCCCAGCTGGCAGACGCCAGGCGGCAGTTAGTGGCCATACGACAGGAGTTGGAGATCCTGGTGAGTCTATGCAATGCATTTTTTGTGACCTGGATTTTTGATGCTTAGCCTTTGACCGACGTTTGCCCCGTGTTTCAGCGGGCCCACCTGGCAGCGACAGTGGGGATGGCTGGTGGAGCGGGTTCCAGTTCGCGGGGCCCTCCTCCGGAGGTTTCTACCCTCCAGGAGCAGCTGGCGTATGCGGTGGCTCGGGCTGAGGAGGCCGAGCGTGACCGCGAGGCTCGAGTGAGTGTTTGCCTGACCTCGACTCTCCTTTTGGCTGCTCTCCTTCTATCACTATTCTCTTACGGTGCATGCGTGCTTTGACAGGTGGCCGAGGTTCGGGAGGCCCTGGCCCGTGCTGTTCGTGTCGAGCAGGAGCGCGACGCTCTGGTGGCGGAGCGTGACGCCTGGATTGTGGAGCTGGAGGAGGAGCGTCGACGGGAGGCTGAGCAGCTCCCTCGTGACGTGCTGGATCTGCGGATCGCCCTCGAGCTGTCGAGGAGGGAGGCGGTGAGAGAGAGAGAGGAGAGGGAGAGAGAGAGGGAGGAGCGACAGCGAGATCAGACCGAGAGGAGGGCTCTGGAGGCCCAGCTGCTAGAGCTCCGATTGAGTCTCGGCACGGCAGAGGGGAGGCTTCGGGAGAGCGAGGAGCGGTACCAGAGGGCGAAGGAACGCGGGGCGCGACTTCGTCAGTCTGGTTCTTTTTCCATGGGCAGCTATCTGGTTTCTTCGGCCGAGGAGCGTCGTCGCGCCTTCGAGGCTGGAGTGCCACCGCAGGGCGAGGCGAGCACTGCTTCTCAGGGTTCGCAGAGGCCCCCTAGGGATCCCCGGCAGAGGAGGGAGGAGAGAGATGACCAGGAGGGTGGCAGCGACAGTTAGAGAGTTGCTTGTACACGTCACCCTTCTCACTGTATGATGTACTTTGACTATTATATGAAATGGATTTCGTGTGGCGTGCCCTTTTCTTTCCCGCACTTTCTTTTGCACCACGTTGTTTATGCTTCACGAGACTTTTGCCCTGGACAGCGGGGAACTATGCTTTGCACGGGTGGATTCTGTTTCCTTTCTCCCCCTTTTTTTTGGGCACGTCCAGGCGCGAGGACGCGTCTTAATCCTTGAATTCAAATTTAAAGCGTCGGGTGGCCTTTCTTCTCTCGTGCCTTACCCGCAAACAAGCCCGCCTTCCGCCGAAACTCGCTTGCCCCCTTTTTCGTCTTCCTCCTCTTTTGATCGATGGAGTTCGGTGGGCCCGACCATGGTGAAGGTGGAGAGGGACGAGGAACTCCTCGCCTGAGGAGGGACACGCAAGAACATGGAACAACGTCCATGGAGGAGGAAGGGCCGCTTCGGGCCCCCGAGGGACCCGAGGGGCCCGATGTCGCGGAGGGAGGTGAACACGGTCTGGTAGGTCCTCCGATCTCTTCCTCTTTTGATCCATTTTGAGTTTTGAAGCAAGGCGTGCGAGGGGGAAAGGGTTCGGCGAGTGTTGCACTCAAGTGATGGACGCGTCCTAGACAGGGGACGCGTTCTTTGTTATGATGCGAGGTCCTCCTTCCTTGGTGCAGGACGTGGCGAGGACCCTGGGCCTAGCCGATGAGTAGGTGAGTGCGGACGAGCCGAGCCGCGTCAGGAGGGAGAGTCGCGGCAAGGCGAGGCTCGAGGACTGGCACGTACGTCTCCCTGGACAGCAAGGAAGTGTATTGGTGCAGGACAGCGCCGACTTCCTACGGTGGCAGAGAGAGAGTTATGCGGGGCTTCCCCAAGCTGGGGACACGCGTGGCATCGGCGGCTCGCGCACCCAACTGTCAGAGGCTAGGCGGCAGCTGGCCGTCGCTCAACATGAGCTGTCGCTCCTGGTAAGTTACGTGCCGCACTTTTATCTTCAGATTTTGGAGTTTCACTGACGGCCGTTGTTTATTTTGTTCCAGCGTGCCCAGCAGATAGCGACGGCGGGGATGATTGGTGGCGCATCTTCCAGTTCCTCGGCCCCTTTTCTCGAGATTGCCTCCCTCCGGGAACAACTTGCCGGTGCGGTGGCCCGCGCGACCAGGGCGGAAAAGGAGCGTGATGCCTGGGTGGCGACTGTAGCGGAGCTGCGGCATCGTGGTGAGGAGAGGCCTTCTCCAGACATCCTGGAGTTAAAGGTTCTTCTGCAGATGATGAGGAGAGAGGCAGAGAGAGAGAAAGCCGAGAGAAGGTTTGAGCGACAGCGGGATCAGACTGAGAGGAGGGCCTTGGAGGCCCAAGTGAGGGAGCTCCAGCTGGGCCTTCAGGCCGTTGTGCAGAGGCTAGGAGGGATGGAGACGCACTACGAGAGAGCGCGAGAGTTCGGGGAGCGATTCTGCCAGTCCCGTCACTTTTCCGCTAGTGGCTTCTTCGCCACACCAGGGGAGGAGCAGCGAGTCACTACTGCATAGCAGGCGCCAAGAGGCGAGGCAGGTGCTACTGCACGAGGATCCCAGAGGCTTCTGAGGGACCCGCACCTCAGGGAGAGTAGGGGTGCGCCCAGAGAGATGAGTGATGGTGAGGATCGGCGAGCTGGTGGACTCGCCACCTCTCTATGATTGTAGTGTTTATGATAGCTTATGTAGAATTATGAATGGAGTGATTTGATTTTATGCTGCTCGTTTGTTCTCTTGTGCATTCCTTCTTCCCTACACTTCCTCCCCTTTGCACTGTTCTCATGTGATAGGTCTGCCGAGACTCCACCCCAAGCAGAGAATCGCATCTTATTGTGACCATTTTCCACGGGAATCTGCCGTCGAAGTCAATAATGACGGCCCAAGTGCCTTGCGTCAAATTTTGCGAACGTCCTTCAAAACATGATAGGGTATCCCTAGACAACATAGGGTGTTAGTCGTCATATTCTTCATCCAATCAATCACCCTGTGCGAACGGTGAAGTGACACACGGGACCGCATGGCAGGTGCCTCATTGCGAGGGCTATCATTAAAGGTGATGGAGGCAATCTTGGCCTGTACTCCTTCCATTTCTATAAATTCTTGTCCCTTTTATCCTCCCAGGTATATCAAGAGCTAACTCGAGGAGCACAAGTTCTCACGGGAGAGGAGGAGTTCAAAATTTCGAGAGTTGGATGGAGGGCGAATCTTCCCACTCCTCGAAGAGAAGCAGATCGAGTGGTAGTAGTTCTAGGAGGCTTTCGGACCTCGAAGGGCACTTCAGCGAAAGGGCCTAATCACAACTCGTAAGCCAAGTTTTCCTGCCCCTTTTTTTCATTCTTCTTTTTTTCTTCCTTTCTTTCTGACCAAACCTGCATGCGTAGAGTGTGATGAAATCACAGATCTCATGGGAGTTGGTAGTGGCAGCATACCGAGGTCTCCCAGATTTTCAGAAGGCCAGGTTAGATGTGATGGGTTTTGGCACCTTTCTTCGGATCGAGCCGATCCAGCTCGACCTGGTCCTGATCCAAGCCTTGTGTGAGAGATGGGACCCAGTGAGTCGGGCATTCCTGATGCCCTGGGGGCACATGGTGCCCAGCTTGGAGGATGTGGTCCGGATCACAAGCCTGAAGGTGGAGGGCGAGGCAGTGACCGGGGTCACTTATGTGGATTACCGAGAAGGTGCCCAGAAGTTACTGGGTTTGGACCTAGATGGTCGAAAAAACAGGTCGGTAGCTAGGGCGTCCCTCATGGATGCATTAGGGCTCAATGACACTCGTCGGCGGGATGATGAATTCTCAGAAGAGTTCATGGAAAGGATGGAAATAGGATGCCGTGCCGTGTACTGCACAGATTTCGGCAACTGGGAAAGATGCAACATAGATTTGAGGAGATTTCTCCTCTTCCTTTTGGGGAGATTGGTACTAAGCTCGAAAGGGGACGGTATCCAATGTCGCTTCCTGGAGCTGCTATCAGACCTTGAAAGAGTAGGGTACTATGCCTGGGGAGCCGCCATGCTAGCACACTTGTTTGCAGGCTTGTTCCAAGAAGCGGATCGTGAGATGACTGTGAGTGGTTTCACACCATTCATCCAGGTATTTTTGGTTTTGCTTATTTTGTATTTTTGTTTTGTTTTTATTTTTGTAAGATATTGACGACATGTGCCAAAGCAGTTGTGGAGCTATTATTACCTCCCCATGGGGAGAGCTCGACATTGGCGACCCGCGATGGTGCCGTTAGCCAGGCAGTGGGAACCCATCATGAGTGCGGCACCCCTAACCTACCAACTGATGGTGCTAAGGCGAGAGCTACAGGAGTTCCCTGCAGTGATGGTAAACTGGAGACCCTACTCAGACATGGTCGATGCCGACCAGCCGTGGGTTCTAGCAAGTCGTGCCCGGTTCGGACGGGAATTATGGATGCACTGCCTGAATGAAATCGAGCCGCTTCGGCTACGATTGGTTATGAGGTCCTTGGGACTGGCTCAAGAATGGGTGGATTCAGCTGCGCCACCTCGCGTTGGGAGAGAGACGCGAGAACCGGCAACCTGCATTGACTGGCGCGTGCGATTCCCCGAACAGTACGAAGACTGGCAACGGGGTGGCACGATTGTAGAATCGCAGGCGCGGGATAGCAAGGACTACTTGCGTCTATATAGGATAAAGTACGCAGAGCGGTTCCAACCCCGGGGACTTGTGGAGGTAGGTTTTCCCTTTTTCTCTTTTCTTCTTTCTCCCTTTTTTTGGTTTTCTGGTGGAAATGCCGACTCGTATGGCTGTAGGATATCCGTGATACGATGATAGTGACTTTTCGAACTCGCTTGGCAGAGATGGAGCAACGGTTGGGCGATGCCCGCGGAGCTACGAGTGCCTTGGTAGGTGTACAATGCGTTCCTAATTAAAATCCCAGATTCCAGATGTTGGCTGCTAATTCACACGGTCGTGGCATGCCCAGATTGGCGCGGCTTCCCCAGTGATGGGAGTAGGTGGTGCCTCTTCCAGCTTGTGGATTCCCACCTCAGAACTTGACTTGCTTCATGAGCAACTTACTCACGCCACGCAGCGTGCTGCGGAGGCAGAAGGGATGCTCTGTATACAGGTAAAAGTTTCAGTGTTGAGTTCTCTTTGTTTACGCCTTATCGCGTATCTGAGATGGTACACTCGGCAGGAAAAGGAGATGGAAGAAGCGCTTGCCCAAGCTGCGCAGAAGGAGGCTAGGATAGCAGAACTGGAGAGGGAACTGCGGCGTCATCCTGATGACAACTCCTCTAGGGATGCCGTGGAACTGAGGATCACTCCATAGTTGGAGAGGGAAGATCGCGAGAGAGAACGTGCAGAGAAAGAAAGAGACGCAGAGAGAGAAAGAGCCAACATATTGACTGAAAGGGAGGAACGAAGGGCCATGGAGGCCCAACTATTCGAATTCCGAATCAGCCTTGGTCTTGCTGAACAGTGGCTGAGAGATGGTGAGGAGCGCTACCGAAGAGCACGAGAGCGTGGCTTTCGTGTTGGTAGCTTCTCTGCTGCTTCCGTGGATCAACGCCGGGATGTGGGAATAGGAAGGGGAGTACAGAGCGGTAGGAGTACCACTTTTCATAGTTGGGTAGCACCTTTGAGAGTGTTTTGCCCGGAGAGTAGTGGGACGAGTAATGCGGAGAGAGAGGGCGGAACTTGATGTAATTTTTTTTATATTTAGAATAAAATACAAGGTTCGGTTTGTTTGGTTTTCACCTTTGCTTCTGTTGCCTGATTCCCTGCACACATCACTGAAACAAACAAATCAGAATTTCTGTTCTGACTTGGCCCCTTGCTCAATAAGCAAATGGTCACTGTGACTGTCCTTGATAACTAGTCAAGGGGCCAAGCCTTTATTTAACGAAGGCAAGGGAAAGATGCGGTGATGATAAATGCGACAGGCAAGCACACGAATGCAAGCGGTATTAAAAGTGAGATGCTGCACGCAAATGCAATCATGTAAAATTGATTTGTTTTTCTTTATATTTGGTATTTTTTTATTTTATCATAAAAAAGATTTTTTTGTTTGCAAATATGTACATTTTCTCTTTTTCATTTTTTTTGTTGCTTTTATTATTTCAATTTTTTTTGTTGCTAACGCCCGGTAAGCACCCACATGGCACCTAACCTACGTGAGAACATGGGTTTCTTACTAACCTCCCAGGTATCCTAAGTGCACATCTAGGTTGATTTGGGCCTCTAGACCCCTCGAATGATGATTCCGCCGGCTAAGACTTACCCTGATGACAATACCATCATGCCATGCTTAGGCTCCCAATCGCTTCCGTCCACAGGGATTCACCCAAAAGGTGTTTGAGGTAAGAGATTTGCCCGACCCGGGTCTGTTTCCTCACAACTCTAGATGGTATATGATGGAACACCCTGGAACCCTAACAACCAACCGCGCGACGCTGACCCGGAATCAGACGCCGTCGCACCCATAGGTGACGCGCTTGCATTGGCCTAAGCCCGAGGTTAAACAAGAAGACATCAAGGCGGTAAACAGGGGTCTTGACCAGCCAGAAACACGGAGACTCCTTCGCAGCGATAGCTTTTGCTTTTCAAAGTAGGCAACCATATGTGTATATTAAAATAAGGTCGCAGACCCTGGGCAGTTTTCACCCTTCAGAAACTCCATCGAACCTTCATCTTTAGAGGAAGAAGGAAGAGCGTGGGGGATAAACCTCCTGAGAGGATCGGTAAAACCGTTAACTCGGCGAACGAATAAGGGTCCATTAACTCTTTCCTTTCGGACAACTTCGGACCAAATCTCGAGCGTTTACATTCCACGGCCCCTTTTGTGGATTCAGACTTTTGCTTTGAGGGGTTCCGTTTATCGCAACAGGCACGGTCACGACCAGGCTTTTCTCTTGATTTTGATTTTGTATTTCTTTTTGTGAGGGAGATATAGTCGTTTGACGTTTGTGGGCTCCCTTTTTGTATGCCTGCGGGGACACTGCCCTCCTCTCGTGCTCTGATCGATGCTCGAGGAAATGGATCTGACTCTTGCCTTTGGGGTTTGAGTTTCAGTTTCGCATGCTCAGCGTTTTAAGGGCGCCGACTGTCTCATTTGGTCGAAGAGAAAAGAATAAAGATTACAGCTTCCGGAGATCTTCTGGGTGGGGCCCCACCGTAGGTGATGCTACCGATTTTTTTGAATAAAATACATAAGTGAGCACATGTTAGCTTCCTTCGAGCGAGCATAGGCCGACGTGGCCGGACAGGGCTCTCCACGGTTCTGGCAAATCAAGACCCGGTGCCTACCAAGCTTTAATGGGCCCTATCCTAACATGAAGGTTAGATGCAGTGACTTAACTACATGGTGACTGCCAGGCATCGGCATTTTGAATCTTCCATATTTTTAGTGGTTTTTGGTATTTCTTTATTTTTGATGTTTTTTATCTTTTCATCATTTTTTTTTGTTTTGTGCTAAGGGTAGTATTTCTTAAGATAAAGCCCATTCCAAGGGTGGGATAACTCGGTCCCTTTGGCGTTGATTAGCTTGTAGGCGTTGCCAGGGTACACGGCTTGAATTACAAATGGTCCTTCCCAATTGGGTTGAAGCTTAGAACGCGAACCTCTAGGTTTGACAAAAATTCTTTTTACGACCATCTCACCGACTTTGAATTTTCTCTCAACGACTTTCTTTTGGTAAAAGCGAGCGAGTCTATTTTGATACACACGCGCGTGTTCGGCAGCGGCCAGTCGCTTCTCATCCAAGAGTTCCAACTGGGCGAGGAGTGAATTACGACGATCGTCGAGGGGAAATTCCTCGTCCAATTGTACCCTGAGAGAAGGGATCAGAGTCTCATACGGGACTACCGCTTCCATACCATAAGTAAGGGCAAATGGAGTCTGCCCGGTGGGGGTACGGATTGAAGTGCGATAGGCCCATAGGGCTTCGATAAGTTTTTCTGGCCAGTCTGAAAACTTACTAGACTCGCAGGTTTTTTTGATGATTTTGAGCAATGTTTTATTGGTGGCCTCCGCTTGGCCGTTACCTTGTGGGTAATAAGGTGATGAATGATGCAATGCAATTGCGTACCTTTTGCAGAGGTCCTGTAGGTCCTGAGAAATGAACTGTGGCCCATTGTCGATGACGATCGTGCTTGGGACGCCGAATCTGGCGAGGATGTTCTTCATGATGAACTTGCAGACTGTTGACGCCTTGATTTCCCCGTAAGCTTCAGCTCCGGCCCATTTGGTGAAGTATTCCGTCGCAGTAAGGATGAAAGATTTCTGCTTGGTGAGGGAATTCGGATCACCTAGGGGACCAATGATGTCGAATGCCCACATGGAGAAAGGCCACGGGGAGGATATTGGGTGAAGTGAGGAAGATGGTGAATGGATTTTATCGGCGTGAAGTTGACACTTGACACACCTACGGACATAGACAGTACAATCCTCTTCCATAGTGGGCCAGTAAAAGCCTTACCGAATGATCTTTTTGGCGAGCATCTGACTATTCACGTGGCCACCGCACACACCCGAGTGCATCTCCTCTACACATTTCCAAACCTCATCGTCACCAAGACATCTTAACAGAATACCAGTATAGCTCCTCCTATAGAGTAGACCTCCAACCAAAGTATATTTTTGAGCCACCCTTCTTATGGCTTTCTTGTCCTCTGTGGTGGCCCCTTCAGGATAAGACTGATCTTGGCAGTATTTGACGATTTCATAGAACCATGGTTTCTCTTCATCAGCCAGTTCTTCTTCGGCCTCTGCCAACATGATTTCCCTCTTCTCAAGGATATCTTCCTGTAGGATCTTCCTTGCTATCCTGTCTTTGATGTTTACATAGGAAGCATCATCGATTGCAGGGGCGTGAAGTTTGTAGATGGAAATGGACTTAAACCATCTTCCTAAAGGGAACCTTATGGATGATGCCAACGAGGCGAGGGCATCGGCGAGAATATTCTGATGATGAGGGACATGAACAAAGATCAGTTTTGTGAACAGTTTGGCAAAGGCAGCAGTGAGTTCTTGGTATGGCTTGAGTTTGGGATCGCGAGTGCGATATTTAGTGAGCACCTGGCGAAGGATGAGTTGACTATCACCTACGACTCGCAACTCAGTGATACGAAAAGAATGGGCGAGTTCTAGGCCAGCTAGAAGGGCTTCATATTCGGCTATATTATTGGTGACTGAAAATTTGAGTTGGTATGCCAATGGGAATGTGAGGCCTTCAGGCGACAGGAGGGCGATGTCGATTCCTCTCCCTTGAGAATTCAGAGCTCCATCAAAATATAGCATCCACATTGGCTCATCTGATTGGTTGACGGACATTAGTTCCTCATCTGGAAACTCTGATTGGACGGGATCGAACTTGGGAAGAGGATGGTGAGCGAGATGCTCAGCTATGGCATAGCCTTTAATCGCCTTTTGCTGGATGTAGGTGATGTCGAACTGAGAGAGAAAACTTTGCCAGCGTGCTAGCCTATCCGTAAGGACAGATTTCTCCAGAAGGAATTTGATAGGATTCATTCGAGCAATCAAGTGGACCTCATGAGCCAAGAAGTAGTGCTTCAATTTCTGCACTATCCAAACGAGGGCAGCACAGGTTTTCTCCATGACGGTGTACTTCTGCTCACAGGGATTGAGAAGTTTGGACAAGTAATAGGTTGCCCGTTCCTTGCCTTCTTCATCAGCTTGTGCGAGGACGGCTCCCACGGAGTCATCCAAGACTGAGACGTAAAGGATCAGAGGTTTTTCTGGTTTAGGTGGAATGAGAATGGGTGGACTAGCCAGATATTCCTTCAACCCTTCAAAAGCTTTCTGACATTTAGAATTCCAGTGGAATTCTACTCCTGGCTTGGTCAACTCGTAGAGAGGTCTACACCTTTGTGAATGTTGGGACACAAACCGACAAATAAACTGCAACCTCCCGATTAAACCTCGGACTTCCCTTAAATTCTTGGGAGGCGGCATATCCATGATAGCCTTGGCTTTGTCGGGATCTATCTCGATCCCTCTTTTGCTTACAATGAACCCCAACAATTTACCCGACGACACACCAAACACACACTTCTTCGGGTTCATTTTCAATTGGAACTCCCTTGACCTCTGCAAGACCTTAGCCAAAATTTCTGGATGTTCCATCCTGGTCCTTGATTTCACCAACAAGTCATCCACATACACTTCCAGATATATGTGCATCATGTCATGAAATATGGCCATCATCGCTCTTTGGTAAGTAGCTCCAGCATTCTTTAATCCGAACGGCATGACCACGTAACAATATGTTCCCCAAGGGGTAGTGAATGACGTCTTCTCCTGATCCTCTTCTGCCAAACGAATTTGATTATATCCTGAAAATCCATCCATGAACGAGAGGGTCTCGTAGCCTGCCGTGTTATCGATCAACACATCAATGTGAGGTAAGGGAAAATCGTCTTTTGGACACGCGCGGTTAAGGTCCCGGAAGTCGATGCAAATCCTGACTTTCTCATCTTTCTTCATGACCGGGACAATGTTCGCCACCCATTGAGGATAAAGGACGAGTCTAATGAACCTGGCTTTGTGGAGCTTATCGACCTCTTCTTTCATTTTCAAAGCCATCTGAGGGTGGAAACGCCTTAACCTTTGTTTTACCGAGACGGACCCTGGTTTTAGGGTTAAACGGTGTTCGACCAAGGTTGAATCCAGACCTGGCATATCCTCGTAGCTCCATGCAAATGTGTCCTTATATTCCTTGAGAACCTCAATTAATGCCTCTTCTTCAGAGGGTGGTAGGTTGTCACTTATGAGGATGATCCTAGGGTCTTCCTCAGTTCCCAAGTTGACTTCTTTGGTGGATTCTTCTACGGCGGTTGACGGCTCGTCGAATCTCCTCATTCCACTAGCGTATGCGCTCGCCGCATCCTCATATTCTTCACCCTCATCTTCAGTGGGGCATTCTTCATCCGTGATCTCGTAGACTCCATACCCTTCATCAAATGCACAGTCGCCCTCACATTCTATTTCCGGTAGCTGGATGGGATTTTCTAACAACTGGGGGATGGCAAGAAGGGCCTGACACCTGGCGGCTAAATCCAGAAGGAATCGACGAGGGATCTGCCTACCCTTGGATTTCTTCCTAGGTACTACCCTTGGCCCATCATTCCTAGATTGACTGACAATATTTACAGAAGAAGAGGAAGACGGAGAGGATGGTGTAGAATGTACAGGAGAAGACCCCTTAGAGGAGGGGTAGAAAAGGTCGCTCATCGGACCTTGGACGGGTGGTCCGCAAGGGGGGACGCACCCGTGGGAGATGTAGGAGGTTTCCTCAACGAAGATGTGTTGTTGGGGAGTTTGAAAATTGACATTTTTTTTTTCGTTTTCATTTTTTATGACAAAACAGCGAAAAGAGATCGGAGGAGAAAGAAAAGTGGTTATGGCTAAAGGATTGGGAGGCTCGTAGAGCAGATCATGATTGAAAGCCTGGCGCGGGTTGAGAAGCCCGCGTAGGTATGTAAGCAGAGAAGGGGACCTGGGAAGATCATCAGACAATTGTCTGGCCCAGGAAAAAGATATCAGCAAAGGCTGAGACGAGTGGATGGAGAAGATGGCGGCTAATGAGCCGTTGACGGCAATGTTGAGGACGGATGAGGGTCCGTTGATGACAGGGTCCTTCTGGCGAGGACGAGGATAGTTTGGAACCTTGGCAAGAGTGGTAATATTCTCTGGTATTTCGGAGATCAATGGTGGTCCTTCAAGCTACGGAGACGAGAACATCATTTCCAGTGCAACGGAAATGTCCCGTATGTCGAACCATTTGTTCCACTCGCATTCCGGATCTTTGATCTTGCCTCTTTTGGTGATCCTCGAGATTTTTCAGCCAAATATACAGCATGTGATCCCCCATATGCTTCTCGTGGGTAATCTCCCATCTGAACAACGGGCCCTCTGTTGAAGTGGTTTGATAGAGTCCATGTGAGGGGCTTCCAATCCGCCTTGAACGGTCCTTTAAAGCCTAGGCCAAACCTACGATTCGGCCTAATTTCCTTTGGCGGTTTGAGCATACCCTGTAATTGTGCGCCCAGACCTTTACCCTGTTGATAGCCGATGTTCCTCATAATCTCCCAACCTTTGGAGTGGAAAGGTAGACATGATGTTGCGGTTGTCCTGACCGGCTCCTTTGGTGTTAGTGGAACGTGAGATAGATCACGCACGTCCAGCAATGACAATATGGGCCGATGAGATGGCCACACAGAGGGCAGAGAGGTGTTGATAGCATCCACTGTGTGAAGGACATGTGTACTGACCACTTTAATAATCCTCCCATTGTAAGGAAACTTCAGGCACTGATGGTTGGTGGAAGGCACAGCGTCCATGGCTTCGATGTAAGGGCGACCCAGTATAGCCTTGAATGTGGGGTTCATGTCGAGGACATGGAATTCCGTGGGAATTGACATGGGGCCTAGTTCTGCCTTCAGAATAATCATCCCCTGCGGTGGCCTTTTGCTATTGTCATAAGCCGTGACTGTGATCGAGGAAGGTCTTATTTGTTCCTCGTTGACCCCACACAACTGAAGGGTGTCCATGGAGATCACATTTATGGACGCACCAGTGTCCACAAGACACGGGTTTATGGATACCCCATTAATTTTTATTGAAGTGTGTAGACGGCAAAAGAGTGTCGTCCACCCTCGGGGGAAAGAAACAATGATGCAAAGTAATGATGAAAGAGTGATCGACAGAGAAGGTATAGGCGGCGGGAGTCGTCGTCTACCCTCGTCTGTCTTAGGAGATGGGGATAAAAGATCGAATCAAGGAGAGGGAAGAAAATAGGGAAAGGGAAGAGGGGTGCGGAACGGACTCCGGTACGTGGCGGAGATAGGGGTCGGAAGACCCTCTCGCGCAAACTGACCCCTTTCCGGTAAGCGTGACTTACCGTTCCACGAGCAGTTTTTCATATACCGGGAAGTCCGGGAATTTAAGTAACAGAAAGGGAGAGGCACGAAGACTAAGAAATTGCAACGGAATATCGTTCTCTAGACAATTACAAGGATAATACGAACAAAGACGTACCACCACAGGACATTGGTCTTTGTGGGGTTCTAACAGCAATATAATACTATCAGCAATAATGAATATATATGTACATATTAAGACCACCGCAAGACATTGGCCTTACGGGATTTTTATTGCAGTATAAATAATAAATATTATATGTACATACGTAAGACCACCGCGAGGTATTACTCTCCCCGGGGTTTTGACAGAAATTAAAGGAATAAAACGACAGAATGAAAAGGCTTCGCGAGGAATTACTTCCGTCACGTGCACCTTCGCGAGGAATTACTTCCGTCGCAGGGTTTAGACAGAAATTGAAAGAATAAAAGACAGAATGAAAAGGCTTCGCGAGGAATTCCTTCCGTCACGTGCACCTTCGCGAGGAATTACTTCCGTCGCAGGGTTTAGACAGAAATTAAAGGAATAAAATGACCGAATGAAAAGGCTTCGCGAGGAATTACTTCCGTCGTAGGATTTAGACAGAAATTAAAAGAATAAAATGACAGAATGAAAAGGCTTCGCGAGGAATTACTTCCGTCACGTGCAACTTCGCGAGGAATTACTTCCGTCGCAGGGTTTAGACAGAAATTGAAAGAATAAAATGACAGAATGAAAAGGCTTCGCGAGGAATTCCTTCCGTCACGTGCACCTTCGCGAGGAATTACTTTCGTCGCAGGGTTTAGACAGAAATTGAAAGAATAAAATGGCAGAATGAAAAGGCTTCGCGAGGAATTCCTTCCGTCACGTACACCTTCGCGAGGAATTACTTCCGTCGCAGGGACCTCTGCGAGGTATTACTTCCGTCCACGGGGTTTAAACAAAAGGAGAAAGTGACGGAAAAGGAAAGGGGAGGGGGATGTGATCGCCAGGGGCTGAGAGCCCCACAGGAAATGTCCTGATCGCGTTCGCCGCCGAAGCGGGAGCAGTGCGGGTCCTCTCTTCCTCTTCGATCGGCCGGCCGACGAAGAGGGCCTTGCTTCGGTTACCCTAATTTTATTATTCTTTTTGTGTTTTATCTTTTGTTATTATATTTTTTTTGGGGTTTTGTTGCTTTTATTATTTTTTTATGCTTTTATATCTTTTTTAAGAGAAAGATGAGAAGGTAAAGAGAGAAATCGAGGGATAAATGGTAGAATAAGATAATATGGTATAAGAAAAAACCACTAAGAAAAATATAGGTAGGGTGAGAGACGTATTTTAGACAAAACAGAAGAGAACGGGGATGGAGATCTAACGATATGTGATAACAAGAAGAGAGAGAAGGTAGACTTGTTTTTAGACAAAATAGAGAAAGATAAGGGTGGAAATTTAACAACAAATAACAATAATAAGGGAGAGAACAAGAATAGAATGGTGAAGGTGATGGTCGGGTACCTCAAAAGTAGGAGGGATGGCCGCATTTATAGGCCCGAACTGAGGGTACGCGAGTTGCTCCTCCTCCTCTTTCGGCCGACTGAAGAATCGGGCTCCCAGACTGGTTAACCCTGCACAAAGAATAAACAACAACAAAAAGAGAACTAAATGAGAACGACGATGGTGTAGTATCAATTCTTTAGAAAATGATATCGAAAATAATATAAACGAATACGCACCTTACTAGTGGTGTTTGAAACCCCTTTTAGAACTAAAGGGTGGTGGAATGATATGATGGATAAATAAACAAGACTTCCTCGGGGAGATAAATGCAATATGGATAATGCATGCATACAGTGTAACAAATGAAATAAAGACAAAGCAAGGCGAAGGGAGATGCAAGAACTTGTTGGGGGAAGCTGTTGACAGGCTTTGAATGAGCTCCTTCAGGACGAGGACGGCGCGGGCAGACGGCGTGCCGGAACAGCCTTCCTTCTGTATTCGAACACCCAGGAACTCGACTCCCTTTATTTCACGGGCCTCAACATAGACCGAATCGGAATCTCTCTTTTCAATCTGAACAAACCCCTACACATACTCACAAATGCATACGTGCACAAACATACAAGCATACATACATGTATACGTAGCTATATGTTATTCATTCAACTATGGAGAGAAAATGATGAAAATAACAAAAATACAAGTGGACATGTACTAAAAAAAATAAAAATATAAACATGGGAAAATGTATACGTGAGAGACAAAGAAGGAGAAGGCTATAGAAAGAAAGATGGGGAGAGAGAGAGAGATTAAAAAGCAAAAAAAAGAAGTGAGATGGAGAGAGAGATCGAGTGGGAGAGAGGGAGATTAAGAAATAAAAATAAGAATGAGGGGGAGAGAGAGGAGAGAAGAGAGAGATCGGATGGGGAAAGAAGGGGGAGGAAAGTAATAAAAAAAAGAAAATGAGAGGGAGAGAGAGAACCCGATGGAGGGGGAGGAGGTAGAAGCAGAGAGGGGGAGAGAAACACAGAGAGGGGAAAGAGAGAGAGAGAGAGAGAGAGAGAGAGAGAGAGAGAGAGAGAGAGAGAGAGAGAGAGAGAGAGAGAGAGAGAGAGAGAGACCACGACGGGGGGAAGAGAGAGAAGGAGAGAAAGAGAGGGGGAGCTCACCACGGGGAGAAGAGAGAGACGTGAAGAGAGAGAGAGAGAGAGAGAGAGAGAGAGAGAGAGAGAGAGAGAGAGAGAGAGAGAGGGAGAGAAGAGAGGACGAGTGAGAGGTAGAGAGATAGACGGCGGGGAGAGAAAGGGGGAGAGGAAGAGAGAAACAGTGGAGAGAGAGAGGGAGAGAAGGAGAGTGGGAAAGAGAGAGGGGAGAGAGACGGGATCGAGGAGGGGAGAGGAAGAGAAAGGGAGAGGTGGAAGAGGTGGGCACGGCGGACGCCGGTGGTGGGGGGAGGTGCAGGCGGTGGCTGGAGGGGCGACGGGCGGACTGTGGCGTGCGAGCGGGGGGCGAGGGGAGCTCCGCGGTGGCGAGCGGCGTCGACGGCGGTGCCGGAGCACGTCTGCAGCGGTCCGGTGGCGGGAGCGGCGGCCGAGGCGGGCCGGAGGCGGGAGCGGCGGCCGAGGCGGGCTGGAGGCGGGAGAGGGCGGTGCCGGAGCGGGACATGGCGGCCGCGGGCGGTGCCGGAGCGGGACAGGGCGACCGCGGGCGGTGGGAGCAGCGGGAGCGGCGTCGGAGCGGAAGGCGAGCTGCGGGGGCGGCGTGGCCGGCAGGGGCGGCGTCGGGGGGCGGCGTGGCCGGCAGGGGCGGCGTCGGGGGCGGCCGTGTGCGGCGGATAAAAGGGGCCGTTGCGGCCCCTTGTGGTTCAAAGGGGGGGCACGGGCGACGAGGCCCCCCCTGCGAACTACCTTTTTTTTTAGCCTTTTTTTTGTTAGAAGGAGATTGAGGGAGGGAGAGAACAGAGGGAGAGGAAGAGAGAGATGGTGAGAGGGAAGAGAGAGGGCGAGTGAGAAAGAGAGAGGAAAGGAGAGGGAGAAACAGAGGACCAGAAGGAGGAGAAGAATGGTGCTCGCAGTGGGAGGGTGGCTTCTACGGTGGTGCCCAGAGAAAAAGGGAAAATGAGAGAGAGAGGCCCTAGGTGTGTGTTGGGAGCTTTTGTGCGTATGTTTTGATTGGGGACCAGATCCGAGAAGAATGGGGGGGAGCTAAAAAAATTTTATTATATTCTTTCTTTTATTAAATGTTGGGCCCAAACTATTAAAATTTATTATTTTTATCAATATATATATATGTATTTATTTATAAGGAATAAATGATGGGCCACACCTATTTAACATATATATATTTTTATTATTTTCTCTTGTTATTTATATATATAGGGGAGAATGGGCCAAGCCCATAAAAATTGATTTACTTTATTTGGACAAGAAGGGCCAAGCCCATTAGAATCCTTATTTGTTCCCCCATTTGTTTTAGAGTTTAAGAGATGGGGCAAGCCCATTAACATTTTTTTTTATTTTGTGCAGGAAAGAGATAGCCGCAAGCCCATTAGCAGGAGTCTCATTAAGAAACGACAATTGAGGTTTATCAGATAAAAAATGGGGGTCACTCGACTAACTTAACCGTGCGAGCCACTTCGGGCGTCTTAGTGTAATACGGGATCTGCTCAGCATAGTGCTAAAATGACGTGTCTACAGCTGCCCCGCCTTGGCGTCTGCTTTGCAGGGGAATGGCACGGAGTGGAATGAAATAGATGTGTAATGAAGTGGAGTGGAGAATGGACTGAAAAGTGGATGCCAAGGCTTGATGAGACACGTTTTTTAACACTACGTGATTGGAATCTTTCCTGAGTTTCAACGAAACAACCTTGAAGAAGGTCCTCTGAAATCAACAGTTGTTTGGCTGGACATAACAAAAGACTAACAGAAAGAGGGACCAACTTCTCGACGTGGAAGTACCTGAGTCGTAGACCCGCAGGTTTCACCTTGGGGAGCGGTTACCAGCCAATGTGGAAGTGCTGCGACCAAGGTGGGTCCAATGGAGTAAATAAAAAGGGTAGCTGATAAATCCAAACAAAGGTCTCTTTCAGCCAACCAGCCCAAGATGGTTTCACAGAAACTCAGTACTCGATTCAGAATGGAATATCCCGTATTAATCAAGAATTTAAGCACAGCGGCCCTCACAATCGAGTTAAATGAATGATCTTCCACAGTGATATCAAAGTCCTACATGAATGCATGCTGGGTTTAAAGGAAAAATTAAAACAAACTAAAAGTAGAAAATAGCCAAGGTTAATATTGTTAAGTTGCTAAGTATGGGTCAGGATACCGATTCGATGAGCCGATACTGAGCCGGGGCCCGTTTATCCACGCACCGATTTCACCGAATGGAACCATCGTCCCCATGCTATCACAAACTAACGGCCTATCCGTACGTCCTAAAATTCTCTGGAGTTATCACTGTTTTTGTTTGAGGGGAACTCAAACTCCAGATTCATCCAAGGCATAAGGTCCTTGACGTGCTCTAATAGCGTAAATATCATATAGTAGGATGCATGACAAAGTGGGGTCAGTCACCGAGGTGACTGATGGTGGGACATGGTAAGGCAATGGCACCCTCTTGCTGTCTTATTTTCATTTTATTCTTGGAACCTGCACCGAACAGCAAGCAGTGAAGAAGGAGTTATTTCATAAGAAGTAAAATTACATTCAACTGTACAGGACGTCTGCACACTAATACAGGAGCCGGGAAAAATACGACACAAATCAGACAAGATTCATCCGGTTAAAATTCACCACGGTAACTTGTCATAAATGCTTTACATTTACCTTTTTATCCCCCCCCCTTTTCACTATAAGTACCCCTTTGATCCTTAGCAAAAGATCATCTATTGGTGCATGGTTCGGGGAGTCAGACACTTTTGAGATGGGAGAAGAGAAGTCCTGTGCTTTTGAGACGGAAGGCGGGTCTTCCCGCCCTGCCAAGAGGAGCAAGTTCGACCGCGAATTCAGGAGGTTGACCGACATTGAAGGCCATCTGAGCGAGAGGATTCTCTCACGGGCGGTAAGTTGGCTCTTTCTCCTAATTTACTTCGTAAGTTCTCCCTCGCTTTTTCATTCTTTTCTTTTCCTTCCTTTCAGCCGTATCCTCTTTTTCCGGGCCCGAGAAAATTTTCAAAGCTGCCCTGGCTATCGAAGCTTACGTCTAACATCACTATCAGTATGAGGGCCGTTATTTCAAAATGGCATCTCCAAGGGTTGGTGATCCATGCCAAGCATTATGACAAGATCTACATGGATTGGGCGGCCCTGGGTGCATTGACAGAGGTTTGGCATCCGGAAACCCACACTTTTATCTTCCCTACTTTTGAGGCAACGGTCCTCCTCGAAGAGGCAGAACTTCTGCTAGGCTTAAGAAGGTCGATGAAGGATGACAGGATAAAGGTTTCGCAGATGCAGAAGAGGGTATCTATCGAGGAAGTTCTTGGAAGCTTTATGCCATCTGGAGCCATAAAGAGCGTTCAGACTCAGAACGGAGTCAACTTGCAAAAGCTCGCGGACTGGACCGTGACTGCCTTAGAAGGGTTGATAGATGATGAACATTTAGAAGGGCTTATGAAAGGGTTCACAATTTGTTTGGCCGGAGCTCTCCTCTTTCCTTGCACTGACAACATCGTAGAGGAAGACCAATTGGGAGCGATTTGTGGACTTTGGGAGGGAAGGAGAGTGGGGCCTGCTGTCCTCGCGCATCTTTACAGTGGTCTCACGGCTTCCAGCATGGGTAGGCCTCCTCACGGGTGCATGCTTCTCCTCAACTGCTGGATTGATCTTCACTTCAAATTTCATCACTACGAAGGGGTACAGACCACCTCCAGGATTTTCGAACAAAGCCCCCTCCATTACATGGCCGATGTGTTGGGCTTTAGTGGGAAGGTGACCAATCGCATGCCTTGTCTGAAGACACGCGGCGACTGGCGTACTCACTTCAGCTCCTTGGCGCGAGAGATGTTCACTTGTGTGCCAGCATGTTTACTTTCACGCGGGCTTCTCACGCGATCTTCTCCCGATGCTGAACTCCAGCTTATCGGTGCAACCAAATTTGTTCTTTACAGCTCGCACCGGTCCTGCCTGTAAATTGGCCTTCCTCGGCACTCTCTTCCCATGCCATCCAACCTTCCTCTGATTAAGGAGAGAAAGCTGGGCACGGAGGATGATGCGAAGGATGTGAAGGCGATCAAAGCTTCGTGGAAGGCAAGCATTCCGAGGAAGGTGACGGTATCTATGAGTGAGGATCGAGAGCTATGGGAGGCTTATGTAATGGAGCTCGGGAAACTGAGGCCTGAGGTGCCCAAACCCTGATGTATGTTATCTTAAAATAAATGCAGAGCCTTAATGCCATTGCACTTCCTTTCAGTCTCTCCCCTCCCCTTTCCTTTGTGACTGGCATGGCGGACGTCGGGTGATGGTCGGCCGTTACCGGATAGGATCTGGGGGACTGAGGCAACCACAGTATGCGGAGATGCCTTGAGATGTCATGGAGCTGAGGATTTCTCTTCAGGTGGCGAGGAGAGAAGTAAACTGGGAGAGAATGGAAAGAGAGGAGTGGATAAAGCGACATCGGGATCGAGACGAGAGGAGGGCACGTGAGGCCCAAGTGATGAAGCTCCGGAAGACATAGCGCTCGGACACGTCACTCCTTCAGAGTCACTGCCGATTGGAGGAGAGTTGGAGCTCACGGTGGAGGAGCTCCTGGGGTTGGTGTAGTCTCCATCGTAGAGCAGGGGGCGGCTCAGCCAACAGCCTCGGGTTCAAGAGCTTCGCGGCCGTCGGGGTTGCGAGAGAGGCCAGAGGAGGGCGAGGAGCGCTACCAGAGAGGGTGAGAATGCGATACGATGACAATTGCAACGTCGCAGAGCTCTAGATGACCTCCCAGGGACCTCCCTCTTAGGAGAGGAGAGAGACGACCAAGAGGGGTAGTGCGAGATTTGGCAAGTTGCTCATACACCCGCTCTCTTCTCACGGTGAACACGACAGTTTATATAGACGTATGAATGGAACGACATGCTCTCATGTGACGGGTTTGCCCGCCATGCGTTCCTTCTCTTCTACGCCTCTTCTTTCCATGCCGTCCTCATGTGACGTGTTTAACAGATCTCCCCTGAGATAACGGATCGTGTCTCAGACTCATTGGGCATTTCTTTCGGGAGAATCCATCACAAATTTTAATGATGTACCACCGAATTCAAAGATGCCAACCGCCCTTCTGTCATTTTCCATGTAGACGAGTCAACTCCCGGATTCAAAGATATCGACTTCCATTGTCCTTTCTCCTGTGGATGAGTCCACTCCCGGATTCAAAGATATCAACTTCCATTGTCCTTTTTCCTGTGGATGAGTCCACTCCCAAATTCGAAGAGGTCGACCTGCATTATCCTTTCTCCATGTGGATGACCTCATCTCAGATTTATTTGAGTCATGATGAACACAGGGAACCTAGATGTGTAGGGTGTGAATCAACCCGCTACGCTCCCGACCTCGTTCACTTTGAGTGAAAGATGGGTGCTTTGTTACAAGGCCCATTGCAAGAGGAACTGAGACAGATCTGGATCATATCCCTTCAATCCTATAAATACTCCCCCCCCCCGCCTGCTTCACTTGAAAGCACGGAGTTGTGGAGACTGGTTAGAAGAGTGAAAAGTCGACAGGAGGGAGTAAGAGTTTCTCATTCTCTGAGATGGAGGGAGAGTCCAGTTTCAGGGTGGAGGGCGAGTCTTCCCGCTCTTCGAAGAGGAGCAGATCCAGTGGTAGTTCCAGAAGACTCTCCGATGTTGAAAGGCCACTCAGTGAGAGGACCCAATCGGAGCTTGTAAATGAGCCAGTTCTTCCCCATATTTCTTCATGATCCCTTTCTTCCTTTCTCATTCTCTTTCTATTTTTATTTCAATGATGCACCCGCTTCTCACTTCCTGTGTAATCCACAGAGTATGACGAGGTCACACATCTCATGGGAGTTAGTGGTGGCCGCCTATCGAGGCTTGCCTGACTTCCAGAAAGCTCGACTAGATGCGATGGGGTTTGGTGCATTTCTCGGATCGAACCCATTAAGCTCGACCTCGCCCTCATCCAAGCATTGCGCGAGAGATGGGACCCAGAGAGTCGTGCCTTCTTGATGTCCTGGGGGCACATGGTGCCCAGTCTCGAAGATGTGGCCCGAATCACCGGCCTTAGAGTGGATGGTGAGGCGGTGACCGGGGTCACCTACCCCGATTATCGCGAAGTGGCTCAGAAGCTTCTTGGTCTGGAATTAAAGGACCAAAAGAATAGGTCAATAGCCAAGGCATCTATCATGGAGGCATTGGGGCTCACTGACACTCGTCATCGTGATAACGAGTCCTTGGAGGAGTTCATGGAGAGAGCGGAAAGAGGGTCCCGCGCTGTGTACTGCGTGGATGCCAGTAGCTGGGAGAGATCAAACATGGACTTGAGGATATTCCTCCTCTTCCTGCTGGGAAAATTACTGCTGGGTTCCAAAGGAGACGACATCCATTGTCGTTTCCTAGAATTTTTGGTGGACCTAGAGAGGGTAGGGCAATATGCCTGGGGAGCCGCCGTGCTGGCGCATCTGTTCGCAAGTCTGTCCCAAGGGACAGATCGAGAGGTGACTGTGAGTGGCTTCATACCGTTTCTCCAGGTAATTATTTGTTTATTTATTTATGCAACTAATCTATTTCATGAAATGCTGATGACATGTGACGACACAGGTATGGAGTTATTACTACATCCCAATGGGGCGAGCTCGACAGTGGCGTGTGGCTGTGGCACCACTAGCTCGGCGGTGGCAACCCATTATGAGCACAACCTCTCTATCTTACCAGCTGATGGTATTAAGGCGTGAGCTGCAAGAGTTCCCCGCAGAGATGGTAGGACTCCATTTTTTTTCTTTCTTTGTCTCTCTTTTTTTTGGTTCTTTGAGTGATTGAGGAGACATACGCATGCCAACGTAGGTGATCTGGAGGCCTTACTCGGGCTTGGTCGATGTCGACCAACCGTGGGTCATCGCAGGTCGCCCTCGATTTGGTCGGGACCTTTGGGTCCACTGCCTGAATGAAATCGAGCCACTCCGGCTACGATTGGTCATGAGGACTCTAGGGCTTGCCCAGGAATGGGTAGATATGACCGCACCACCCCGCGTCGGGAGGAAGACACGTGGGCCGGTAACCTGTGTCGACTGGCGGGTGCGCTTCCCCGAACAATATGAAGATTGGCAGCGGGGTGGCACGCTCGTGGAGTCGCACGCCCGGGATAGTGAAGATTATCTACGTCTCTATAGGGCGATGTATGCAGAGCGACTCCATCTTGAGGGACTTGTGGAGGTATATCTCCTTTCTCACTTTTTGATCATTTTTTTTCTATTTTTTTATCATTTTTCTAAATGTAATGCTGACTCTTATGACATGGGTTTAGGATGCCCGTGATACCATGATAGCGAACTTGCGGGCTCGCTTGGCGGACACGGAGGAAGAATTGGGTGACACCCGTGAGGCTTTACATGTCTCGGTGAGTATGTATGCAAATGCATATTCCTAATTATACCCCTAGGTTTTGATGTTTAGCCACTCACTGTCACTTCTTGCTATCATAGCGCGCTCGGCTCGACGCAACCCTACCAGCAGTAGGGGCAGAGGGTGCTTCTTCCAGTCTATGGATTCCTTCGTCGGAACTAGATTCGCTCCATGAGCAGCTTGCCCTGTGTAACACAGCGCGCCGCGGAGGCAGAGGGAATGCTTTCCGCGCAGGTGAAGGTTCCTCTTATCCGAACTTCTCTATTTATGTCTCATCACACGCCTGAAATGACGGATATGGCAGGCCGAAGAGATGCAAGAGATGTTTGCTCATGCATCACAAGGGAAGGCCAGGATAGCGGAGCTGGAGGAGGAATTGCAGCGTCGCTCAGATGACAATTTTTCTCGGGACGCCATGGAGCTGAGGATCACCCTTCAGCTGGAAAGGGATGACAGAGAGAGAGAACAGTGCTGAGAGGGAAAAGGACAGGGAAAGAGAGAAGGCCAAAAGATCAGCCGAGAAAGAGGAGAAAAGAGCCCTGGAGGCCCAATTATTTGAATTGAGGACCAGTCTCGGCCTCGCTGAGCAGTGGCTGAAGGACGGCGAGGAACGCTACCGAAGAGCACGAGAGCGTGGCTTTCGTGTTAGTAGCTTCTTTGCTGCTCCCGCAGATCGACATCGGGGAGTGGAGATAGAAAGAGGACCCCAAAGCGGTAGAAGTACCGCTTTTCATGGTTGGATAGCACCTTCTAGAGTTTCTCGTCCAGAAAGCGGCGAGACGAGTAATGTAGAGAAGGAGGGTGGGAGCTAATGTAGGCTCTCTCTTGTTGTTTGTTTTTGTTGAGTGGGAGTGGAATAAAATATTTTGTGCTTGGTTCTCTGCTTCTTTCTGATCTCCCGAATCCCTGTACACATCTAAGCAAACAAGTTAGCATTTCTGCTCTGACTTGCCCCTTGCTCAATAAACAAACGTGATTTTGAGTTATTCTTGATAACGAGTCAAGGGGCAAGCCTTTATTAACAAAGGCAATGATAAAAAAGGATGATGAATGCGACAGACAAGCACACGGATGCAAACGAGAATTTAAAATGAATGGTGCATACAAATGCGATCATGCGAAGATGTGATTTTTGTTTTGTTTTTGTAGGTGTATTCAGTTTTTTTTTGTATTTTGTTGTTTGTTTTATTATTTTTTTGGTCTTTTATATTTCCATTTTTTTGTGCATGTACATTTTTTTAGCTTTTTTTGGATTTTTGGATTCGTTATTTTTTTGTTTGTTTTTGGTTTGTTTATTATTTTTGTTTTTGCTAATGCACGATGACCACTTGATATAACATCTAACCTGCATGAGAACGAGGGTTTCTTGCTAACCTCCCAGGCATCCTAAGTGCACGTCTAAGTTGATTTGGGCCTCTAGACTCCTCGAATGATAATCCCGCCGGCTAAGACTTACCCTGATGACAATACCGTCATGCCATGCTTAGGCTCCCAGTTGCTTCCGACCACAGGGATTCACCCAAAAAGTGTTCAAGGTAAATGATTTGCCCGACCCGGGTCTATTTCCTCACAACTCTAGACGATATGTAATGGAACACCCTGGAACCCAAATGACCAACCGCGCGACGCTGACCCGGAATCAGACGCCGTCGCACCCATAGGTGACGCGCTTGCATTGGTCTAAGCCCGAGGTTAGGCTTAGAAGACATTAAGATGGTAGATAAGGGTCTTGACCGGCCAGAAACACGGAGACTCTGACAATGACTTCTGCTTTCCAAGATGGACAACCATACGTTTGTGTCGAAAGGTGGTTGCAGACTTTGGTGAGTTTCACCCTTCAGGAACTCCATTGAGCCTTTATCTTCAGGGGAAGAAGGAAGAGTATTAGGGGCAAATCTCCTGAGAGGACCGGCAAAACCGTTAACCCGCGAGCCAGTAGGGGCACACTTAACTCTCCCTTTCGGACAACTTCAGACCAAATCTCGAGCATTTACATCTCATGGCCCCTCTTGTATAGAATTTGACTTTCAGTCAAAGGGGTTTCATTTGTGGGATCAGGCACGGTTACGACCAGGCTTTTCACTTGACTTTGATTTTGTTCTTCTTTTCTGATTTTTCTTGACAGATTTTTGCGAGGGACATAGTATCTTGACATTATGAAATCCCTCTTGGATGCCTGCGGGGACACTGCCCTCTTCTCGTGCTCTGACCCATGCTCGAAGAATTGGGCCCTACTCTTGCCCTAGGGGTTGTGTTCGTGTTTTCCATGCTCAGCGTTTTAAGGGCGCCGGCTGTCTCATTCGGTCGAAGAGAGAGAGAACGAAGATTTAAGCATTCTGGAGACCTTCTAGGTGAGGCCTCACCATGAGCGATGCTACCGATCTTTCATAGAACACATGTGTACATGTATGTTGCCTCTTTTGAGGGGGGCATAAGCCGAACTAGCCGGACAGGATCCCACGGTTCTGGCAAACCAAGACCCGGAACCTACCAAGTCTTAATAGGCCCTATCCCAACACGGAGGTTGAATGCAATGACTTAACTACATGGTGATCTCCGGGCATTAGCATTTTGAATTTTCTATTTTTTTTCTTCTTTTCATTTTCTTCTATTTTTTTGTCTTTTGTTGTTGTATATATACATATTTTTGTTATTTTCATTGTTTTCTATTTTTTTGTTGTTTCATCATTTTTTGACACTATGTACACCTATCTAAGGGTAGTATTTCTTAAGATAAAGCCCATTCCAAGGGTGGGATAACTCGATCCCCTCAGCATTGACTAGCCTATAGGCGTTGCCAGGATGCACAGCCTGAATCACGTACGGTCCTTCCCAATTGGGTTGGAGTTTAGAACGCGGCCCACCAGGTTTTACAAACATTCTTTTCACTACCATTTCACCGACTTGAAATTTCCTTTCAATGACCTTCTTTTGATAAAAACGTGTGAGTCTGTTTTGATATACCCGTGCATGCTCGGCAGCGGCCAGCCGTTTCTCATCTAAGAGTTCCAATTGGGCAAGGAGTGAATCACGACGTTCGTCGAGGGGGAGGTCCTTATCCAATTGTACTCTCAGAGAGGGGACCAGAATTTCGTACGGAACTACCGCCTCCATCCCATAAGTGAGGGCGAACGGGGTTTGCCCAGTGGGAGTACGGATTGAAGTGCGATAGGCCCATAGAGCTTCAATCAGCTTTTCTGACCAATCCGAGAACTTGTTAGACTCACATGTCTTTTTTATGATTTTAATCAATGTTTTGTTAGTGGCCTCTGCTTGTCCATTACCTTGTGGATAATAAGGTGATGAATGATGCAATGCAATTTTATACCTTTTGCAGAGGTCCTGAAGGTCCTGAGAAATGAATTGCGGTCCATTATCGGTGATGATCGTGTTTGGAATGCCGAACCTGGCGATGATGTTCTTCATGATGAATTTGCAGACTGTTGATGCTTTAACCTCCACGTAAGCTTCGGCTTCGGCCCATTTGGTAAAGTACTCCGTTGCAGTAAGGATGAATGATTTTTGCTTAGTGAGGGAGTAAGGATTACCGAGAGGACCAATGACATCGAAAGCCCACATGGAGAAAGGCCATGGGGAGGATACTGGATGAAGTGAAGAAGATGGGGAATGAATTTTATCGGCGTGAAGTTGACACTTGACACACCTACGGACATAGACGGCACAATCTTCTTCCATGGTGGGCCAGTAAAAGCCTTGCCGAAGGATTTTCTTGGCAAGCATTTGGCTATTCACATGGCCACCGCACACACCAGAGTGTGCTTCCTCGACGCATTTCCAGACTCCTCTTCGTCGAGACATCTTAGAAGAACACCAGTAAGACTTCTCTTGTATAGCACTTCTCCGACCAGCACGTACCTCTGTGCCACCCTCCTTATGGCTTTTCTATCTTCCGATGTGGCTTCTTCAGGGTAGGATTGATCTTTGCAATACTTGGCAATTTCGTAAAACCATGGCTTCTCCTCATCAGCCAATTCTTCTTCTAATTCTGTCAACATAATTTCCCTCTTCTCAAGGATTTCTTCCTGTAGGGCCTTTCTTGCTATCCTGTCCTTGATATTTACGTATGAAGCGTCATCGATTGCAGGGGCGTGACGCTTGTAGACGTGAATGGTATCAAACCATCTTCCTAGAGGGAACCTTAGAGATGATGCCAATGAGGCGAGGGCATCGGCCAGAATGTTCTGATGACGAGGGACATGGACAAAGATCAATTTGGCGAACAATTTGGCAAAGGCAGCAGTGAGTTCTTGGTATGGCTTGAGCTTGGGATCGCGAGTGCGATATTTGGTGAGCACCTGGCGAAGAATGAGTTGACTATCACCTACGACTCGCAATTCAGTGATACGAAAGGAATGAGCGAGTTCTAGGCCAGCTAGAAGAGCTTCATATTCAGCTATATTGTTGGTAACGGGGAATTTGAGCTGATATGCCAGTGGGAATGTAAGGCCTTTAGGCGACAGGAGGGCAATGCCGATTCCTTTCCCTTGGGAATTCAGAGCTCCATCAAAATATAACGTCCACATGCAATCATCTGATTGGTTGATGGACATTAGTTCCTCATCTGGAAATTCTGATTGGACAGGATCGAATCTGGGAAGAGGATGGTGAGCGAGATGCTCAGCTATAGCATACCCCTTGATCGCCTTTTGCTGAATGTAGGTGATGTCAAACTGAGAAAGAAAGCTTTGCCATCGTGCTAATCTATCCGTAAGGACAGATTTTTCCAGAAGGAACTTGATAGGGTTCATTCGGGCAATCAGATGGACTTCATGAGCTAGAAAGTAATGTTTCAACTTCTGCACTACCCAGACAAGGGCGGCACAAGTTTTCTCCATAGCCGTGTACTTCTGCTCACAGGGGTTGAGGAGTTTGGACAAGTAATAGGTCGCCCTTTCCTTGCCCGCTTCATCGGCTTGTGCTAGGACAGCTCCCACGGAGTCGTCCAGGACTGAGACATAAAGGATTAAAGGTCTGCCTGGCGTGGGTGGAATTAGAACGGGTGAATTGGCCAGATACTCTTTCAATCCTTCAAAAGCTTTTTGGCATTTAGAATTCCAAAGGAATTCTACTCCTGACTTAGTTAACTCGTAGAAAGGTTTGCACCTTTGTGAGTGCTGTGACACAAATCGACGAATGAATTGCAACCTTCCAATCAAACCTCGAACTTCTCTCAGATTTCTCGGAGGTGGCATCTCCCTGATTGCTTTAGCTTTGTTGGGATCTATTTCAATACCCCTCTTACTCACAATGAAACCAAGCAATTTGCCTGACGAAACACCAAATACGCACTTTTTTGGATTCATTTTCAAATTGAACTCTCTTGATCTTTGCAGCACCTTAGCTAGAACTTTCGGGTGTTCTGCCCTAGTCCTAGATTTGACCAATAAATCATCCACGTATACCTCTAAATACACATGCATCATGTCATGGAATATTGCCATCATAGCCCTTTGATAAGTAGCTCCAGCATTCTTTAAACCAAATGGCATGACCAAATAGCAATAAGTTCCCCAAGGTGTGGTGAATGATGTTTTCTCCTGATCTTCTTCCGCCAAACGGATCTGATTATACCCCGAAAATCCATCCATAAACGAGAGAGTTTCATAGCCCGCTGTATTATCAACCAACACGTCAATGTGAGGCAAGGGGAAATCATCTTTTGGACACGCGCGGTTAAGGTCCCGAAAATCGATACAGATTCTCACCTTTCCATCCTTTTTCATGACCGGGACAATGTTTGCCACCCATTGAGGATATAGGACGACTCTAATAAACCTGGCTTTGTGGAGCTTATCGACCTCTTCCTTCATTTTTAAAGCCATTTGGGGTGGAAACGTCTTAACCTTTGCTTTACCGAGACGGACCCTGGTTTTAGCGTTAGGCGATGTTCGACCAGGGTGGAATCTAATCCCGGCATATCCTCGTAGCTCCATGCGAACGTGTCCCTGTACTCCTTTAGAACCTTGATCAATTCCTCCTCTTCAGATGTCGGCAAATTATCGCTTATGAGGATGATCCTAGGGTCTTCCTCGGTCCCCAGATTGATCTCTTTGGTGGGTTCTTCTATAGCGGCTGATGGTTCGTCAAACCTCCTCATTCCGCTAGCATATGCGTCAGCCGCGTCCTCATATTCTTCGTCCCCTTCTTCAATAGGGTACTCTTCATCTGTGAGCTCATAAACTCCGTATCCCTCATCAATTGTGCAATCCTCCTCACATTCTAACTCCGGCAGATGGATGGGATTTTCTAGCAATTGAGGAATGGCTAGAAAGGCTTGACACCTATTGGCTAGATCTAGAAGGAATCGACGAGGAATTTCCCTGCCCTTGATTTCTTCTAGGTACTACCCTTGACTCGCTATTCCTAACCTGACTGACTTGTTCTACAGACGAAGAAGAAGTTGAAGAATGTACAGGAAGAGACCCCTCGATAGAGGGGTAAAGAAGGTCGCTCAAGGGACCTTGAATGAGTGGCCCGTAAGTCGGGGCACACTCGTGAGAGATGTAGGAGGTCTCCTCAAAGGAGATGCACTGTTGAGGAGATTGAAAATCGACGTTTTTTTTTCATTTTCATTTTCAATTACAAAACAATTGAAAGAAATTAGAGAATGGGAGGAGGGAACTATAGCTAGGGGGTTGCATGGCTCATTGAGCAGATCATGGTTGAAAATTTGGCATGGGCTGAAAAACCACGCAAGAATGTGAGTAGAGAAGGGGACCTGGGAATATCATCAGATAAATGTCGGGTCCAAGAAAGAGTCAGCAGCAACGGCTGAGGAGAATGATCAGATAGAATGACGGAAAGCGATCCGTCAGTGGCAACCTCCTCTCGGCGAGGAAAACTTGGAATTTCGGCAATGTCAACGACATCTTTTGGTACCTCAGAGATCAAAAGTGGCCCCTCTAAGTCTGGAGACGAGAACATCTTTTGTAGTGCCATGGAAATATCCTGTATATCAATCCACTTGTTCCACTCACAATCCGGGTCATCGTGTTTCCCCTTCTTTGCAGCTCTCAAGCAACCTTCAGCCAAGTAGGCAATATGCAATTTCCCATGTGATTGTCGCGGGTAATCCCCCAACTGTATAACCGGACCCTTTCTGAAATGAGAGTACAAGGTCCATGTAAGAGGTCCCTCATATGCTTCAAGTGGCCCTTCAAAGCCTAGGCCGGCTCTAAGGGTTAACTTTGTCTTCTTTGGCAACTTCAGTCTCCCTTGTAATTGTGCCCCCAAACCTTTGCCCTGTTGGTAGCCAATGTTTCTCATGATCTCCCATCCCTTAGCATGGGAAGGGTGACATGACTTTGGTGTTGGAAGTGGCTTTTGTGTAAAATGGGTGCGACGAGGGTCACACACATCTAGCAGTGAAAGAATTGGCCGGTGAGTTGGCCAAACAGAAGGCAATGAGGTATTAATAGCGTCCACTGTAGAAAAGATGGGCATGCTATTTACCTTGATAATCCAAGCCTTGTACGGAAACTTCAAGCACTGATGATTGGTGGAAGGCACCGCATTCATAACCTCAATGTAAGGGCGGCCCAGTATGGCCTTGAATGTGGGATCCATATCAAGGATATGGAATTCCGTGAAGACTGATGCAGGGCCCAATTCTACATTCAAGATGACCATCCCCATTGGCGGCTTTTTGCTATTATCATAGGCCGTAACCGTGATTGATGAAGGCCTTATCTGTTCCGTGTCAACCCCACATGATTGGAGGGTGATCATAGAGATCACATTTATAGACGCACCAGTGTCCACCAAACATGGGTCTACAGGCACCCCATTGATCTTGACTGCAATACACAAAGCATATTTTCGAGCCTCCTTGGGGGCAAGCTCATGGTGGTGAAATATAATAGCCGGTTGTGTATCAGTTGGCGTCAATACTGACGAGATTTTCTCCACTGGGAGATCCTCATTTACCATAACCCTCTGAAGATACTCCATCAAGGCGTCTTGATGGGTTTTCGACCTCTTGATTAGCTCGAGAATGGAGATCCGAGCTGGTGTTTTATCCAAGTGTTTCAACAGGTCATATTGTGTCCCGGGGATAGACTCCTCTGGCTGTTCTTCGGTGTCTTTCTCCGGCTGAGATTGCTCGGGGACCTGACTGTTTTGGGGAAAAATCCGATGGAACATCCTTCCACTACGGAGCACCATGGCTTGTGGTTTTGGCGGCACCTTTATAGAGTTAGATATGGGGTTTAGCAAGGGTTCGAGGGGTAGTGGTGGAGGAACAATTGATGAAGCAGGGGCAATGATAGGTGTAGGGGCTCTGATGAGTGGTTTGTTAGGTGGAGGCATGGTGGGAGTGGATGAAGCCTCAGATGGACGGCGAATGATAAGGGGTTTAAAAGGTGGAGGCATAGTAGAGGTTGATGGTGCCCCGGATGGGTGATGAATAATGAGGGGTTTCGAGGGTAAAGGGGTTGTGGTGGAGGTAGATGGTGCCTCGGAAGGGTGTTGGACAATAATGGGTTTGTTTAGTGGAGGCGGAATGAAGGCGGATGATGAAGTGGAGGCGTGAGAGATAATGAGAGGTTTTGGGGGTAACGGTGTTATGGTGGAGGTGGAGGGCACCTCGGAAGGGTATTGGGCAATGAGGGGTTTGTTTAGTGGAGGCGGAATGAAGGTGGATGATGAAGTGGAGGCGTGAGAAATGATGAGAGGCTTTGAGGGTAACGGTGTTATGGTGGAAGTGGAGGGTGTTTGCTGGAGACTCGAAGGGAGGTCATCAGTAGCGACGCGGATGAGAGGACGTGATATCAGTGGAAATGAGTAAGGTATTACTGCGGGTTGTGCTACGGGTGGAGGATAGACAGGTGCGGGACGAATAAGGCGTGGGGATTGGATAGGAACGTGATTGGTGACAAGGACAGAGCCGCTTTCCGTATGCCAATCCTGCCCTCTTCCAACCTCCAGGAAGGAAGAGATGGGGTTGACTTGGTGGTTAGGTTGTTGGTGCGCCGGTAACGGATTCTGGAGGATGCCCATATTTGGCTGTTGTTGTGGTGCCTGCTGAGGCTATTGTTGCTGCTGCTATTGTTGTTGTTGTTGTTGTTGTCTAAGAGGAGGTCTCCTGGCCTTCATCATGGTGATGCATCGCCTCATTTCATCCCAATCTATTTGATGTTCATCGTTCATATCATAGATATAATCTCTGAAATGAAAACAGTTTTCTACTGTATGACCCGGCTGTCTATGGAAGACACAATATCTGGAAGTGTCGACGTTCGTGGGCCATATGGCTTTTTCCTTAGGCAAGGTGAGGAAATTAGCAGCCATGAGAGCATTAAAGATGTCCGGCAACGACTCCGGCAAAGGTGGGTAATGAGCTCTCCTAGGGCCGATCGGCCTTCTCTGTTGTTGGAGGCCATAATCCCCGGGTGGTGGAACCTGATTATATTGAGGAGGTCGCTGTTGTTGTTGTTGGAGATGGAGCGGCTGAGGCATATTGTTCTGGAAGAGATTATTTTGTGGGGGAGGACGATAGGGTTGCTGACCTTGTTGCTCCTGATGAAAGGGGAATTGTGGGGGTTGTGGGGGCCTAGGATTAGCTTGCTGGTTGGGATAGCCAACCTCGCCCACTTGTTCATTTGTTACAACCCCTTCTGTTACCCCACCTTGGGCACCCGTGCCCGGCTTCCTAAACACCTTTGGCTTTGGTGGCTCGAACATATGCATGAGGGGAGAATCTTTCAGCTGTGTTTGGATATATCGAGCCCTCTCATACAGTTCCTCCATAGTGGTGAGCTTGTTCATTGCCAGACGTGTCTAAATTGTGGAGTGGCATTAGACACGACCATCTTTACTTGCTCCGATTCTGAAATTGGGTCTCTCACTTTCTCTGCCAAGGATCTCCATCGATCGGCAAATTGGGTGAAATCTTCGTCCGGCTTCATTTTTTCAGCCACTAGGTCGGTAATAGAGAAGGAGGGACCGATCCTATCCCGATATTTCTGTGTGAATTTCCATTGCACTACGTCAAAGTTCTCAGCCTCACTCGGTTCTAGGGAATAGAACCATTCTAAGGCGGGACCATCCAATGATCTCCTGAAGAGGTATGCCAAGGATCTTTGATCGTTCTGCCAAAACGAGGACTCATACATAAAGTCCTTCAGATGAATGAGGGGGTTGCCTGTGCTGGTGTACCGTCGATACGTTGGCATTTCAGAAGGAGGGAGATGGAATACTGGAAGGATTGGTAAAGAGATCTCAGGCGCGGATTTGACATCCACGATCTTTTTGAAATCTCGGAATTGTTCGTTCATCTTGTTCATCCTATGAAGGAGAGATTGAGTGGCCTCATTGTAAGGAGCAGGTTGTGGTGGCCACTGAGGCCTTGCAGAAGCCTGAGAAGGGAATTCCGGATGAGAGAGACGTTGTGACATATCAGCAAATGGAACTGACTGAAATGTCGTATGAGGAATTGGTGGAACTTGAGATTGGGGAGGTAATTGGAAAGGGGGAGGTTGCAGACGTGGCATATCAGTAAATGGAACTGACTGAAATGTTGGATGAAGAATTGGTGGAACTTGAGACTGGGGAGGTAATTGGAAAGAGGGAGGCTGCAAACTTGTCTGCACAAGAGGGAATGAGGGAGGGATTGCCTGTGCGGGCTCTTGAATAGAGAGAGCAACTGGTGTTGGATTTTGAGGAGTAGAATCAACAGATTTCCCTTTTAAGACGGCCTGAAAGGCTCGGATCTGATCGGAATTGAGCTGTGTGTTCGCGAGAACACCTAGCAAGGAGGAAATATCTTGTGGGGGGATGCTTCCCCGACGGCGGCTCGCACCTCATATGAGGGCTCACGGGAGGAACCTGCGTCCTCAGCAGGGACATGTGTCTCTTGGTGACTCGGGGTCAGATTCTGACCGTTCTCGGACATTTCTTGATCTTTTTCGGAACGTGAGATTTTGCCGGAACGCAATATCATACACACTCAAACCAAGAACAAAGATTAACAAACAAGTTGATGTTTAACGCCTTTTTGTGTTTTCTTTTTGTTTTCCCTTTTTTTTTCTTTCTAATTAAAATGTAATAACATACACACTCAAACCATTAGCAAAGATTAACAAACAAGTTGATGTTTAACGCCTTTTTGTTTTCTTTTGGTTTTCCCTTTTTTTCTTTTTTTTCCTAATCTAATGTTCACACCACAGGAGGGACCTTAGTTGCAATATTGATTTTCACCGTGTGATCTAAGGACACTCGACTCATCACGAATGGGTTAACTATCTCCAGGGAACTTCAGTGGTACAACCAGCCCAATGAACGAAGAGGGAATCCTTCGATGTCGGGGACTTACGGAGGTCCCAATGGAGGAGATCCTAGTCCGTCGAGAGGAATTCCCGACGGAGAGTCCTTCCTTCACCAGGAAAAGGTGATCCTAAAAAATGGAACAAAAGAAATAAAAATAAAAGGTATGCAATGCAGTGCTGAATTTAACAGGAGATATATAAACAGACAACAAATATATGCAATATCACAACACTCCTTTTCTGCAATGATAAGAATCTCTTCAGACTTCAAGGGGACTCTGGAGTAATGCACATAGTGCACGAGGGCTGAAATTGGAATGCCAAGAGTGATAGCGAGAACACAAATATAGCGCACGCGGGCACAATCAGGAGGGGCACACGTGGGTGCCAAGTGGAGGGGGTGCTACTGAGAGCACAAATGTAGTGCACGAGGGCGCAATCAGGAGGGGCACACGTGGGTGCCGAGTGGAGGGGCACGCGTGGGTGCCGAGTGGAGGGGCACGGGTGGGTGCCAAGTGGAGGGGCACACGTGGGTGCCGAATGGAGGGGCACACGTGGCTGCCGAGTGGAGGGGCACACGTGGCTGCCGAATGGAGGGGCACACGTGGGTGCCGAGTGGAGTGCTAATGGGAGCACGAATGTGGCGCACGCGGGCGCAATCAGGAGGGGCACACGTGGGTGCCGAGTGGAGGGGCACACGTGGGTGCCGAATGGAGGGGCACACGTGGGTGCCGAGTGGAGGGGCACACGTGGGTGTCGAATGGAGGGGCACGCGTGGGTGCCGAGTGGAGGGGCACACGTGGGTGCCGAATGGAGGGGCACGCGTGGGTGCCGAGTGGAGGGGCACACGTGGGTGCCGAAAATATGTGGGTAACCAGATGAAACAAAAGATGTCCCACCGTGATCGCCAAAAAGGTGTAGACGGCAAAAGAGTGTCATCCACCCTCGGGGGAAAGAAACAATGATGCAAAGTAATGATGAAAGAGTGATCGGCAGAGAAGGTATAGGCGGCGGGAGTCATCATCTACCCTCGTCTGTCTTAGGAGATGGGGATAAAAGATCGAATCAAGGAGAGGGAAGAAAATAGGGAAAGGGAAGAGGGGTGCGGAATGGACTCCGGTACGTGGCGGAGATAGGGGTCGGAAGACCCTCTCGCGCAAACTGACCCCTTTCCGGTAAGCATGACTTACCGTTCCACGAACAATTTTTCATATACCGGGAAGTCCGAGAATTTAAGTAACAGAAAGGGAGAGGCACGAAGACTGAGAAATTGCAACGGAATATCGTTCTCTAGACAATTACAAGGATAATACGAACAAAGACGTACCACCACAGGACATTGGTCTTTGTGGGGTTCTACCAGCAATATAATACTATCAGCAATAATGAATATATATGTACATATTAAGATCACCACAAGACATTGGCCTTACGGGATTTTTATTGCAGCATAAATAATAAATATTATATGTACATACGTAAGACCACCGCGAGGTATTACTCTCCGCGGGGTTTTGACGGAAATTAAAGGAATAAAACGATAGAATGAAAAGGCTTCGCGAGGAATTACTTCCGTCACGTGCACCTTCGCGAGGAATTACTTCCGTCGCAGGGTTTAGACAGAAATTGAAAGAATAAAATGACAGAATGAAAAGGCTTCGCGAGGAATTCCTTCCGTCACGTGCACCTTCGCGAGGAATTACTTCCGTCGCAGGGTTTAGACAGAAATTAAAGGAATAAAATGACCGAATGAAAAGGCTTCGCGAGGAATTACTTCCGTCGTAGGATTTAGACAGAAATTAAAAGAATAAAATGACAGAATGAAAAGGCTTCGCGAGGAATTACTTCCGTCACGTGCACCGTCGCGAGGAATTACTTCCGTCGCAGGGTTTAGACAGAAATTGAAAGAATAAAATGAAAGAATGAAAAGGCTTCGCGAGGAATTCCTTCCGTCACGTGCACCTTCGCGAGGAATTACTTCCGTCGCAGGGTTTAGACAGAAATTGAAAGAATAAAATGGCAGAATGAAAAGGCTTCGCGAGGAATTCCTTTCGTCACGTACACCTTCGCGAGGAATTACTTCCGTCGCAGGGACCTCCGCAAGGAATTACTTCCGTCCACGGGGTTTAAACAAAAGGAGAAAGTGACGGAAAAGGAAAGGGGAGGGGGATGTGATCGCCAGGGGCTGAGAGCCCCACAGGAAATGTCCTGATCGCGTTCGCCGCCGAAGCGGGAGCAGTGCGGGTCCTCTCTTCCTCTTCGATCGGCCGGCCGACGAAGAGGGCCTTGCTTCGGTTACCCTGATTTTATTATTCTTTTTGTGTTTTATCTTTTGTTATTATATTTTTTTGGGGGGTTTGTTGCTTTTATTATTTTTTTATACTTTTATATCTTTTTTAAGATGCGGCCATCCCTCCTACTTTTGAGGTACCCGACCATCACCTTCACCATTCGGCCGACTGAAGAAGTGGGCTCCCGGACTGGTTAACCCTGCACAAAGAATAAACAACAAAAAAAAAGAGAACTAAATGAGAACGATGATGGTGTAGTATCAATTCTTTAGAAAATGATATCGAAAATAATATAAACGAATACGCACCTTGCTAGTGGTGTTTGAAACCCCTTTTAGAACTAAAGGGTGGTGGAATCATATGATGGATAAATAAACAAGACTTTCTCGGGGAGATAAATGCAATATGGATAATGCATGCATACAGTGTAACAAATGAAATAAAGACAAAGCAGGGCGAAGGGAGACGCAAGAACTTGTTGGGGGAAGTTGTTGACAGGCTTTGAATGAGCTCCTTCAGGACGAGGACGGTGCGGGCAGACGGCGTGCCGGAACAGCCTTCCTTCTGTATTCAAACACCCAGGAACTCGACTCCCTTTATTTCATGGGCCTCAACATAGACCGAATCGGAATCTCTCTTTTCAATCCGAACAAACCCCTACACACACTCACAAACGCATACGTGCACAAACATACAAGCATACATACATGTATACGTAGCTATATGTTATTCATTCAACTATGGAGAGAAAATGATGAAAATAACAAGAATACAAGTGGACATGTACTAAAAAAAATAAAAATATAAACGTGGGAATATGTATACGGGAGAGACAAAGAAGGAGAAGGCTAGAGAAAGAAAGATGGGGAGAGAGAGAGAGATTAAAAAGCAAAAAAAAGAAGTGAGATGGAGAGAGAGGGAGAGAGGGAGAGAGGGAAAAGAAGAGAGAGGGAGATTAAGAAATAAAAAAAAGAATGAGGGGGAGAGAGAGGAGAGAAGCAGAGAGATCAGATGGGGAGAGAAGGGGGAGGAAAGTAATAAAAAAAAGAAAATGAGAGGGAGAGAGAGAACCCGATGGAGGGGGAGGAGGTAGAAGCAGAGAGGGGGAGAGAAACACAGAGAGGGGAAAGAGAGAGAGAGAGAGAGAGAGAGAGAGAGAGAGAGAGAGAGAGAGAGGACGAGTGAGAGGGAGAGAGATAGACAGCGGGGAGAGAAAGGGGGAGAGGAAGAGAGAAACAGTGGAGAGAGAGAGGGAGAGAAGGAGAGTGGGAAAGAGAGAGGGGAGAGAGACGGGATCGAGGAGGGGAGAGGAAGAGAAAGGGAGAGGTGGAAGAGGTGGGCACGGCGGACGCCGGTGGTGGGGGGAGGTGCAGGCGGCGGCCGGAGGGGCGACGGGCGGACTATGGCGTGCGAGCGGGGGGCGAGGGGAGCTCCGCGGTGGCGAGCGGCGTCGACGACGGTGCCGGAGCACGTCTGCAGCGGTCCGGTGGCGGGGGCGGCGGCTGAGGCGGGCCGGAGGCGGGAGCGGCGGCCGAGGCGGGCTGGAGGTGGGAGAGGGCGGTGCCGGAGCGGGACAGGGCGGCCGCGGGCGGTGGGAGCAGCGGGAGCGGCGTCGGAGCGAAAGGTGAGCTGCGGGGGCGGCGTGGCCGGTAGGGGCGGCGTCGGGGGGCGGCGTGGCCAGCAGGGGCGGCGTCGGGGGCGGCTGTGTGCGGCGGATAAAAGGGGCCGTTGCGGCCCCTTGTGGTTCAAAGGGGGGGCACGGGCGACGAGGCCCCCCCTGCGAACTACCTTTTTTTTTAGCATTTTTTTTGTTAGAAGGAGATTGAGGGAGGGAGAGAACAGAGGGAGAGGAAGAGAGAGATGGTGAGAGGGAAGAGAGAGGGCGAGTGAGAAAGAGAGAGGAAAGGAGAGGGAGAAAGAGAGGACCAGAGGGAGGAGAAGAATGGTGCTCGCAGTGGGAGGGTGGCTTCTACGGTGGTGCCCAGAGAAAAAGGAAAAATGAGAGAGAGAGGCCCTGGGTGTGTGTTGGGAGCTTTTGTGCGTATGTTTTGATTGGGGACCAGATCCGAGAAGAATGGGGGGGAGCTAAAAAATTTTTATTATATTCTTTCTTTTATTAAATGTTGGGCCCAAACTATTAAATTTTATTATTTTTATCAATATATCTTCTCCATGGGGAGGTCTTCATTAACCATGACTTTTTGAAGATATTCCATCAAGGCCGCCTGGTGGGATGTGGATCTTTGGAGTAGCTCCAGGATGGAGATCCGAGCAGGTGTCTTATCCAAGTGTTTCAATAGATCATACTGTGTTCCAGGGATAGCTCTTTCTGGTTGTTTTCCATCATCCTTCTCTGGCTGAGATTGCTCAGGATTCTGACTGTTGTGGGGGAAAACCTTGTGGAAAATCCTTCCACACTGGAGCACCATTGCCTGCGGCTTTTGTACCTCTGTGGGGGTAGTAGTGGGTTTTAACAGGGATTTGAGGGGTAGTGGTGGAGGAATGGTTGACGAAGCAGGGGTGATGACGGGAGCAGGGATTCTGATGAGCGGTTTGTTAGGTGGAGGCATGGTGGAGGTAGAGGGTATATCGCGCGGGTTATGAAGGATAAGGGGTCTGGAAGGTGGAGGTGGATACGAAGTAGAAGTGGGTAGGGCTTGAAGCGGGCAATGATTTTGAGGTGGGTGATGGGTAATGAGTGGTTTTGAAGGCATTAGTGGTGATACGGTGGAGAAAGACGGGGTTATGTATGGTTGACGGATGATAAGGGGTTTAGAAGGCGTAGGGGTAAATGTGGCAGAGGTGGATGGTAAAGTGGGGGAGTGGGAGAAGATGAGAGGGTGTGAAGGCGTAGTGGAGAGTGTCGGTTGATAGGGGATCGGGGTACGGATGAGAGGGCGTAATGGTAGTGGAAATGGTGAAGGTGATACTGACGCGGGTTGATGAGAGAGAGGTGCTACCCGGGCAAGGCAAGGGTGTTGCGTGATGATAGGATTGGCGGTAGAAAGAATGGAGGTACTTTTATGGTGCCACACCTACTCTCTCCCAACTTCCGGGTAGGAGGAGATGGGGTTAACCTGATGATTGGGCTGTTGGTGCTCCGGTAATGGATTCTGGATTATGCCCATGTCGGGCTATTGTTGTGGGGCTTGCTGAGGCTGTTGTTGTTGTTGTGGTTGCTGCTGCTGCTGCTGTTGTAACTGCTGCTGTGGCCTATGAGGAGGTCTCCTAGCCTTAAGAGCGGCGACGTATCGTCTCATTTCATCCCAATCTATTTGATGTTCATCATTCATATCGTGGATGTAATCTTTGAAATGGAAGCAGTAATCTACTGTGTGTCCTGGCTGCCTGTGGTAGACGCAGTATTTGGAGGTATCAACATTTAGGGGCCACACGGGCCTTTCTCTGGGTAGGGCGAGTTGGTTTGATGCCATGAGGGCATTAAAAATGTATGCTAAGGTTTCTGGCAATGGTGGATAGTAGGCTCTCTTGGGACCGAGCGGCCTCCTTTGTTGCTGTTGGGGACCATAGTTCCTCGGGGGTGGAACTTGGTTGTACTGAAGCGGTGGTTGTTGTTGCTGAGGTTGTGGTTGTTGTTGCTGGGGTTGACGTAATGGAGGCATATTATCCTGGGGTGGATTATTTTGGGGTGGAGGACGAAGAGGGAAAGGACCTGGTTGGAGGGGAAGTCGGGGCATTTGTGGAGGCCTTGGGTTGACTGCATAGTTGGCATTGTTGACCGCACCCACTTGCTCATTTGTCACGACCCCTTCCGTGGCTCCGCCCGGGACACCAGCGCCTGTCTTTCTGACCACTTTGGGCTTCGACGACTCAAACATGTTCATAATGGGGGAGTCTTTTAACTGGGTTTGGATGTACCGGGCCCTTTCATAGAGTTCCTCCATTGTAGTAAGTTTATTCATGGCCAGGACGTGTCTGAACTGTGGGGTTGCATTAGACACAATCATCTTCACTTGTTCGGGCTCGGAGAGGGTATCCCTTATTCTTTCCGCCAGAGACCTCCATCTATCAGCATAGCGGACAAAATCTTTGTCGGGCTTCATCTTTTCGGCCACTAGGTCGGTAATGGAGAGTGAGGGACCGACCCTATCCCTATATTTTTGCAAGAACCTTCTCTGGACTATTTCAAAATTCTCGGCCTCACGGGGCTCCAAGGAATAGAACCACTCAAGCGCGGGACCATACAATGATCTCCGAAAGAGGTATGCCAGGGACCTCTGATCATTTTGCCAATAGGAGGATTCATACATGAAATCCTTGAGGTGAATGAAGGGGTTGCCGGTACCATTGTATCTGCGGTACGTGGGCATTTCGGAGGGAGGAAGATGAATGACGGGAAGGATTGGCAAAGCAACCTCCGGGGTGGCTTTCACGTCCACCATTCTTCTCAGATTTTGAAACTGCTCGTCCATGCGATTGAACCTATTGAGGAGGGATTGGGCGAGCTCCTCTGGAGGTGAAGGTGGCACTTGCCACTGGGGGAGAAACTGTCTCCCGGAGACTTGAGGGGGGAACCCGGAATGAGAGGGAGCTGTCGGACCGCCGATAGTTGGCCCTGGCTGAAGCGGTGTTTGGGAAACAACGGGAGTTTGAGATTGTGACGGGAACTGGAATGAGGGTGGTTGTTGGCTTGCTTATCCTTGAAGCGAGGGAGACTGGATAGCTTGCGCCAATGAAGGAGATGGGATGGCCTGCACGGACTCTTGGAGAGGTGCGATGGCCGGAGTTGATTCCTGGGGTGTGGGGGAAACAGATTTCCCCTTCAGAATGGCCTGGAAGGCCCGGAGCTATTCAGAGGTAAGCTCCGTGTTGGCGAGGACGCCCAGTAAGGAAGAGATATCCTGCGGTGGGGATGTGTCCCCGACAATAACCTGCACCTCATGCGAGGGCTCATGAGAAGGACCCGAGTCCATAGTATAGACTCGCGGGTCGGCTGACAAACCACGACTAGGGTGGTTCTCCTCAAAAGACTCGTGAGCCATGCTCACAGTTTTCCCAGAACGCAAAAACATACACTAGCAAGCAGGTAGCAGAGATTATCAAACAAGTGGATGCCTTTACATCTTTTTTTGTGTTTTGATTTTGATGATTTTTTTTGTGTTTTTAGCGAGATCCGAAGTTCACACAAAATAGGGACCCTAGTTTATTTTTGTTTCACCGCCGTGTCAGCTAGGGTCTCTCGTCTCACCACGAATGAAATGACTAACTCCGGGGAACTTCAATGGTACAACCAGCCCAGTGAACGAAGAGGAGATTCTTCGATGTCGGGGACTTACGGAGGTCCCAGTGTAGGAGATTCTAGTCCGTTGAGAGGAATTCCCAAACGGAGAGTCCTTCCTTCACCGGGAAAGGGTGATTCTAAAAAAAAAAAATGAAAAAAGGGATAGAAAAGAGGGATGGATGGATGCAATGAAATGCTGACAGAGATATGGAGTGGGAAAATAACAGAAATAACAGACATATAATAAACAAACAATCAATCACAACTAACAGTGCTGCCGTGAGCACAACGGGGGCACGTGCGGGCGCCAGGGTGGAGAGGCACGGATGGTGCCGAACTTGCAAGGGTAGCCGAAAGGAAGCAGTAGAGGTCCCACCATGATCGCCAATCTGTGAGCGACGTCACGCGGTTCGGGGTGCGGAGAGGACGCGGAGCGCGCGGGCTCCTCTTTTGTTTGCTGCAACACAGAAATAAGAGAAAAGAGAAGGGGCCACCACGGGAGATTGCTCCGGCGGGGCGAGCGGGAAAAATGTAATATAGCAAGATATGGGGGTTAAACGGCCATAGCGGGAAGTGACTCGCCGCGGCCTCGGGGGGACGAGAATGGTGCAGAAATTAAATAGCAAGAATTGAAACGGCCATTGGGGAAGTGACTCGCCGCGGCCTCGAGAATATGAGCAGATAAGAATATAACAGAATATAAGGAGAATATAAAGAGCGGGAATTTAAACGGCCATTGGGGAAGTGACTCGCCGCGGCCTCGAGAACATGAATAGATAAGAATATAATATATAAGAACGGAAATTTAAACGGTCATTGGGGAAGTGACTCACCGCGGCCTCGAGAATATGAATAGATAAGAATATAACATATAAGAACGGGAATTTAAACGGCCATTGGGGAAGTGACTCGCCGCGGCCTCGAGAATATGAGCAGAATACAACAGAATATAAGGAGAATATAAGAACGGGAATTTAAACGGCCATTGGGGAAGTGACTCGCCGCGGCCTCGAGAATAAGATGTGATCGCTAGGGGCTAAAAGACCCCAAATAAAGAAAGTGATCACGCCTACCTCAAGAGCGGGAGATGGCGGGTTGCTTCTTCCTCCCCCTTCGGTCGGCCGACGGAGAGGGCTTTCCTTGGGTACCCTTGCAAAACAGTAGACAATAAATGAACGGAATTAGAAAATGACAGTGTAGTAACAATTCCTTGCAATAAAAATAACGAGATCGTGACCTGACACACACCTGGTTGGTGTGGTTTTAAACCCCTCTCCGACTCGAGTAGGAGGAAAATGCGATGATGAATGCAAGAAGTATGCGAGAGACGGCGCCCTTATGTAGGGAGATAGAGGATGCAGTATGATGAATGTAAAGAACTATGGAGAAAAAAAGGGGAAGAAAAGGCTTATTGGAGGAGCCGAGGGCGAGATCCGGCGGAGCTCCGGCAGCGTAGGGACGACGTGGAAGCACGGTGGACGAAGATAGCCTTCCTCTCGCGAGCCTGGACACCCGAGAAGCCAGCAGAACCTCCACCTACAAAAGACCCCACGGGTTAGAAAATGACTCCGGTAGCCTCTGGGCTCCGGCAGCCTATCGGATCTCTTCGAAGCTCCTCCAGAACTGAGGGGGTGGGCCTCTATTTATAGGGCTCCGGAGGGTGGAGGCGTCCAGGACCCTGAACACCTCCATCAGGGCCGAACTAATATTTTATTCTATTTTTATTCATTTTGTCGGAATATTTTTGTGGAGGCGTCCAGGGCCCCGGACGCCTCCAACAGGTGCACCGAACCCCACCGACGGCCGCACGCGGTTTGGCACAACGCGTGGTTTTGTGAGCGACGACCCGTGATTCAGAAATGGGCGCATCCAGCTTGCTGGACGTCTTCATAATTTGGACTTTTTCACACACGACAAACCGTCGTTCGGTGGGCGGCGCCCGTGAGGGAGTTGATGGAGGCGTCCAGGGGCCTGGATGCCTCCATAAATATATTATTTTTATTTTTATGTTTTATTTTTATTCCAAAGCTGGCATTTTATTTTTTTATATTTGTTTTTATGGAGGCGTCCAGGGGCCTGGACGCCTCCATTAATATATTATTTTTTATTTAATTTTGTTCTTCGAAAAATAAATTAAAAAGAAATTAAAAGAATGGGGGCGTCCAGGGGCCTGGACGCCCCCATAAAGACCCACCCGGGTCCTCAGTTCAAGCGTTGGCGGCCGCCCGGCAGACACCCTTCCTGGTTTCGGAACCTCTGATGCGTCCGACTGGTGTTGATGCCGTCCGAATGCCGTGACGAGACGATTCCGGATGCCGAAAAGGGCGGAAGAAGACTCAAGAAAAGGAAGCACTCAAGTGATTCAAAACGCGTAAGCCGTCGCGGGGCGTTGTATAGTGATATGAGACTTTCTCAGGAGACGTCAGGAATAGCGTGTCTACACACGGGGTGTCCGAGACACTCACGAGACCTAAAGTCAACCACTGGGTCACAACCGGGTTGACCAGAGGTCAAAACAGCGCAAACAGGAACCAGAACGTGGTAGTGGTCACCTGGTGACCGCGAACATATGGTAGCGGTCGACCGGTGACCGCGACCATGCTGTCACGGTCATCTCGCGACCGCGACCAGCCATGCGCAAGCCTGATGGTAGCGGTCGCACAAGGACCGCGACCAAGCAGTAGCGGTCATCCCATGACCGCGACTACGCCAAAGCAGTCTATCGTACGACCGCGACGCTCGAAGGCCTCCTCGACCAAAACACAAAGAATGAACGCGATTCTCCCAAGACCGCGACCAAATGGTAGCGGCTTCTGGTAGACCGCGATCACTTCGGAAAACCGAGAACGGCGGGAAAACACCCAAAAATCCACGCCACGCCCCCAAACATCCACGGATGAGGGGGAAAACATAGGGGAAGCTCCCCAACAACCCCTAGCATGCATCTATGGCCTCGGATCGGCCAGAAACGCAATGAAACGGGAGATCGGCCCACAAGCCCTAAAACATGGATTTTGTCCAAATCACCCCGTTTGGCCATCTCGGCTCACCGTAGCCTACGAAACTTGCGGGAAAGGAAGTGCACGAGCTGGGGGTCCATCACCCTACCTCCACCGAAGATTTCGTGCACCGTGGACGCCGATCCACGAAGAAAACGCCGTTGAAGCCTCGCCGTTCCACGAACCCACGGCCGAGCTTCGCCACGCCCTCGAGCCTCAATCCTCGACCCATCCTCACCGTCCTCCTCGCCCGCATCGCCCCGCCTTGCCCCCGCCTCGGTCCGTCGGACACCAGAGAGGAGAGAGTGAGAGGAGAGAGTGGGAGAAGAGAGAGAAGGTGAGAGTGAGAAATGAGAGGAAGAGAGAGGGTGGGGGTATATATAGAAAAATCCGGAAAATCGGAAAAATCCCGAAAAATATAAAATCACACCCTCGCGATCCTCGAAACGTACCGATCATAACGGTACCACACTCGCCTAGGTGAACGGCCCGGTTCACCTGCAACGAGGTTCCGAAGGGAAAGTCGAAACCCACGCGGAAAAAGCCGCAGAACGTCTCCGGGCCTCCGAAACGATTCCGGATCGCGCCGATCCGAACACAAAAGATGTCCGAAACGAAATTTCAGACACAACGGAGTCGGACACTCCGAGAAACAAGATCCAAGACCCACGAACGAGGATGCAAAAAACCCGGGGCATTACACCCTAGTTGCTGCTGATATATATATGTGAAGTTTCTTCATCCGCAGAAGACAGATCGAAGAGGGCTAATCGAGAGAGTGATAGAAGAAAGTGAGAGCAGCAGAGAGGCAGTGAGAAGAAGATGAAGAAAAAGAGCAGAGAGGTAGAGTGTGAAAGCAGAAGAAGAAGAAGAGAAAGAGAGAGAGTTCGTGGAGAAGAAGAAAGAAGATTTTATTGAAGATCTGTCTACTAGACTTGGATCAGATCCAATCCAGTTTGCTCCTGCGAGAGCTACATTATACATTGCATTTTCAGCTTTCCGAGTGCTGTATTTTCATTTCTTATTTTCCTTTTATTTGATCACTGTGCTCTCCAATTCTCTGGTTAGAGATCGGTATTCCTCTTGTGGTCTCAAGAGAAGGGAGACTTATCTCCGGTTTGCAAGTGACAGGTTGTCACTTGTGGGTTCCCCTCCAGTTTGGTGGAAGGGAGATTCGTCTCCGGTTCTGGTCTTGTGGGTTGCAAGTCCAAGTGTTCCCTCCGGTTTGGAGGAAGAGAGACTTGTGTCTCTGGTTGCCAGTGATTGGGTGTCACTGGTGGGTTCCCTCCTGGGTGGAGGAAGAGAGACCTCGGTCTCTGGTTTCTAGTGACTGGGTGTCACTAGGGTTGCCCTCCGGTTTGAAGGAAGAGGGGAGGCTGTTCCCCTGGTCAAGCTGTTTGGCAGCAAGTGTTCGCAGACTGAGTCTGCTGGTTCTAGCGTTAGCTAGTGAAGCCTCACTCCGGTTTGGAGTGAGGGGTGGATGTAGGTCTTGGTGACCAAACCACCTAAAAATCCTCTGTGCAGTGTGGTTTTGTTTTGCTCCTTGTCTTCTACCTTCTTCACAGGCTGCCTTAGCATTCTCGTTTCTATCTGTGCTGCTTCCGCTAGTTGCTTGTTTAGGCGCGCCTTATATATTTGCTCAGTGGTTTAAAAGAGAATTTAACTTGTTCTTCAGATTGTCTATTTGCATTGATAGTGTTCTAGTCTTTTATTGAACGAAAAGTTTTTGAAGGGTGGGATTCGTTCACCCCCCCCTCTGAATCCATCGCACCAATCCTATCAATCTATACCCCAAGTGTAGACACTTGGTGTTGACACCTCCAAGCTAAATGTCGACACCTCTATTAATTGTATATATATAACACCTTCACACATATATATATATATATATATATATAACACCTCCCTATATATATATATAACTAAAACATCCCTATATACAAATGTCGACACCTCTATATATACAAATGTCGACAGTATATATATAACGTCTCCATTATATCTCCATTAATTGTATATATAAAACACCTCCATTATTTATTGTTAGACAAGAATATATATATATATATATATATATATATATATATATATATATATATATATATATATAAAACTAATGTCTACACCTCCAGTATATGCTGTTAGAACTAATGTCTACACCTCCATTCTCACCGAATATATATATATAGAGAGAACAGAATATAATATAAAATGGACTACTCCATTCTTACAGAGTATATACATATAGAACAATGTAATATATACAGAATATATATAGACCAATGTAAAATATGTAGATATACATATAGAAAAATATATAGATATACAGGAATATACAATGTAATAATATATAGATATACAGGAATATACAATGTAATAATATATAGATATACATGAATATATAATGTAATAATATATAGATATACAGGAATATACAATGTAATATATATAGATATTCTATATATTAGATTATATTCCTGTATATCTATATATTATTACATTGTATATTCCTGTATATCTATATATTATTACATTGTATATTCCTGTATATCTATATATTTTTCTATATGTATATCTACATATTTTACATTGGTCTATATATATTCTGTATATATTACATTGTTCTATATGCATATACTCTGTAAGAATGGAGTAGTCTATTTTATATTATATTCTGTTCTCTATATATATATATATATTCGGTGAGAATGGAGGTGTAGACATTAGTTCTAACAGCATATACTGGAGGTGTAGACATTAGTTATATATATATATATATATATATATATATATATATATATTCTTGTCTAACAATATATAATGGAGGTGTTTTATATATACAATGTAAAATATGTAGATATACATATAGAAAAATATATAGATATACAAGAATATACAATGTAATATATACAGAATATATATAGACCAATGTAAAATATGTAGATATACATCTAGAAAAAATATATATATATATAGATATAGGAATATATATATATAACTAAATGATATAACTAAGTGACTATTGTACATGATATCTATATATATAGCTAAATGTAGACACCTCCTTATACCAAAACAGGAATATATATATAACTAAATGCCGACACCTCTCTATATGTATATGTCGACACCTCCCCAAAACCTCCTTATATATAAATGTCGACACCTCACTATATATATAAATGTATATAAATGTATATAAATGTCGACACCATATAAATAAATGTCGACACCTCATATATATGTATTGGACAGAAGATATATATATCTATAATATCCATTATAAATATATAACAGGATGTTATATACATATTGGACAGAATTCTATAACCTCCATTATATATATATTGGACAGAATTCTATAACCTCCATTATATATATATAACAAGATATATATATACACATATTAGACAAAATATATATAACTAATGTCGACACCTCATATAATTGGACAGGAATATGTATAGAGAGAGAGAGAGAACTAATGTCGAAATCAAGTATCGACATTTACAATCAACAGATTGATGTCGCCATTTACTATAAGAAGGAAAAATCAGAACGAGTGGAACAATAAATAAACAAAGTTAACCTCACCAAGGACAATGGCAAGACAAAATGGGTTATGTGAAGTTCTGAAATTCTCAAACTTTCCTCTATATGTCCACATCATCAATTTGCATAACTCGACTTAAATTGATGGGCGTCCCTGACCCGGACGCTATTCACTGACCAGCGGCCATATAACAGACGCTTATTCCAAACGAAAAATCCAAACGAAAAATAGGCAGTGAAGTTAAACTCTAGCTACTTAGCTAACCTAGACTGGGTAAATCTCGATTTAACCAATAAATCATCCAGTCAACCTGGTTAAAGCAAAGCCCACAAGGCACCAATCTCACCTAGTTTTTTTTTATGCTTCAAACATTGCTGGTTTTACTCCTAGTTCGTCCCTACATAACGATACGCCTTGGATTCTATTCTATAATCCACCTTATATACATCCTACCTGGTCAACCCTTGAAATTCCATATTGGCTATAAACGAGAGTGGATGTCGACAAATATGACCAATGCTATGCATATAGGGCCCGGTCTTGTCCTAGGAGGAGCACCCGAAGGTACTTGTGCCCATGGGAGTTTATTGACCACGGTGCTTGGCATTGCACCGGAGTACTTGCTTGCTAGACTTTAGGCATTCCACTCATTCTCATGATATTACTTGATTGATTGACTTGAGACCCGCAGAAGGGTAAAAGTGTTTACTTGAATGCATTGATAAATAGCCAATTCCAGTTATACATGCTTGAAACTACTTTGCTTACTATTACTAGCTTGATTAACATGTTGCTATTCCAGTTATTACTTCTCAGTTATCACTGGCTTGATATCATTTACTATCACTTGCTACTGCTGCTTGAAATTGTGAAATCTATATACTCTCACTTTCTACTCTTGTCGATCTTACGATTCCTTGATATCTATCTGTATGCATGCATAGGTTACCTACATTAAATGAACGTGTAATTCACTTAAAGCATGTTAGAACTTGAGATGTAAATCCTACTGAGCGATTCGCTCATCTAGTTATTTTCTAACCTTTTCAGGTAGTTCGGATATCAGCCAGAACTCGGAAGGGAATGAGTCTGAGTGATGAGTGTGGAAATGGAGTTATCATGTGGTCTTGTTAATTGTGCTTTTGTAAATTGTGTTATTGTAATCCCACTTATGTCACTCATATCCAGTTATGTCAGACGTCAGTTATGTTAGTCCAATTGATTAGAACTGTAATAAGGGCTTGAAGCCTAGTAGTTGGACCTGAAAATGTATGTAGTTGTCATTTGGTTAGTTGTAACAATTGTCAGCTCGTACTATTTGTATTAATTTCAAGTTAAATATTAGTTATCTGTGCACTCTATTAACTGTCAAATGAAGAATTTTCAATCGAATAGCTAGCTCGCTTTGGTTCTATATAAAGGACTGTCGCGCCACGGGTAAGCTTCCGCGCTAGGGACGTGATAGATTTCTTGGCATTAGTGCCTAGGATTTCAATTTCCTAGGTAAAAACCCGAGTCCAAAGATATAAATGTCTAATAGAATTGTCTATGGATAGATTTAGATCTTACCTGGTGAGATGGGTAAAGCCAAGGGTTAAGTTTAACAATGACAATTGACCCCATAATAACGAAACCCAATATTTATTACACCTTAATTCTTTTGTAGGATTATGGCCGCTGAAAGAGCACAATGGTGCAAGATGCAGCGCACTGTGCAAGGACTTACGCGCAGGCACTACAGCAAGTGGCGCAAGGCGGTGCTGGCGGTGCTCACCGTGGAGCTGGTGACCTTCACCGAGATTTTCGTAACATGAACCCACCAAGATTCGCGGGTTCGGTGGACCCCGATGATGCCGAGAATTGGTTGAAAGAAATTGAGAGGATCTTCCGTGTAATGCAATGCACGGATACAGAAAAGGTTCTATTGGCTACGTTTAAACTGGAACGGGATGCTCGATGCTGGTGGGAATCCGTAGAAGCAACACTGCCCGACAACCATGTCACCTGGGCGGAGTTTGTTGAACACTACAACAGCAAGTATTTTTCTGACCGTGTTCAAGAGAAGAAGGCCGCGGAATTTGCCGTGTTAAAGCAACAGAGCCTGAAGGTGGCCGAATATGAGGCCCAATTCTCAAGACTTTCCCGTTATGCACTCCACTTGGTGTGTATGGAAAAGATAAAAGCAAGGAGATTCCTCAACGGGCTACGACCCCAATATATTACACAACTTGCGCCAATGGACATCCAAGTCTATTCGAAAATAGTTCAGCGTGCTCAATTGCTGGAAGATGCCACTGAATTCTCTGAAAGGATTCGAGGCAAGGACAAGAAGGAACCCGTCCCTAGTCTGGGAAACTTCAAACCACCATTTGGCAAGAAGCGATTCTTCAATGGAGGAGAATTTTCCAAAGAGAAGAGGTTCCAGAAAAGCAACAAGCCCTTCTCCACAATCGACAATAAGCCTTCCTCCGCCATCACACCTTCCAAGGAAATCTGTAAGTATTGTGACAAGGCTGGTCATAAGACTGAGGAATGTTGGAGGAAACTGGGAGCGTGTCTCCGATGTGGGAGTCGAGAGCGTCGAATCCCCGACTTCCCCTTGATGAAGGAACAAGCCAACAAAGACGAGAAGCATCTGGTAAAGAAACGAGGCCGTCTACAAGCTCTTCAAGGGACGGAACCCATGGAGGGAGGAATCGTGGAAGGTACATTAAATGTTTGCTCTAAACCTACTAAAGTTCTATTTGATACTGGAGCAACTCATTCATTTGTTTCCAAGAGATTTACTGTCTCGTTTTCTAAAGAACATGAATGGTTAGATTTAGTAATATCTACACCTCTTGGAAACAGGTCTGATATCATGCATCACTACCCAAGTTGTGAGGTTATGGTCCAAGGTAATAATCTGCCAGTCGACCTGATATGCCTTGATATGGAGCATTCTGATGTCATATTAGGAGCTGACTGGTTATCCACCTACCAAGCAACGGTAGACTGCCGGCATGGCAAGATAACTTTTGCGGATTATTCCGAGTTAGTTTATGTTAGCCCTCGGAATAAATCCCCTCTCATCTCAGCTCTTCGAGCTAGCAAACTTGTGAATAAAGGATGTGTGGCTTTCATAGCTTTTGTGACTGCCATGGAAGTCGAGAAAACTGAAATTGAAGACATCCGTGTAATTCGAGACTTTTCAGATGTTTTTCCTGAAGAATTACCTGGTTTACCCCCGGAGAGGGAAGTGTCGTTCACTATCGACATTATTCCTGGTGCCGGTCCTATGTCTAAGGCACCTTATAGAATGTCTCCCGCCGAGTTGAAGGAGCTAAAAGAGTAGCTAATGGATTTACTGAAAAAGGGATTCATTAGGTCGAGTACTTCCCCCTGGGGAGCACCCGTGCTCTTTGTTAAAAATAAGGATGGAACATTGAGGCTATGCATTGATTATCGGCAGTTGAACCATCTTACAATCAAGAACAAGTACCCGATGTCGAGAATTGACGAGCTGTTCGACCAATTGTCTGGAGCTAACTATTTCTCCAAGATTGATCTTCGGTCTGGTTACCACCAATTGAGGATCAAAGAAGAAGACATATACAAAACTGCATTTCAAAGCAGGTATGGGCATTACGAATTTACTGTTATGCCTTTTGGACTAACAAATGCCCCCGCAGCTTTTATGCAGTTAATGAACAACATCTACAGGCCTTATTTAGACCAATTTATTGTGGTCTTTATCGATGATATATTGATCTATTCAAAAACTGAAGAAGATCATGAAGTGCATCTCAAGAAGGCATTACAGATATTGTGAGACAACAAACTATATGCCAAATTCAGCAAATGCCAGTTCTGGCTTGAAGAAGTGTCCTTCTTAGGCCATGTCATATCAAAGGATGGAATTTCTGTTGATCCTGCGAAGGTCGAAGCTGTACAAAATTGGGGACGACCAACGAATGCAACGGAGATTCGTAGCTTCTTGGGTCTAGCTAGCTACTACCGACGTTTTATTAAGGACTTCTCCAAGATTGCTGTCCCTCTTACCAGATTGACTCGCAAGGAAGTGCCTTATGAATGGAGTGAAGACTGTGAGAAGAGTTTCCTAACTTTGAAGGATCTCTTGACTATTGCTCCGGTCTTATCTCTACCAATTGAAGGAGAGAAGTATGAGGTATATACCGATGCATATGGTATCGGCCTCGGATGTGTATTGATGCATAATGGAAGAGTCATTGCATACTCTTCCCGGCAATTAAAGAAGCATGAAGAAAAATACCCTGTGCATGATTTGGAACTAGCCGCAGTGGTATTGGCTTTAAAGATCTGGAGGCACTATCTCTACGGAGAGCAATTCACCGTATACTCCGATCATAAAAGCCTTAAATATCTATTCTCTCAGAGAGAGCTGAACATGCGACAAAGGCGTTGGCTCGAGTATCTCAAGGATTTCGACTTCACTATATAATATCATCCTGGTAAGGGTAATTTCGTAGAAGATGCCCTTAGTCGGAAGCCGAGAGCCCTAGTAACCAACTGTATGGTTCAAGAATGGAAGCTGCTGGAAAAATTCTCTGAACTCAATATAAGCATGGATGAGAATGACGGGTGTATTACTCTATCTCTCATAAGTGTACATCTGGATTTGCTAGCTGAAATCAAGAGGTTGCAAGAAGAAGATCCTACCCTAGTGGAAATAAAAGAAAAGTTGGACGAGAAATCTGATTTCAAGTTGGCACTCGATGGCAGATTATTATACCATGAACGGACATGTGTACCAGACAGTCCTGAGCTGAAGAAGAGGATTCTTGAAGAAGCTCACCGATCGAGGTATACGATCCACCCTGGAGCCACTAAGATGTACCAAGACATAAAAAGAACCTTTTGGTGGCCCAACATGAAAAGGGAGATAGCAGACTTCGTGTCTAGATGCTTGACATGCCAACAGGTGAAGGCGGAACATCAGAAGCCCGTTGGAAGATTGCATCCACTAGATATCCCCTAGTGGAAATAGGAAGACATCGGTATGGACTTTATCATGGGTTTGCCCAAGTCTAGGGGCGGATATGATGGAATTTGGGTAATCATCGATCGCCTTACTAAATCAGCTCATTTCTTGCCTATCAAGAGTCGATGGTCGGTTGATGTTCTTGCTGCCCTATATATCAAGGAGGTTACTAGATTGCATGGAATTCCTATGTCTATAGTATCTGATCGAGACCCGCACTTTACTTCTTATTTTTGGAAGGGTCTACAACACTCTCTGGGGACGAAACTTAATTTCAGCACTACTTTTCATCCCCAGACAGGTGGTCAGACTAAAAGAACAAATCAGGTTGTTGAAGATATGTTAAGGGCGTGTATTATAGATTTCGACGGAAGCTGGCATGACCACTTACCCCTAGCCGAATTTGCCTACAATAACAGTTATCAAGCCAGTATCCAGATGGCACCTTTCGAGGTACTTTATGGCAGGAGTTGTCAATCTCCAATATGCTGGGATGAAGTCGGTGAAAGACAACTTCTAGGCCCAGATATGGTTAGATATTTAACTGAAAAGATACACCTTATTAGAGAGAGACTCAAGGTAGCTCAGTGCAGGCAAAAATCTTATGCTGATAACAGAAGGAGAGATTTGGAATTTCAAGTGGGTGACCATGTATTTCTCAAGATATCTCCCGGCCGAGATATTAGAAGATTCGGTGTTAAGGGCAAGCTTACACCAAGGTTTATCGGTCCATTTGAAGTATTGGAAAGAGTGGGCGAGGTGGCTTACCGCATTGCCTTACCTCCTCAACTCTCGGAAGTGCACAATGTATTCCATATTTCTATGCTGAAGAACTATGTGCACGATCCTCTCAACGTCATCGATCACACTGACTTGGTGATATAGAAGGACCTTACCTATGAGCAAAGGCCAGTAAAGATCCTCGACCAAGAAATCCGAGTTCTAAGGAACAAGACGATCCATATGGTTAAAATTCAATGGAATCGATGCTTAGAACAAGAAGCTACATGGGAAACCGAGGAGTCTATGAGAAGGAGATTTCCAGAGTTATTCTAGTCCGTAAGTAATTCTCACCCTCCTTGTCTCCATATATGCAATTGAATTTGGGGGACCAAATTCTTTTAAGTGGAGGAGGGTGTAGCACCCCGTATAAAAAAAATGAAAATTTTTTTTATTAATAATATTTTCCAAATAAAAAAAAATTAGATAAACTCTATAGGAAGCTTATGTACGAAGTTGGAACATGGAGTTATCATATGTAAAGATTATTCACTTAACAAGTGACTTCCTGAGGTAGTTGGTTAAGTGATGTGCCTTTTAACCTAGTGACCAGGGTTCCAATCCCAACATCCACCATTTACCTTTTGTGCCAAATAATTATACGTTATAGGCTAGCAAAACTTACACCGAGGTAGAAACCTATATGCAACCAGCCAATGTATAGACTTTGAGCTGGTCAACGTAGGTAAAGATAGGAATGTATAGACTTTGTGTTGCAGCAACGTAGGTAAGGATAGGAATGTATAGACTTTGAGGATGTACAGACTTTGTGTTGAGCCGATGTACAGACTTTGTGTTGCACATACTTTGTGTTGAGCTGATGTACAGACTTTGAGGATGTACAGACTTTGTGAAGCCAATGTATAGACATTGAGGAAACCAATGTATAGACTTTGAGGATATACAGACTTTGAGGAAGCCAATGTATAGACTTTGAGGATGTATAGACTTTGTGAAGTCAATGTTGTATAGACTTTGAGGATGTATAGACTTTGAGGAAGCCAATGTATAGACTTTGAGGATGTATAGACTTTGTGAAGCCAATGTATAGACTTTGAGGAAGCCAATGTATAGACTTTGAGGACGTACAGACTTTGAGGAAGCCAATGTATAGACTTTGAGGATGTACAGACTTTGTAAAGCCAATGTATAGACTTTGAGGATGTACAGACTTTGTGAAGCCAATGTATAGACTTTGAGGATGTACAGACTTTGAAAGTGTGCACATTGAAGAGGGATCGTGTATGAATGTGGGAGACAGACTTTACGATTTGGGCCATGGATTGGCTGTCCAAATATTATCCCTTATCTCTCCAGCCTGTACAAGCTGTAAAGCCCCATTATTCCAGATCTTGCCCCCTATCCGGTCATACCAGACCCTATAACATACCCTTTGCTACCCTCATTTTAGGTTAGCTAAAGTTGGGGCAAAGCCCTACAGGGATTACACAGTCACCTAGAAGGGTTCTGCTACTACTAGAGATCTTCCAACAAGGTATGTATTCTCAATTTTTAACTAAACTAGTAGCTAATCTAGGATGATTAGTCTAGGCAGTTAGTCTTAGGCTCATCTCCATGCGATATTTCGTGTTTATACAGCATGTGTTAGCCTCATAGTTAGCATGTATTAGCTTTAATCTAAGAAAAGTAGTAAAATTAGTAAAGCAATTAGTTTCATAACCAGGATAATTAGCATGCAATAGCTTCAATCTGAGACAATTAGTAAGTATTAGTCTCATGTCTCAGATAATTAGCATGTATTAGATTCATTAACTAATCTATTAGCATACCTAATTGTTGACAGCTAAAATATGAACAAAGATAAAGATGGGACCAGACCAGCAACGAAGACTGGAAGATGCCTACGAAGTCAGGATTGAGGTAGGATCCTCACCACCAACTAATTGCCCAGCTAGGACCATCTCAGGCCTGGCTGATGTCCGGTGTTATCGTCATCATTCAGATGGCAATACTGATAAAACCCCAGTTTGTTCACTGATGGAACCTCGAGATGATCTCAACAAAGCTGTGTCACTACTAAAGGGGCCTATTTCGGTTCTGATAAAAGTCAATACAAAATAACTAAGAGAAGCCAAGGCAATTATGCGGCCTAAAAGCACTAAATGGGCCGGCCGATTGGGCTTCTGACCATGGCGCTGGGAACCTCAATGAAGGGCCGCTGGACGCGCCGAGAGCCTGAAGGAAGGCGCGCCGGGAACTTCTCCCATGGATACAGGCACCGAGATCCCTTTTGCAAGGCAAGGGTTCTATAAAACCCATTGCTTCTCCCACAAGAAAGAGGGCGGACAGACAGAAAAGAAGAAAAGAAAGAGGCAAAAGAAAAAAGAGCGAAGAGATAGCCAGAAAGAAAAGAGATTGGAAAAGAGAGGGAGAGAGTCTCCGTCGAAAGAAGAAGCAGAAGAAGGGAAGGAAGAGAGGCTCCAGGTGGGCTGATAGGGGGAGGGAGAGGAGTCAATACTCCACCCTCCCCCCATGATCGATGTTTTCTTTCTTTTCTGTTTCTTATTACTGATTCTCCGTATGAAATAGTAGAAATCTTGATGTTTGGATCATTCATACGATTCTCTCCTTTTTCCTCTCATGTATGTTTCTTGGCTTCAGTTATGAAGTCGATGTAAGTGAAGGTGAGATGAATAAATGCAATGGCCGTGATGGATTTTAGGCGATACTATCTTCTTTTGTCTCCATGTGTATGCATACTGTTTGTATGAATGCCCCATGGGCGAAATGACTCAGGCTTCGGAGTCAGGTCTGTTCTTCGAACAGGGACGAAGGTAGAACCCCCACCCTTGTTCAATGGGTTGCTGGGTTCTATTCTCTTCTCTCTTCCCGCTTCAATAGCATGCCTTCCGTATGTATTTAAGTCTGTTCCTCAAGCCCCTTATGCTGTCCGGGAACCAGAGACATTAATCTCTTGGTTCCCTGGCCCGCCGGCTATAAATGATGCATTTGAACCCGTAGACGAATGCTACCCTGGATCCCCATTCCAATCGTTGAATGATTAGGGTCTGAGGTCTCAGCATCAAGGGTTCTCTCGTTGCAGATCTGTTTCCCAGATGATACCATGCTAGTCCGGGGGATCAGAGACAGCCATCTCTTGACTCCCCCAGACGTCTGGCAGTATACAGATAAAGGCTACTCAGCCCCGATGATGGTCTCTCCTCCTCCTGATGATCTGGCCTCTCAGATCCCTTGGCATCCTTCTAGCAGAGGTGTTCGTGAAATCTCATCATACACCCCCGATTCGGCCTCAATCTGAGCCATAAAACCCAGAAATCCCAGGAACAGAGTACCGTAGCATCTCTGAAAACCCTGAAATTCTCCCGCATTCCACCTTCTCGGCGTGCAAGTTTCCCCGCCGAGAACTGTAAGACCGAGAGGCCTTCCTCTCTTGCTAAACGACAAAGCCTCTCCTTGTGAAGAAAACCACAGCCCACAGCCTCCCGGCGCCAGGCTCCCGGCGCGGCCATGAGTGCGCCGGGAAGCCTTGTGCCGAGAGTCCCCCTCCCAAGGCCGAGAAGCCCTCTCCATCCACTAAATACCAGGCCGAGAACCCCCTTGGCCAGCCAAATGATCGCGCCGAGAGCCCCTTGGCCAACCCAAGGGCCAGGCCAAGAGCCCCCTTTTGGCCACTTCATAGCGCGCCGAGAAGCCCCCCTATAGCCCACGCCGAGAAGGCCACAAACCCCATGCCGAGAGCCCAAGGACCAGGCCGAGATCCCCCCTTTGTCCACCAAATGCTCATGCCGATACCCCTGCTTCGACCAATGAAACCCAGACCAAGGTTCATCTCTGCACTATTATATTTCAACTCTTTAACCTCCCCATACATCTGTCAAGAGGATGCTTGGAGATCATCAGATACACCCTGAGGAGATACAGCAATGGGGAAAACCTCCCCTACATTCCTATGTCCCGAATTGGATTCGCATGCAACCCTGCGGGTTCGATGGACCTTGTCTTTACAAGGGTTTCGTCGGTCTCCGAGAAGGGGAATAGTGACCGATGCTAGAGGCATGTACAGTCTCCTTGAGCCTTAGTGCTCCCTCACCTTCCGGCTTTCATCCCGGCACTCCGTGGATGTCAGCCTATATCATCCTCTGGCAAATGTTCGGTCCAGGGGAGGTGCTGCCAAAATTCTCTCAGGAAGATGAAAGTTGACATCAGGTTTTACCCCTGGGACTTTGCACGCTGAGGACCATTCAAAACTATCTCGGCGCCACAAAATGAATAGCTCTCGGCGCCAACTTTCTTGCGCCGAGAACCCCATCTCCTGGGCGCGCAGGGAAGCCCCTGGCTTCTTTGCCACCGCGCCGAGAAACCCCCCCCCCCTTTGGCCTCTTGCGCACCGAGAAGCCCACAGCTATGGCCATTTGGCCCTTGCGCCGAGAAGCCTGCGCCGGGAACCCCTCGACCTCCTTGCCTTCGCGTCAGGGAACCTATGCACACTTGAACTGCACCGATAACCTGCCCAAGTTTTACTACTGAGTCTTCAATCCAAATTTTGTTTCGGGGGCGCTGCCCCCGAAAACCCCCGCAAGGGGCGCTGCCCCCTTGACCCCCGCGACCTGACCGCGCACGTCGATCCGCGTGCGAGGGCGCAACATTGAGCGTTCGCTCACCTTCCGTCGTCCCGCATCGGGTTCATGAATAACCCCTTTAGCTCGGGAGGGCTCTGCCACTGCATGAGTTCCACCGGCTTCTACAGGGAATACCAAACATTGCCCCATGGCAAATATGCGATTCGGGAAGTTCAACACTTCTCTCTCTCTTGGCTTTCATCCCGGCACTCCGTGGGTGATAGCCTATTTCCCCCTAGGCATAACCCAGATAAAGGGAAGGTGCTGTCGAAATACTGATCGATGTTTTAAACCTCATCACGGTCGCGGCTCAGGCTACCTGTGATGAGATCCTCCTTCCCCCCTTAACCCCGGGCTTTGAACCGCTGACTTAGGGATATCATCCGTTTCTACGGTTGGTGTCATTATCTTGCCCGCCTTTCTGGCTTCGGTATGAAATTCCATTTCCGCACACGAATATACGTTTGCCTCTCGAGGCCTCCTACTTTTAGCGTTTAATCAAGGGTTGTCTTCCTTAGGGAGGACGTAATTAACGTCATAGCGTTCAGGGTATGACGGACTTCTGGTCCCGACTCGGACCTCACAATCGACTGACCAAGTCAGATCGAGCGCACAATAAAAATCGTCACCACGGTGACTGGCACGCCAATAAATAAATAAATAATAAATAAATAAATACATAAATAAATAAGATAAGTGTGTCGAACAAGTCTGGCACGCCCGGTGGGACTGAGTCTCCCTTCATCTTTACGCTAAAATAGGAGGCCCCGCGGGCCCCCCCTCAAAATTCTGATTCCGTGTGCTTCCTTATTTCCAGGAAACTGCGATGACGACTGAAAACACGTCTGTGTGCTTCGACAAACAACCCCTGGACATGCATGTCCAGGAGGAATACCTGGCGGTACCATTGGCGTTCGGCTCATTTCCCCCAGCTGTCGGGCTGCCCAACTGCTTAGGCGACGTCTACACCGACCTTCTGAAGGTCGATAACAATGAGCAAGGCACTGCCGCGAGTGCCCCAATGAAGACCACTGTCCAGAAGGACAGCTTGCCAGAGAAGACGGCCCCCACGGCCGTCGCCTGCTATGTCCACCACGTCCAGAAAAGGGACATGGTCCCCGCTGCTACTCAAAAGAGGAAGAGAACTAACCGGAGGAGCCGATATGTTGCTGTTGAACGCCGTCTTTCCAACTCCGGAAAGACAATGATGATCGGGGGTGTCCGGGCAAACCTGAACGGTTGCCCGAGGGCGGTCAAGCCGGATGTGATCATCCCGCAAGTGCCCACTGCCAACAGATTCCAAACTCTGGCCTCCAGGCATGCCAACTGGGAGGCCGATGAGAGGAAGCCGCTGGCGCCCAAGCCAGCAAAATACAAGCAGGTCTGGTGACCGAAGAAGATGCAGAGCTGGGCTCCAGCTCAAGATGAGGAGAAGGCTACCAATGATGCTGTTGCCCACTTCAAGGCGGGAAGCCGAAGAAGAAAGGGAAAAGAAACAGGAAATGCTATTGCTGCTCACCCCAGAGCCTGGGGTAGGAGAGATGAAAGAAATGATGGAGAAAGAAAACTGACTGCTGCTCGCCCCATGATGAGGGGTAGAAGACTTGAGAAGAAAGAAGACCTTACTGTCACCCGTCCCAGGGCTGGGGGCAGAAGATGGCAAACAAAGAAATATGATGCTGCTGTTAACTGCTGCCGGAATGGCGATACGGGAATGCGTGAACCAGCCATGGTTGCCGTCCCAAGAAGATCGAGGGCCTGTGCCAGACAGGCCGACATCTTCAGATATTCCAAGGCCGAGCATTTGAATGCTCAGATAACAAGACTGGCCTATCAACAAAGAAGCCAGGAAAGACTGATGTTCCAACCTGAGCCGCTAAGGCACAACTCTGAAGAAATGAAGCAAGTGGTCCAAGACTACTTCCACCACCTTGGGAACTCCGCCCTCGGTCAACAAAGATTATCCCGTGCCTTGGGTACCGTGGATGAGGAAGAAGAAGAAATCCCTCAAGAAATGATGATCGGAGCCTCTTCCTCCGATTCAAATAACTATGAAGAAGGCCTCAAGGCCGGATATGACGAAGAAGACCTGTACAGGGAAGAAGCCAAAGAAAGAATATCGGTCTTTGACCGGCTCAAATATCCTGACCAGATGAAAAGAAAGGTCTACAGGTGGAAGGGAAGACTCCAAATCTTCGCCTGCAACATGGCTGGACTTGCCAGGGGGCAAGATGTACTGCCAACTCAGCCAGATGAACTGCTCAGGCTGGCGACTAGACCTGGTCCTGTCACAAGAAGAGACCAGGCCGCAAAAGGTAAAATGAAGAAATATGATGAAGCCCGCAAGATCACCACTATGACAGTCAATGTGGTGACAACAGAAGATGAAGACAATCCCTTTGTTGATGATGCTGAAGGGACTTCTGAAGATATGCAAATCCCATCAACCTTGGATCCCATGATCCAGATGATGTTCAGGAGATATCAGCAGGAGATCAGTGCTCTCCGAAGGCGGCTCAATGAGAGACATGAAGCTACATCAGTCTCAAAGCAAACTGAACCTGCGGGGCAAACATCCAGCTCAGTAGAGACGGCTATCCCAGCTAACCCTCTCTTAGCTGATAAGGGCAAGACACCGAGCCAACCTATTCCACAGCAAACAGCAGCTCAGCCCTCTGTGTCTCAGACACAGCCTACCGCGCCCATCTTGCGCGCCACTGTGATTACAACTCCTCACGGCCAGCAACAAGCTCACTTCTGTCCAGAAGACATAGATCCAGCTGTAGCCCACAAGCAGATGATTGAAAGAATTGTGGAAATGAAACTGTCAGAAAAGACTGGTGGTGATGCTGGTACCTATGATGTGTACAAGGTACCGTATCCTCCCCAGTATGCTGCTAAGAGACTACCCGCAGGCGTCAGTAAGCCGCCGAAGTTCGAGAATTTTAATGGCCAAGGCTCCCCTAGGGAGCATATAGCCTACTACACTACAATCATGGGCGACCTAGCAGTCGATGAAGCTTATCTGCTCAAGTTCTTTGGCTCATCCCTCACTGGGTTGGCCTTTGAATGGTACTCAAGCTTGCCAGCCGGGTCAGTGGTTGATTGGCCTAATATGCAGAGAAAGTTCCGCGACAGATTTCATGTCACGGAGAGAGAAATCACAATAGCTGAGCTATATGCAACAAGGCAGAAGCAGGATGAGACCGCACTGGATTATATAAAAAGATAGAGAAACCTCGCCATGAGATGCAGGCGGCCTCCACATCACGAGGACGCCGTCCAGATTTGCAAGCAGAATCTTCGGCGGGAGACTCTCGAAAAGATGATCGGGATGGAGATAGGGTCATTTGACCGACTAAACAATGCCGCGGCGGAGGTCGAGGCCTTCCTCTCCAGTAGTCCTTCAGTTGCTACTGCTGTGTACCAGAAAACTAGATCGGCTGATAAACGGCCCATGCCTGCAGAAGTCAGTACAATATACTTCAAGATTTTGGAGCAACAAAAAGATAAAGAAAAAGGCGTTGTCCGCCCTCCTCCCACTAGGCCGGCTGATCAGAAGGATGGCCCCGCTCTGCGAGCCAGGATGAGCAAGCCTTATTCCTTTCCTAAAGAAAAGACTCGGCTCCTGTTTGAATGGGCGGCCCAATTTGACAAGATTGTCCTTCCGGATCCAAAGAGACCTGATGATACCAAAAGAAAAGATAATCCCCGCTTCTGCCCATATCATCAAGCATTGGGTCATCCCATTGAAGATTGCTATGTATTTAAAGATATTATTGAAAGAATGATTAAAAAAGGGGAACTCGAACTGGGTGAGTATAGAGTGGACCCTCCATGCCTGCATGAGTTGCCTGAGTTAAAAAGAGCAATCAATATGATATCTCTATACTAGCAATCGCCCAAAGAAATGATGAAAGGAACAGACACCGATGAGCCCATCCTGTGGGAGCATGTCAAGTCCCCAGGCCTTATGAATAAGATGAAAAATAAATCAAAAATGCCAGATGTGCTAGATGACCCGTTATGGGTGCGGATGTCCACTGCTGAAAGGAAGGAAAAGCAGATGCAAACAAACACAAGGAGGGACAAAGTCTTCTCCTGTAACATGCAGTCAATTTTACCCGACGATGGCCAGACTTCCGAAGGGGATGATGAAGAGATATGCTTCGTGCCGATAAGGTCAGAGCAAGCCAAAGCTTCAACCTCCTATCCCGATGATAAAGCCAACAAGAAGCATGGGCACCTCCCGCTACCAGAAGAAGAAGCATGCTACCACACTCCTCCTCCGTATGCGGGGACGAGGGCCAAGATGTTAATTTCTGAAAGCCTGGACGCGTCCGGCGCCTGTAATAGGGTACTGTCAGTCCCTCCTAAGACTAGGGCCGGGGGCAACGTTCTTGGCCTTGCCATGATGACAGAGCTATCTAAAAAACTACAAGAAGTCAAAGTGTTACAGAGCAAGCTGAATGAAATGGGTTTGCATCCGCCTGGTTTGCACTTAAACTCACCAGCTCCGGTAGTGATGGGTAAACCCGATATGAAACAAACAATGAAAACCAACTCTGCCAAGGGAGAAGTTACTAAGGCAGAATTGTATGAGGCCAAACAAAGGGCCGATGAATCTGCTCTGGATTATATCTACCGATGGAAGGACCTTTATGCCAGATGTCAGCACCCACCAAACCAGGAGGAGGCTGTCCAGATATGCAAGCGCAACCTGAAGACAGAAGTCTTAACAAGGTTGGTTGGCATCGAAGTCAAGTCCTTCGATCTCTTGAATGAGATTGTGGCTGATATTGAGGCCTTTTTGGTGAAATATTGCCCGGCCGCTACCGCCCTAAGACAAAAGAGCAAGCCTGCTAGTGAACAGCCAATGCATAAAGATATTTACATTGCCGACTTCCAAGCTTTTGAGAAGAAAAAGGCGAAGGAGGCAGCTAGCTCTTCGCTAACAAAGACTGGCGAGCTAGGCCACTCCCTAAGAAGCAAAATGACTAAACCCTACTCCTTTCCAAAGGAAAAGACTCGGGTCCTATTCGAATGGGTCACCCACCATGGCAAGATCATACTCCCGGCCCCAAAGAAGCCCGGTGATGCCGCAAGGAAAGATGAGCCTCGCTTCTGTCCGTACCATCAGATGCTTGGACACCCTATTGAGGACTACTACGTCTTCAAAGATGTTAGAGAAAGCTTGATACAGAAAGGTGAGCTGCAGATAGGGGAATATAAAGTGGACCCACCGCGTCCCCATCGAATGCTCAATTTCAAGAAGGCAGCCGATATGGCCGCACCACACCCGCCAAAGAGCGATTTGCTCTAAAGGGCATTTTCAATACGAATGATACCCCGTTCTGGGGTAGGTGTATGCCAAAAAGAATGATGGTGAAAGATGCCAGTGATACCCCTTCCTGGGGGCAGATGTACACACACAAAAAGGGAAGAAAAAAGAGAAGAAGAAGAAATAAAAAAAAATGAGAATGATGATGATGAAGAGATGCCCATGATACCCCTTCCTAGGGGCAGATGTATTAACAAAAAAAATGATGATGAAAGGTATGGATGATACCCTATCCTGGGGGCACATGGGGATGATACCCTATCCTGGGGGCACATGGGAATAAAAAAGGATAAAGAAAAGAGAGATGATGAAATAATATATATATATATATATATATATATATATATAGATGGTACTCCCATTTGAGGGGCGATGCATATCAAAAAAAAATGGAAATGAAAAAAAGAGAAAGGTGACAAAATGATGGAAGATGCAGATGATACCCCATTCTGAGGAGGGGGATGCATATCAAAAAAAAAAGAAGAAAAAAAGGAAAGAAAAAAAATGAAGAAAAAAAATGATGATTATGAGATGATGGAAGTTCCAAATGGTGTCCCATCTCGGGGGCAGATGCATGCCAAACAATGAGAAATATTGATGGTATCCCGTTCTTGGGACGAATGTATGCCAAAAGAATGATGTAAGACACACATGGTTCCCCATTCTAGGGGTAAATGTATGAAATGCCAATGACGGCATGCATGGCCGTCGCTGGATATGCTCACCCCTTTAAAGGGGCAATGATCGCGTATGGTGATGAGGAATAAAACTAGAGCATTAACCCTTCAAGGGCCATCCTATCACAGACTCTTACACTGCACCTTTGCTGCTGATGTCAGGGACCATCCAAATGATGGGAGCCCAGATGGCAATGAACAATGAATGATGGATCAATGAAGAACGATGGAAGCTCGCCCAACCATCAGCGTTCAGGCCAATAGATGCTCGATGAGATCCCAAAAGAAATATATATATATCAAACATCAAGGTGTCGGCATATAAGCTGATGGAGGAATAATGGCACTCGGATGAGTGAATGATAGATACATCGGTAATCAGACCGATAGATGTTTCACGATGGTCAAGGATATATAAGATGAATACATCGGTATTCAACCTGATATATAATAAATGAAGCTCCAAGGCAAAGATGATGAATACATCAGAGCCCAAGATGATAGAGGTTCAACAATGTCCACAAGATGTTCAAACAAGATCAACAATGCCCCAAGATGTCAACTATCGGTGTTCACGTCAACCGATGCTCAACCACTTTCCACGGTTGCCAAATGTATGCCCATCGGCGTCCAAGCCGACGGATGTCGGGGTTCGATCATTGACTTTCAAGCCAACAACCATCGGCGTCTTAGCCGACATATGTCAATCATTCAGCCATCGGTACCCTGGCCGATAGATGCCCGATGATCCTCTAGACTGCCAGAGATGTTTAACCGTCAGCATTCGAGATGACAGATGCTCACAAATATGGATTGCCGGTATGGCCAGCTAAGAGAAATCAAAATTCTAGCAATCAGTGCCCAGGCCGACAGATATTCTTCCATCGGCACTCAAGCCGACCAATGGTCAAAGATTGCCAAAGAAAAGTCAACAGAATCAGTGAATATGCAAAGATGTAGATACCCAGCGGGTCAGAACCACATCAGCAATGAAGCATACCCTTCCGGCGAACGGCTTCGTGCCCGAGCTGCCATACACATTTTTGAATCAATTCAGACCTTTCGTTTGAGTTGATTATGAAGCCCTATTCCTTTGCGTTAATGTCAAACCCCACATTAACGATGAAACCTACATTTCCAGCGAATGGTTTCATGCTTAAGCTGCTACACACATCCTCGAGCCAATCCGGACCTTCTGTCTGGGTGGATGATGAAATCCCATTCCCTTGCGTTGATGGAAATCCCCACATCAACGATACAGCCATGCTCCCGGCGAACGGCTTCACGCCTAAGCCACAAAACACACTCAAGTCGACCCAGGCCTTCCGCCTAGGCAGACGATGAAAACCTTATACCCCTTGCATTGGTGTCAGCACCCACACCAATGATGATACATACACAAGTTGAGCACATGGCTTAACAATTTACGAAGCTAAAGTCCCGATAAAAAAAAAGAGAAAAAAAAAGAAGAGACAAAATGGGGTTTAAAAAAATGGAGATACCCCGCCAGTCTTGTTCAGATACTCTGAACAAGGGCAAAAATGGCCAAAACCCAGCTGTGGTGAAAACCTGAAAGGGCACTGCAGGCAAAATCGGGTACCCCGCCACGTGAAAACCCGAAAGGGCGCGTGGGCAAAAGCAAGAGGGGGCTGGCTCCGGTGAAAACCCGAAAGGGCACTTGGGTCAGTAATGTGGTAATCCCAAAGAAAGCCTCACCTCTCGCCATAAACTCCTCGTCGATCGACAGGCACCTTGCCCAATCAACGATCAAACCCACCCAGTACAGACCCTGCGTCTGTCCTGATAAAACCCTCATACCTTGCCAAAGTCCCACCATGGTGAAGTCCACTATTGATCGATTGGCGCCTTGCCCGATCAATAATGAAACCTATCCGGCTTAGACCTTACGTCTATCCCGATGAAACCTATGAAATCTTTGCATTGGTATAAACCCAATACCGATGATGAAACCTTCTTTGATCGATTGGCGCACTGCCCGGTCAATGATGAAACCTATCAGGCTTAGACCTTACGTCTATCCCGATGAAACCTATGAAATCTTTGCATTGGTATAAACCCAATACCGATGATGAAACCCCCCTGTGATCGATGAGCACCCTGCCCGATCGACGAAGAAACCCGTCCTATTAAACTTGCATCTCTTCCTGTCCCACCGTGATGAAGCCTGCTGCTGATTAGCGGGCACACGGTCCGAGCAGCAATGAAACCTATCCAGTTTAGACCCTACGTCTATCCTGATGAAACCTATGAAATCCTTGCATTGGTATATACCCAATACCGATGATGAAACCGACTGTTGATCGATTGGCACACTGCCTGATCAGCAATGAAACCTGCCCGGTTTAGACCTTACGTCTATGCCGATGAAACTTATGAAACTCTTCTTTGCATCGATATAAACCCAATATCGATGATGAAACTAACTGTCGATCGATTGGCACTCTGCCCGATCAATGATGAAACCCATCCAGTTTAGACCTTATGTCTATCCTGATGAAACCTATGAAATCCTTGCGTCGGTATATACCCAATACCGATGATAAGAGCAGTCGCCAATAAAGCAGCACATCGCCTGACCCGTGCTGAAGTCCCAATTCAAGCGATATATATACGTATATATAAATAAATAAATAAAAAATGGGGTTAAAAATAGAGATACCCCGCCAGTCTTGTTCGGATATCCCGGAAAAGGGCAAAAATGGCCAAAACCCAGCTGTGGTGAGAACCCGAAAGGGCACTGTAGGCAAAATCGGGTACCCCGCCACGTGAAAACCCGAAAGGGCGCGTGGGCAAAAGCAAGAGGGGGCTGGCTCCGGTGAAAACCCGAAAGGGCGCCTGGGTCAGTAATGTGGTAATTCAAAGTTCCATGCCAACCGGCACGCTGCCTTCACCTCCCCTTCACTGATGAAACCTCACTACAAAAAAATGGGTCTATAGCGACCAAATCATTGACGACCAATTAGAATTGGTCGCAGAAAAACTATATTAGCGACCAAAATAGTTTAATGGTCGCTAAAGATTCCACGTATAGCCACCAACACAACATTGGTCGCTAACGAGTTGTAATAGCGATCACTTTATGATTGGTCGCTATGTGTGGTCGCTAATATATATCACGAGCCACCGTGTATGTCAACAGCGACGAAAATTTCATCGTTATAAATTTTTCATTAGCGACAATATACTAATAGGTCGCTAAACCTTAAGAAAATACTACGACCAAAGCACTATTGGTCGCTAATGGTGTCAACACAAATAGCGACCAACAATAGTCGCTGAATATTTATTTTAGTGACAAATATTTTACATTGGTCGCTATTTACTTGCAACTTAATAGCGATTCTGTTGGTTGCTCATTCTATATTTTAGATTACAATGTAATTTTTATCTGAAAAACATAATTAAATAAATAATTAATATGAAATTATGCCTGACATGTAATCACTTAATGGTTAAAAAATAATGTATTCATTCATAGTTCGTACAATTTAATAAGAGTAGTTTGAACGACTATAACGGTTCAAATCGGTTGTGGCCAGGGATGGTTAATTTCGCACGTACTGTCAATATGTTGTTATGTCATAATTGTTCACAATGGGCACAACAACAACAGACTATGGTAATATTTAAATACATATGATATATAAACTTAAATAAAAATAAAAATTAATATATGAATTGTGTACGAGATTTGTGTCAAGTTGTGATTAATTAGTTGGGTATATAGACCGTATAAATCTTTGAAAATATAAATAAATATTTTAATAAGCTTAATTAATTTTTTTCTTGTGCTAATCACTATTATCAAATAAGAAGATTTTAACAAAAATATTAAAATATATATTTAAAATATAATCTCTCTCTCTCTCTTCAATCTCTCTCTGGGGTGAGTTGGGTGGCGGGGGTCACTAGATGAGCTAGTGCTGGATGGTTGCCATTTTGTCGAGCAAGAATTCCATGGTTCTATTGGATGGGAGAGCGACGTTACATATCATGACTGTACGGAAAGGTTATCCGGTGCCGACATTGGATGATCATATATATATATATATATATATATATATATATATATATATATATATATATATAAAATGAGTTAGGAGAAAATCCCCTCCAAAATCATGATCTACTCCAACCGGAGGAGTGAGTTTTATTAAGCTTATATCTATATATATAGTTTTTATTATGATTTTTTATGAAGTTTTATTTTTTTAATTTCACGATGATCAAATCTTATTATTATATTCAAATATTATGAACAATTATTAGTCAAAAAAATAAATATTAGAGGCATATGTCAATAAAACTAATTTTAATAATTTTTATTAAACCGGAAGTAAAAGTTAGTAAGCCACTTGTAGTCGGCGGGCAAAGGAGGGAAAACAAAAACAAAAACTAAGTTCACCCCGCCGGCCGACCTTTCCCCTCCCGACCTTGCCGCTCCTGTCTTTCCCCTCCCCGCCGCGGTAGTGTACGTGCGACGTTGGTTTTCCCCTCCCCGTGCCGGTGGTGGGCTTGGATTCCTCCTCCGCCTCCTTGCTGCTGGTGCGACGTTGGTTTTCCCCTCCCCAAGACGGTGGTGGGCTTGGATTCCTCCTCCGCCTCCTTCTTTTAGCTACCAATTGTTATCCTATTGCGACCATAGACGTTGGTCGCTATAGGTCAAATTTTTTGTAGTGCCTTCCGTCGGTCAGCTGGCTCCATTCCCCACCGATGATAAAACCCTCCCGGGGTAGACCTTACGTTTACCCTGATAAAATTCACATACCCTCTTTCGCACGTCCCACCAACAATGAAACCCATCACTGTTCTGATGAAACCTATGCATTCTTGGCAAAGTCCCACCCGCGATAAACCCCTTCCAGTTTAGACTTTTCGTCTATTCTGATAAAACTTAAACTCTTCTTTGCTTCGATATAAACCCAATATCGATGATGAAACCAACTATTGATCGACCGGCACCTCGCCCGATCAATGATGAAACCCTGCCAGTTTAGACTTTTCGTCTGTTCTGATAAAACTTAAACTCTTCTTTGCTTCGATATAAACCCAATATCGATGATGAAACCAACTGTTGATCGACCGGCACCTCGCCCGATCAATGATGAAACCCTACCAGTTTAGACTTTTCATCTATTCTGATAAAACTTAAACTCTTCTTTGCTTCGATATAAACCCAATATCGATGATGAAACCAGCTGTTGATCAACCGGCACCTCGCCCGATCAATGATAAAACCCCATCCAGTTCAGACCCTACGTCTGTTCTGATGAAAACTATGCCCCCTTTAAATGTCCCACCTGCAATGAACCTACCCAGTTTAGACCTTTCGTCTATTCTGATGAAGCTTAAACTCCTTTGCATCGACATGAGCCTAATGTCGGCGATGGAACCACGCACTGGACAATCGGCAAATCGCCACAGTCAGCTTTGAGGAACAGACCTCTCGTCTGTTCCAGATGTATGTCTTCCGCTAGCCAACAGGCCCAGCAAAGGCAATCCCATCAGATATCGATACGTGGTGGAGCGAGCCCCCATTCTTTCCCTGAGAGGATGGACGCTCTCCTGCTGCACACAGGTCGTCAGTATAAAGGCTGCTGAGACCGTTACTCTTCATACGAAGGAAATAACCACACATGAAGAAGATGTTCAACCACCCGGAGCTTCAATCCGGCAGATGTTCAGCCACCCGGAGCTTCAATCCGGCATATGTTCAGCCACCCGGAGCTTCAATCCGGCAGATGTTCAGCCACCCGAAGCTTCAATCCGGCAGATGTTCAGCCACCCGGAGCTTCAATCCGACAGATGTTCAGCCACCCGGAGCTTCAATCCGGCAGATGTTCAGCCACCCGGAGTTTCAATCCGGCAGATGTTCAGCCACCCGGAGCTTCAATCCGGTAGATGTTCAGCCATCCGGAGCTTCAATCCGGCAGATGTTCAGCCACCCGGAGCTTCAATCCGGCAGATGTTCAGCCACCCGGAGCTTCAATCCGGCAGATGTTCAGCCACCCGGAGCTTCAATCCGGCAGATGTTCAGCCACCCGGAGCTTCAATCCGGCAGATGTTCAGCCACCCGGAGCTTCAATCCGGCAGATGTTCAGCCACCCGGAGCTTCAATCCGGCAGATGTTCAGCCACCCGGAGCTTCAATCCGGCAGATGTTCAGCCACCCAGAGCTTCAATCCGGCAGATGTTCAGCCACCCGGAGCTTCAATCCGGCAGATGTTCAGCCACCCGGAGCTTCAATCCGGCAGATGTTCAGCCACCCGGAGCTTCAATCCGGCAGATGTTCAGTCACCCGGAGCTTCAATCCGGCAGATGTTCAGCCACCCGGAGCTTCAATCCGGCAGATGTTCAGCCACCCGGAGCTTCAATCCGGCAGATGTTCAGCCACCCGGAGGTACAATCCGCGAGATGTTCAGCCAACCAGGGCTTAAAACTGACAGATGACAAATAAATAGCCAATCGGGGCTCAAAGCCGACAGATGCAAGATATACATCCGATCGGGGCTCAGAACCGATAGATTCAAGATATACAGCCGATCGGGGCTCAGAACCGATAGATGCAAGATGTACAGCCGATCGGGGCTCAAAACCGACAGGTGCCAGATGTACAGCCAATCAGGGCTTAAAACTGACAGATGCAAGATGTACAGCCAATCAGGGCTTAAAACTGACAGATGCAAGATGTACAGCCAATCGTGGCTCAAAACCGATAGATGCAAGATGTACAGCCGATCGGGACTCAAAACCGATAGATGCAAGATGTACAGCCAATCAGGGCTTAAAACTGACAGATGCAAGATGTACAGCCAATCAGGGCTTAAAACTGACAGATGCAAGATGTATAGCCGATCGAGGCTCAAAATCGATAGATGCAAGATGTACAGCCAATCAGGGCTCAAAACCGATAGATGCAAGATGTACAGCCGATCGGGGCTCAAAATCGACAGATGCCAGATGGTTAGCCAACCAGGGTTTAAAGCCAATGGAAGTCAAATGTGCCATTGATCGGGGCCTAAAACCGACAGATGTCAGATATGCCAGTTGATCAGGGCGCAAACCGATAGTTGTTCAGCGGATCGAGGCTCAAGCCAAGAAGATCATGCCAGGAGGAACTCCCAGTATGGGGATACTGCCAAGCTATAACTCAAAGAATAAGTCGATAGCATTGAGTCGATGATACACCTGCAGACATCATGCCGCACCTTCTGCGCTTACGCCATCTGCAGGTGGGGGGCATTTGTTGACAGCTAAAATATGAACAAAGATAAAGATGGGACCAGACCAGCAACGAAGACTGGAAGATGCCTACGAAGTCAGGATTGAGGTAGGATCCTCACCACCAACTAATTGCCCAGCTAGGACCATCTCAGGCCTGGCTGATGTCCGGTGTTATCGTCATCATTCAGATGGCAATACTGATAAAACCCCAGTTTGTTCACTGATGGAACCTCGAGATGATCTCAACAAAGCAGTGTCACTACTAAAGGGGCCTATTTCGGTTCTGATAAAAGTCAATACAAAATAACTAAGAGAAGCCAAGGCAATTATGCGGCCTAAAAGCACTAAATGAGCCGGCCGATTGGGCTTCTGACCATGGCGCCGGGAACCTCAATGAAGGGCCGCTGGACGCGCCGAGAGCCTGAAGGAAGGCGCGCCGGGAACTTCTCCCATGGATACAGGCGCCGAGATCCCTTTTGCAAGGCAAGGGTTCTATAAAACCCATTGCTTCTCCCACAAGAAAGAGGGCGGATAGACAGAAAAGAAGAAAAGAAAGAGGCAAAAGAAAAAAGAGCGAAGAGATAGCCAGAAAGAAAAGAGATTGGAAAAGAGAGGGAGAGAGTCTCCGTCGAAAGAAGAAGCAGAAGAAGGGAAGGAAGAGAGGCTCCAGGTGGGCTGATAGGGGGAGGGAGAGGAGTCAATACTCCACCCTCCCCCCATGATCGATGTTTTCTTTCTTTTCTGTTTCTTATTACTGATTCTCCGTATGAAATAGTAGAAATCTTGATGTTTGGATCATTCATACGATTCTCTCCTTTTTCCTCTCATGTATGTTTCTTGGCTTCAGTTATGAAGTCGATGTAAGTGAAGGTGAGATGAATAAATGCAATGGCCGTGATGGATTTTAGGCGATACTATCTTCTTTTGTCTCCATGTGTATGCATACTGTTTGTATGAATGCCCCATGGGCGAAATGACTCAGGCTTCGGAGTTAGGTCTGTTCTTCGAACAGGGACGAAGGTAGAACCCCCACCCTTGTTCAATGGGTTGCTGGGTTCTATTCTCTTCTCTCTTCCCGCTTCAATAGCATGCCTTCCGTATGTATTTAAGTCTGTTCCTCAAGCCCCTTGTGCTGTCCGGGAACCAGAGACATTAATCTCTTGGTTCCCTGGCCCGCCGGCTATAAATGATGCATTTGAACCCGTAGACGAATGCTACCCTGGATCCCCATTCCAATCGTTGAATGATTAGGGTCTGAGGTCTCAGCATCAAGGGTTCTCTCGTTGCAGATCTGTTTCCCAGATGATACCATGCTAGTCCGGGGGATCAGAGACAACCATCTCTTGACTCCCCCAGACGTCTGGCAGTATACAGATAAAGGCTACTCAGCCCCGATGATGGTCTCTCCTCCTCCTGATGATCTGGCCTCTCAGATCCCTTGGCATCCTTCTAGCAGAGGTGTTCGTGAAATCTCATCATACACCCCCGATTCGGCCTCAATCTGAGCCATAAAACCCAGAAATCCCAGGAACAGAGTACCGTAGCATCTCTGAAAACCCTGAAATTCTCCCGCATTCCACCTTCTCGGCGTGCAAGTTTCCCCGCCGAGAACTGTAAGGCCGAGAGGCCTTCCTCTCTTGCTAAACGACAAAGCCTCTCCTTGTGAAGAAAACCACAGCCCACAGCCTCCCGGCGCCAGGCTCCCGGCGCGGCCATGAGTGCGCCGGGAAGCCTTGTGCCGAGAGTCCCCCTCCCAAGGCCGAGAAGGCCTCTCCATCCACCAAATACCAGGCCGAGAACCCCCTTGGCCAGCCAAATGACCGCGCCGAGAGCCCCTTGGCCAACCCAAGGGCCAGGCCGAGAGCCCCCTTTTGGCCACTTCATAGCGCGCCGAGAAGCCCCCCTATAGCCCACGCCGAGAAGGCCACAAACCCCATGCCGAGAGCCCAAGGACCATGCCGAGATCCCCCCTTTGACCACCAAATGCTCATGCCGATACCCCTGCTTCGGCCAATGAAACCCAGACCAAGGTTCATCTCTGCACTATTATATTTCAACTCTTTAACCTCCCCATACATCTGTCAAGAGGATGCTTGGAGATCATCAGATACACCCTGAGGAGATACAGCAATGGGGAAAACCTCCCCTACATTCCTATGTCCCGAATTGGATTCGCATGCAACCCCGCGGGTTCGATGGACCTTGTCTTTACAAGGGTTTCGTCGGTCTCCGAGAAGGGGAATAGTGACCGATGCTAGAGGCATGTACAGTCTCCTTGAGCCTTAGTGCTCCCTCACCTTCCGGCTTTCATCCCGGCACTCCGTGGATGTCAGCCTATATCATCCTTTGGCAAATGTTCGGTCCAGGGGAGGTGCTGCCAAAATTCTCTCAGGAAGATGAAAGTTGACATCAGGTTTTACCCCTGGGACTTTGCACGCTGAGGACCATTCAAAACTATCTCGGCGCCACAAAATGAATAACTCTCGGCGCCAACTTTCTTGCGCCGAGAACCCCAACTCCTGGGCGCGCAGGGAAGCCCCTGGCTTCTTTCCCACCGCGCCGAGAAACCCCCCCCCTTTGGCCTCTTGCACGCCGAGAAGCCCACAGCTATGGCCATTTGGCCCTTGCGCCGAGAAGCCTGCGCCGGGAACCCCTCGGCCTCCTTGCCTTCGCGTCAGGGAACCTATGCACATTTGAACTGCACCGATAACCTGCCCAAGTTTTACTACTGAGTCTTCAATCCAAATTTTGTTCCGGGGGCGCTGCCCCCGAAAACCCCCGCAAGGGGCGCTGCCCCCTTGACCCCCGCGACCTGACCGCGCACGTCGATCCCCGCGACCTGACCGCGCACGTCGATCCGCGTGCGAGGGCGCAACATTGAGCGTTCGCTCACCTTCCGTCGTCCCGCATCGGGTTCATGAATAACCCCTTTAGCTCGGGAGGGCTCTGCCACTGCATGAGTTCCACCGGCTTCTACAGGGAATACCAAACATTGCCCCATGGCAAATATCCGATTCGGGAAGTTCAACACTTCTCTCTCTCTTGGCTTTCATCCCGGCACTCCGTGGGTGATAGCCTATTTCCCCCTGGGCATAACCCAGATAAAGGGAAGATGCTGTCGAAATACTGATCGATGTTTTAAACCTCATCACGGTCGCGGCTCAGGCTACCTGTGATGAGATCCTCCTTCCCCCCTTAACCCCGGGCTTTGAACCGCTGACTTAGCGATATCATCCGTTTCTACGGTTGGTGTCATTATCTTGCCCGCCTTTCTGGCTTCGGTATGAAATTCCATTTCCGCACACGAATATACGTTTGCCTCTCGAGGCCTCCTACTTTTAGCGTTTAATCAAGGGTTGTCTTCCTTAGGGAGGACGTAATTAACGTCATAACGTTCAGGGTATGACGGACTTCTGGTCCCGACTCGGACCTCACAATCGACTGACCAAGTCAGATCGAGCGCACAATAAAAATCGTCACCACGGTGACTGGCACGCCAATAAATAAATAAATAAATAAATAATAAATAAATAAATAAATAAATAAGATAAATGTGTCGAACACTAATCTATTAGCATACCTAATTAACCTGTTAATCTACCAAATCTATACCCCTAGTGTAGACACTTGGTGTCGACACCTCCAAGCTAAATGTCGACACCTCTATTAATTGTATATATATAACACCTTCACATATATATATATATAACACCTCCATATATATATATATATATATATATAACTAAAACCTCCCTATATGCAAATGTCGACACCTCCATTCTAACAAATGTCGACAGTATATATATAATGCCTCCATTATACCTCCATTAATTATATATATAAAACACCTCCATTATATATTGTTAGACAAGAATATATATATATATATAACTAATGTCTACACCTCCAGTATATGCTATTAGAACTAATGTCTACACCTCCATTCTCACCGAATATATATATATAGAGAACAGAATATAATATAAATGGACTCCTCCATTCTTACAGAGTATATACATATAGAATAATGTAATATATACAGAATATATATAGACCAATGTAAAATATGTAGATATACATATAGAAAAATATATAGATATACAGGAATATACAATGTAATAATATATAGATATACAGGAATATACAATGTAATAATATATAGATATACATGAATATATAATGTAATATATATACAGAATATATATAGACCATTATAAAATATGTAGATATACATATAGAAAAATATAGATATACAGGAATATACAATGTAATATATATACAGAATATATATAGACCAATGTAAAATATGTAGATATACATATAGAAAAATATATAGATATACAAGAATATACAATATAATATATACAGAATATATATAGACCAATGTAAAATATGTAGATATATATCTAGAAAAAAAAAATATATAGATATACAAGAATATATATATATAACTAAATGATATAACTAAGTGACTATTGTACAGGATATCTATATATATAGCTAAATGTAGACACCTCCCTATACCAAAACAGGAATATATATATAACTAAATGCCGACACCTCTCTATATGTATATGTCGACACCTCCCCAAAATCTCCTTATATATAAATGTCGGCACCTCACTATATATATAAATGTATATAAATGTATATAAATGTCGACACCATATAAATAAATGTCGACACCTCATATATATATATTGGACAGAAGATATATATATCTATAACCTCCATTATAAATATATAACAGGATGTTATATACATATTGGACAGAATTCTATAACCTCCATTATATATATATTGGACAGAATTCTATAACCTCCATTATATATATATAATAGGATATATATATATACATATTGGACAAAATATATATAACTAATGTCGACACCTCATATAATTGGACAGGAATATGTATATATATATATATATATATATATATATATATATATATATATATATATATATATATATATATATATATATAAAGAGAGAGAGAGAGAACTAATGTCGAAATCAAGTATCGACATTTACAATCAACAGATTGATGTTGCCATTTACTATAAGATGGAAAAATCAGAACGAGTGGAACAATAATAAACAAAGTTAACATCACCAAGGACAATGGCAAGACAAAATGGGTTATGTGAAGTTCTGAAATTCTCAAAGTTTCCTCTATATGTCCACATCATCAATTTGCATAACTAAACTTAAATTGATGGGCGTCCCTAACCCGGATGCTATTCACTGACCAGCGGCCGTATAACAGACGTTTATTCCAAACGAAAAATAGGCAGTGAAGTTAAACTCTAGCTACTTAGCTAACCTAGACTGGTTAAATCTTGATTTAACCAATAAATCATCTAGTCAACCTGGTTAAACCAAAGCCTACAAGGCACCAATCTCACCTAGTTTTTTTTATGCTTCAAACGTTGCTGGTTTTACTCCTAGTTCGTCCCTACATAACGATACGCCTTAGATTCTATTCTATAATTCACCTTATATACATCCTACCTGGTCAACCCTTGAAACTCCATATTGGCTATAAACGAGAGTAAATGTCGACAAACATGAACAATGCTGTGCATATAGGGCCCGGTCTGGTCTTGGGAGGAGCACCAAAAGGTACTTGTGCCCATGGGAGTTTATTGAGCACGGTGTTTGACATTACACCAGAGTACTTGCTTGCTAGACTTTAGGCATTCCACTCATTCTCATGATATTACTTGATTGATTGACTTGAGACTCGCAGAAGGGTAAAAGTGTTTACTTGAATGTATTGATAAATAGCCAATTCCAGTTATACATGCTTGAAACTACTTTGCTTACTATTACTAGCTTGATTAACATGTTGCTATTCCAGTTATTACTTCTCAGTTATCACTGGCTTGATATCATTTACTATCACTTGCTACTGCTGCTTGAAATTATGAAATCTATATACTCTCACTTTCTACTCTTGTCGATCTTACGATTCCTTGATATCTATCTGTATGCATGCATAGGTTACCTACATTAAATGAACGTGTAATTCACTTAAAGCATGTTAGAACTTGAGATGTAAATCCTACTGAGCGATTCGCTCATCTAGTTGTTTTCTAACCTTTTCAGGTAGTTCGGATATCAGCCAGAACTCGGAAGGGAATGAGTCTGAGTGATGAGTGTAGAAATGGAGTTATCATGTGGTCTTGTTAATTGTGATTTTGTAAATTGTGTTATTGTAATCCCACTTATGTCAGTCATATCCAGTTATGTCAGACGTCAGTTGTGTTAGTCCAATTGATTAGAACTGTAATAAGGGCTTGAAGCCTAGTAGTTGGACCTAGAAATATATGTAGTTGTCATTTGGTTAGTTGTAACAATTGTCAGCTCGTACTATTTGTATTAATTTCAAGTTAAATCTTAGTTATCTGCGCACTCTATTAACTGTCAAATGAAGAATTCCATCGAATAGCTAGCTCGCTTTGGTTCTGTATAAAGGACAGTCGCGCCACGGGTAAGCTTCCGCGCTCGGGACGTGACATGTACGGTACAACTCCATGTCGTCAAGTCACCCTAAGCTAGAATCTAGAAACCACGTGCAAAAGGACTCTCAGGATGGCTTACTACCGTCGAGGTTCTCCCCACTCTTGGGTTGAGCAAGGAAATTACAGCACCCCTGGCTGGGTCACAAGGCTCACGGTCACTAGCCATACTCATGGCCCATACGGAAACTGCTTTCTAAGGAAACCAACACTGTGCGGGAATAGCCCTCCGCACGTACACGGGGCATGGTAACTTAAGCTCACATAACGAAGAATCCTGGAATACACGAGGTCACCTAGACCATCAAACCACACGGGCATGTTATTCAAGAAATCATGACTCCCACAGACACCCAAAAACATGAACTTGGGTTAATGGGATGTCCGGGACATCCACGGGACAAAAGGTCGACCAATAGGTCTCAACCGGGTAGACCGGCGGCCAAAAGGGCAAAAAGGGCTGCATTTCAGTCAACCAGACCATTGGGTCGGTCGACCTACTACAGACGGGTCGGTCGACTGGGCCATTGGGTCGATCGACCGATGCTTGGATCGGTCGACTTGCCCTGAAGGGCTGGTCGACCGTTCTAGCACGGTCGCCCGTTCCATGGCGAACCCAGATCAGTCAACCGATCTAGCTCATCGGTCGACCAAAACCGGCAAAAACACAACCCGACCCCATCCGAGGGGTCCTATTCCACGCCCCACTCGATCTCGATCGAGAGGGAAAATATCGGGGACCTTGCCCCGGCTCCCAAACCCCTACAAGCACACAAATAAACGGGGAAACACCACCCGATCCAGTGAAAATCGTCACTCGCCCTAAACATGGAAAAACCACCCCAACATGAACGAAAACACACTCTCGGCCTCGCCTCGACCTACAAATTGTGGGAAAATGAAATGCCCGGACTAGGGATTTGTTCCCCTACCTCATAAGATGATTTCTCACACCAAGGACACCAATTCCATGCGAAACCGCCCCTCGAATCGACACCGGGGTTGAAAATCCGCGAATGAGGTCCACTGCGCCACCACCTTGTTCCTCACTCCATCCTCGCCACTTGCCGTGTAGCCCCCCAAAAATTTAAGTAGATTTTTTAGGAATTAAATAGAATTAATTAAGCTTAAAATAAGCTAACTATTGATTTAATGGGTTATTTAACATTTATTATAGGCCCAATGACTTGTAGACCATAAGGACCATTTAAAATGGGCCCATACACCAAATTCAAAGACTTTTAGGCCCAAGCCCAGCCCTAGAGACGTATTAAGTTAATTTCCCTATTTTGACTAGATAAATAGGGATAATTAAGAGATGAATTAGACTCAAATGCAAATTTCCAACGCCCTGGCAAGATGCGGTTCGTTGTGCGACCGCAACCTGCTAGTAGCATTCCAAGGACGACCGCTACCTTGTTCCATAAACGGAAAGTGAAGAACCACGGAAAGATCAGATTTTTATCCTCCCAAATTGCCAGAGATCGATGTGATCTGGCAAAGGAACCTATCTAGGACTCTTAGGGATCGATTCTAACCCCAATAAGGACTTCTAGATCGATCAAATCCCTCAACCATATGCCAAACTCTATAAATAGGCCCCAGATTCATCCTACGTGAACCCTAATTTTGGATCATGTAGTTCGAAGGTAAGGTGTCGTCTTCTCAGGTACTTCTTTTAGGGTTATTTGTTCCCTTTAGTGTCTTCTAACCCTCTACAAATTTTCATGTTAGGAGGTCAAGCATCTAAGGAGTTAGAGTGTCTGGAAGTCATCATTTCTACGCAAGAGCGCAGGAACTAGCACCCTCTTCCGACGATAAATCCTCTGATTAGGAGCAACCCTAGATGTAGGTTATCTCATGTTGTCTTAAACATCAAGCTAGGAACAAAAGTCCTCTATTACCTCGTGATTTCATGCACTATACACGGAGGCTGTGCAATCATGTTTTTCACTACCTGCTAGCCCTGCACTCTTAATTAAAAGATAAGATCTTTGATGCAATTCATGCCTTTTCATTTCGTAAACTCATCCTAAGCATGCTATTTTGTGTTATCTTCCTTGACGCGGCGGTGGCGTGGAAGAGATCGTCGGCACTCCGAGGGCACGGACAAGACGGTGGGTAGCATGGGAAGGGACGAGTAACTACTGCCTCGCGCAGCTCGGCCTCTCGCCGGATGGTCTCTCACCGGGGAATCACTCAAATCTCACAAGGAGCTTGAAGGGAAGGGAAACAACAAGAGAGGAAGCTCTCCTACGTGCATAACCTTCTTATTCATTTAATCAATGAGAAAAGTAATACACTAGTCTCTTTTATATAAGGATGGCCAAATTACACTAGGACAAAAATATCCCTAGACATTTCAACTAAGGACCTTCATATCCTTTGACTATTGGCCTAATAAAACAAAATACAATACAACTTTTGACTATTGGCCTAATAAAATAGGAGTTTTGACTAGTTGCCTAATAAGACAATACAACCACAATACAAATAAAATACATACAAATATAATACATAATCAGGACGCCAAGTCTCCGAGCCACAAGCTCGGTGGTGTCGGGGCGGTGCGGCGTCGGCTCCTTGTGAGTGGTCCGGTGTCCCCACCAACCCTCCCGGGGCGATTGGAACTCGACTCCGTCGAGTAAGGTGGGATACCGCTGTGGTAGTGCTCCAGCAAGTCTGGATCGAGACGCTGGAGATCTTCCCGGTTGATCTAGGAATCATCAGAAGGTGGACGGTCCGGTCAGCAGATAATGTAGCGCTGGTAAACCCGACTCCGTGTAGCTGTCACCTGCTCATCCAGTATCCTCTCAATTTGCTTGCGCAGTGCTCTCGAGGCTGGTGGACGCACAGGAGTGGGCTCACTCTCAATGGGAGGAGAAGGCTCGAAAGGGTCACTAGGAATCGCTGTGGGCTCCTTATAGGCCACAAGATCTGCCACATCAAATGTAGAGCTAACCCCATATTCAAAAGGTAAGTCTACAACATATGTATTAGAGTCAATCTTCCGTAGTATTTGGAAGGGACCATCACTACGGGCTTGCAATTTTTTAACGGCTCCCGAGGGGAGTCGTTCGGGTCAAACCCGTACCATAACCAAGTCATCCTCTTGAAACTCGTGGTGACGCCTATGTGAATCAGCCAAACGGTTGTAGGTCTCATTATTGAGGCTTATTTGCTTGTTAATTGACTTATGCAGATTTTTGACGTGCTGTGCAAACTCTTCAGCTGATTTGGAAGTTCTGGACTCGAGAGGAAGGGGAATGAGATCCACAGATTTCCTAGGTTTGTATCCATGTATGACCTCAAATGGATTCATACATATAGATCTATTAACAGAGCTATTATATGCAAATTCTACTTTGGGCAAGAGCAGATCCCAATTGGCAGAATGATCCCCTACAAGACACCTCAAAAGGTTCCCTAAACTCCTATTGACAACCTATGTTTGCCCATCAGTTTGTGGATGATAGGTGGTGGATAATTTGAGCTTAGTGCCAACTAGGTGCCAAAGTGTCTTTCAAAAATAACTAATAAACCGGACATCTTGATCAGACACTATGGTTTGGGGAAGACCATGCAGACGCACGACTTCATCAAAGAAAAGGTGGGCTACTCTAGATGCTTCAGATGTTTTGGAACATGCTATGAAATGGGCCATCTTAGAGAACCGATCAACTACAACAAAGATGGAGTCATGTTTGTGAGCAGTACGAGGTAAACCAAGGATGAAATCCATGCTCACATTAACCCACGGTCTATCAGGAATGGGGAGAGGAGTGTAGAGACCAGTGTTTTATTTGACCTGTTTCGCCATTGTGCATGTTCGACACTGGGCTACAATTTTGGCCACATCTTTCTTCAGCCCAGGCCAATAAAAATGCTCCTCCACATAATGGATGGTTTTGTTCCGTCCAAAATGACCAGCAAGACCTCCAGCATGTATTTCCCATATCAGAAACTCCCATACAGAAGTCTTTGAGACATAGAGTTGTTGTCCTCGAAAAAGAAAACCATCTTGGAGTAGATAGTCAGAAAATGATGTCGATGATCCAACAGACAAGGCAGAGTAGGCGGGGTCAAAATCTAGACGCTCTTCATAAAGTGCCTTCATACGGTCAAATCCGGTGACCTCTACCCGAATAGTGGAAAGAAGGGAGACCCTTCGACTCAAGGTGTCGGCCACCTTATTGTCACTTCCAGCCTTATATTTTAGGACAAAGGTGAAGGACTGGAGGAATTCTACCCATCGACCGTGCCTAGGGTTTAGGCCTTTCTAAGAATTAAGGAATTTCAAGGCCTCATGGTCCAAGTATAAGACAAACTCTTGAGGTAAGAGATAGTGTCTCCAGTGTTTGAGGGCTTGGACCACGGCATAGAACTCCTTATCATATGTAGAGTATCAAAGCTTTGCATCAGAAAGCTTCTCACTGAAATAAGTCACATGGTGGATTTCCTGACTAAGCAGTCCTCTTATACCTACGCCCGACGCAACACAGGATATCTCAAAGACTTTGGAAAAATTTTGTAGGCGGAGGACAGGGGCTTTGGTCATGAGCTCCTTTATGACAAGAAAAGCATGGGAGGCGGCTTTAGTCCACTCAAAATTTCCCTTATAGATGCAATCCGTAATGGGTGCCATAATGGTGCTAAAACCCTTAATGAAGCATCTGTAGAAAGTGGCTAGCCCATGGAAACTGTGAACGTCATGGACATTCTGGGGCTCTGTCCAGTCGACTAAGGCTTGGACCTTGGATTGGTCCACCGACACTCCTTGACTCGAAACCACAAATCTGAGGAAAGTTACCCGATCTGTCATGAATTCACACTTCTTTAGGTTGGCATATAGGGTTTCTCTCCTCAACGTCTCGCAGACTTCCCTCAAATGCTGGATGTGGTCCTGAGGGTTCTATAGTTCAAAATGTCGTCAAAGTATACGACAATAAAGCGACCAATGAGGGGACGGAGGACTTTAGTCATGAGCCTCATGAATGTGTTGGGGGCATTGGATATCCCAAATGGCATGACGAGCCACTCATACAGACCTTCTTTTATTTTGAAGATTGTCTTCCTTTCATCCCCTGGTCGGATTCTGACCTGGTGGTAGCCACTTTTCAAGTCAATCTTGAAAAAGGTGGTGGTTCCACTCATCATGTCAAGTATGTCATCGACACGGGGAATTGTAAACATGTACTTGACTGTGATTTTATTGATGGCGCGGCTGTCAACACACATCCGCCATGTGCCATCTTTTTTTAGTTTGAGCAAGGCAGGAACAACACAGGGACTCTTGCTCACTCTGAGGAAACCCTTTTGAATAAGGTACTCAATAATTCTTTGGAGCTCAGCATGCTCCTTGGGGTTCAATCTGTAATGGGGAAGGTTGGGTAGGGTGGACTCGGGGACAAGGTCAATGGCGTGTTGTACATCACGCATGGGAGGGAGTCTAGAGGGCAAGTCCTCAAGGAAGATGTCTTGGAAGTCCTGTAGGAATGCTTGGACTTCAGTTGGGATTAAGACTTGGGACTCCTCGGGTGCGATGGTAACAACAACAGCCCAAATAGGGGCACCCTCAACAACCTCTCTATTTAGCTCACAGACATTTATGAAGTTAAGGCGCCTAACTAGGTCATGACCAACCTTAGCAGACTTAGGAATGGGTGTGATAGGTGCAGGAGAAGAGGGAATAGAAGGTTTCCCTTCAGTGGGAGTTGGGGGATTCTCCTGAACCTTGGGGGTTCCAGTGGAGGTGGAGGTGGGACTCTGTCTCGGGGTCACCTTTGGGGGTGCCGGGTACAATTGAATCTTCTTCCTATCGTGGGTGAAGGAACATTGATTGGATCGACCAAATGTAGTAAGGTCTACATCGAAAATCCATGGTCATCCTAAGATGATGCTCCCGACCTTCTGATAGGAATCAACACCGGGCACTAACTTTTTTATTTTACATTTGTGTCCTTTTATCTGTATTTATACCCTTGGCTAATTGGGTTTATAATTGTAAGGCTTTATAAGCCAAGGGGTTAGTCTTTAAAGTCTTTGGGTTTATTTGTAAAAGTTTAGTAGGTCCAGCCAGGGCCCCCACCCTCTTTCTCATTGGTCCACCTAGGTTCTAGGGCCCATGTAGGGCTAGTTCAAAGTCCAAAATTGGACTTGGACCATGGGGGGACAAAAAAGTGAAAATTTAAATTTGGGTACCCCATAGTCAAGGGGGTGCCCCCCCATTTAGTATATTATATTACATGTTGTATTTTTATTTAATGTGGCCATTTGACCACATGGGGGATTAATGTGTTATACCCAATTTGCCCCTCCCAAATCCTAGATCTAGGGATATGTTTAGTCTTTTTTACATTTCTATAAATCTCATGTAATTTCCATTTTGATAGAATTAATGAAGAAAATTACATGAAATTTGCCATGGGCGCCCCCCTCTCTCTCTAGCTCTCTCTTGCTCTTGCTTGTTCTTCCTCTTTACCCTCTAGATCCAGGGTGTGAAGCCCTCAAAATTGGAGTGAATCCAATCTCTATCTCCTCTCTAGAGTGTGAAGCTCCACCACCGCCGTTCGTGCCGCCATCGGAGCTGTCATCATGCCGCCACTAGCCGCCATCCTTCTTGCTGTCCTGAACTCCGAGTTCCAGAATAGCAAGCTAAAGAAGAGTTCGGTTCTCCAAGCTCCCAGCTCTGATCGAGCTGATATTTTGAGAGCTCGTTACTCTCTCTGTTAGCTTTCCAACAATATATATTTTACCCTATTCAGATCATGTTTGATATTTTTCCCGTAGTTTTTAATCCACCCCTGACAGTCTGCCAGTTTACAGATCTACAGGATAGGAGTTTGTTCTTCTATTTTTCCCACCCCCTTATACATCTCTCAAAAATCTCCAAAAATTCATGCATGTTTCTCACTTTCCTACCTTCCACCCATAATTTTTCTAGGGTCTAAATCTATCGTCTTCTTGTCGGTCAAAATTCATTTTTAGGGAAAACTCAGTCTGTCCTGTGAGTCTGTCAGTCCGAGCCAACAGAAATCTTTGAGGGACAGTCAGTTTCATTTTTAATCCATTCACTTGATGGATCTGAGAAAATTATATGTCGTAGCCCTCTGAGTTCTTTATCCATCGGTACCACTTTTGCGTCAATCCTACATTGGATCTGGACGTAGAAATTCTTATCGTGGAGGCGCGAAGTTCAGATCCAAGGACAGGCCAACAACTCAGTCCGGGAATTAATTCCTTAAAAAATACGCCGGGATACCTTCGGCGACTGTCGCTCCTGGAGATCGCTCGGCAACCCATCAACAGCATCCCAGCATGCCGTTGCAGGAAGGAGACGGTCGGGCACCGCCTTCCCAATAGCCGGACCCGCCTGCTATCCCGCAGGACTCGCAGAACCGAGCCAAACCCTCAGTTCGTCTCCGGCTTGGGAGCATTCCAAATTGCTGCCCGTCAACCCAAGCTTGGTATTTTCGGGTTATTTTTGTCACCCTTTACCTCCCTGCGTGGAGTGGGCCATAAAATTACTGCTGTAATAATTTAATTACTGTGTACCGGGAGTACGAGTCTTGGTCGGGATCGCCTTCCCCACGCTCGGAGCGTGGAGGTACACTCGCCACCCTCCTACTTTGGCATTTTGCTCAATTCGTATATTTTTATATGCCGCTGCTAGAGTGATAGGTAACTAGCTCGTTATATTATTTCAATCACCGCTGCGAGAGAGAGTGAGTGTGACCCGTCCCGTGACTCAATCTGAGTACACGCGAAAAAGCCGATACCCGAGGCTCATTGCCGGTTTCTCAATCGCACACGATCTCACATTTCCCTCACATAGGGACGTCCGCGAGCTAGAGTCCCAGGTTCGCTGTCCGTCCCGTATCACCTTCATAGGCACTACATCGCATAAGATTTGTCCTTGATAGGACTGGAATTGAATGGGAATGACGCATGTAGTGGTGACTGGTATATAAGTGTCATCAACCCAAGCCACGTTGTATGGCCAATGATGAGGGTGCGTAGGTAGACTTAGACGAGAGATAAATTCTGCAGAGACTGCATTGATACAGCTCCCGTTGTCAAATATCACCTTGTAGGGTTGAGATTTTACCATGATGTAGGTTTGGAAGATGGAGGTTCGACGCTAGTCATCCTCCTGGGGGTGTGCTAAGATGCAGCGAACTGCACCCAATCTTCCCTGGCGAGAGCTCTCGACAATTTCTCCAACCTGCATGTACTCGACAGGTGTGCCATCAAATCTCACGTCTATTTCCTCAAACTGGGCGATGAAGTCAGGATCGGCCTTATACCTCTCAATGTCTTCTCATTGCTGAGGTGGAAGCTCCACAAGCTGGGGGTCAGTGATGACCAAGGCTCGGGTGGGGAAATTGGTGGCAACATGCCCTAAGTTATGGCACCGAAAGTAGCAAATTCTCGAGGTAGACACTGGTTGGGAGGTGCTAGGGATGGCTCCCTTTTCCTTGTCATCCCTCCTATCGGTTCGCAGAGTGTACTCCAGTCTGGGCACAGCAGCAGGTGCAGGTAAGGGGTTCTTTATGAAAGGAGCAGCAGGGGCAACGGCCCGAAGTGGGGTAGCAGTAGGGACATAAGAAGTAGAGGGGCCAGGCCTCTCAAGGTAGCCGATCAGGGGGTTTCGGGGCTCAGGTTGGCGGTAGGTGGAAACCTGAAGTGGGACCACCCTTTGAAACCACTCAACGTCTCGAGCAACCTGATAGGCGTGCTCGAGGGTGTTAACCTCTCGTAAGAATAGCTCCCACTGAATGCTATCGTATAAGCCAGCTCTAAATCGCGAGAGGGTGACAGAGACATCCTCCACGACATGACTCCGAAGGAAGAATTCATCGAACTTGGTGATGTATTCATCTACAAACTTCCCATCTTGGGTGAATTTCTGCCATTGGTATAAAAGACGTTGATGGTAGGAGGGTGGCAGATACTGTTGTATATATATCTCGGTGTTTTTGATGATAACAAAACCAAGGACATATGGTTGCTCACATGCTTGGAACTAATAACCTAAGTGTTTTTCATAAGCTTTCAAGGTCGGAACTCTTCATGTTTTTACTTAAGGTTTTAGCATTCCAAATTATTTTCTAAGAACTTGAATGAACTTGAAATAACTTTTAACCAATCGTTCAATTCATACCTCGATCATATGGATACACTTTTCTGGGCTAAACTCTTCATTTTTCAGGCTTTTGACAGTCCGGTCGACCTCCAGCATCACCCCGGTCGACCTGGAATAACAGAATGGAATTTTCTACAGGCTGTCTCAGTGGCGGTCGACCGTCCCTCAATCTCGGTCGACCGGATTTCCCAGGGACCGGCCACCTGCAGGTTTCTCAGTGGCTGTCAACCGCCAGCCCCTGCAGGTCGACCGCCAGCCCCGAGCTGCCCAATATTGTTGACTTTTTTTCACTTCAAGGGAAGCCCTTCCACTTCGTATTGTTTAATCCCTAAGCACTCAAACCCTCCAGAAATTATGGATCTAGTCTGGGGGAGCCCATGGACCATTCAAAGCCTATAAAACTTATACAAGAGGGTTAAGAAAACCCTAATGCTCAAGGTGGATCAAAGAGGCTATCAAAGAGGAAGAGAAGGAAGCTAGCACTGTAGACGTGAATAGTGATCCGAGAGGAGTTCTTCATCCTTCTTCATCCATTAAAGTGAAGATCAATCTAAGAGATCAAGCTACATCCAAAGTATTCTTCATCCACTAAGGGGGAGCAAATCAAGATTCTTCTCTTGTGTTCTAAATTCATATTTTCTCTTGAGCTTCATTTGTGGTTCTTGTAATCATTAAACTTTTCAGTGTGTGTGGATCTTCCTAGATCCGTGTGTGTGTGTGTTTGTGTGTTCAATCCGTTGTAGTTGTGTGTGTGTTAAGGTGTTCTTGCACCTTCGCGGAAGCTCTCTTTCCCAGTGTGTGTGTGTGTGCGTCTGATCTTGTAACACTTTACAAGATAGTGTGTGGATCCTCACTGTCGGTGAGGGGTGGACATAGGTTGCTGTTGTGGCATCCGAACCACCTTAAAATTACTGTCTCATTATTATTTGCTCCTTATCTCCTATCCCCTTTCTGTGCACCCTTGTGGATCTAGTTATTTTGAAACCGTTAGATCTAGAATTTTTGTCCCCCCTTTTTCATAAATCCATCAGTATATCAAAAGCTGGATTCGGACTGACAAGGTTACTCTCGCCAGAAAGATAATAGCTTGCGTGAGTGAATCTACGGATTTGTTGACTACGCCTAGTACCAAGGGCTATTGCAGTGTTGTTTCGATAAATCTAATTTTTTCTGATCTTGTTTTCCTGTGTCCCCACGTAATAATAAAATTGTTTTTATTTCGGCACAGATTTTGTTATCACCCAATTCACCCCCCCTCTTGGGTGCCATTTAATCTCGGGACTTCAATTGGTATCAGAGCTAAGGCTCTTTCTTTCACAGACCCAACGATCTAGAGTAAGATCCGGTTAAATGGCAAACAAGGGTATGATACCCGAGGGTCACTCCATCAACCGTCCTCCCTTCTTTGACGGTTCAAACTACTCGTACTGGAAAAATAGAATGCATGTGTTTCTGAGGGCTGAAGAGTATGAAGTTTGGAGAGTTGTGGACAAGGGCCCTCATAAACTCGGGGCTGATGAAGAAAAATGGACACCCGAGGAAATTAAGAAATGCACTGCTAATTTTAATGCCATGAATATTATGTAATGTGGTTTACACCCTAATGAATTCTCTTATGTTTCTATGTACAGCTCAGCCAAAGAAATGTGGGACAAGCTGCGACTCATATACGAGGGAAATTCAGAGGTCAAGGAAACCAAGGCAAATCTCCTAGTCACTGACTATGAGCTATTTAAGATGAAACCTGAAGAAACCATCTCTGAGATGTTTGCAAGGTTAACAGAGATCACAAATGGTCTCAAAAGTCTCGGGAAGGAATACTCAAATTCTGACCTTGTGAGGAAGGTGTTAAGGTCCCTACCGTCGGCTTGGCACACAAAGGCCACGGTAATTGAAGACTCACAGAACCTGTCAACTCTCACCTTGGACGAACTCATAGGGTCACTCATGACCTATGAGATAAATATAAAGAGGACAGTTGATGAAGACATCAAGAAGAAGAAGGTCATTGGATTGAAAGCTCATCACTCCGATGACGAATTTCAAGAAGGTGAATCAAGTGACGGAAGCAATGAAGAGGAAGAATTGGCAATGATAACTCGCCAAGTGAGGAAATTTCTAAGGAAGAAGAGAAACTTTCAAGAAAACTTCAGAAAGGGGCAAAGAAGGCCCACGCAAACTAAAGGCGAATCAAGCAAGCCAAGTAGCATCATATGCTATGAATGCAAGAAGCCTGGACACATGAGAGGTGAATGTCCGGATCTGAAAAAGAAATTCAAGAAGGAGAACTTCAAGAAATCCAAAGCCATGGTCGCCACTTGGAGTGACGAAGAAGATGAACCATCTGATGAAGAAATCCAAGAACTCGTTGAAAGCTTGTGCCTCATGGCACATGAAGATGAATCTACGGAGGTAAACTCTGACCCTGATTTCATCTCCAATGAACAATGGGAATCTGAATATGAAAAGTTGTACATTAAATACAAGAAAATCAGATCTGAAAATAAAACTCTCAAAAAGAAACTTGATGACTTGTCACATGAAGACATCTTTGTCAAATTTGAGAAACTGGAACAAGAATGGTTTGAGGCTACGGAAGAAAAAGAAAATCCATTACAAAAAATTTTAGACTGTGATAAAACCAAAGGGGAATTATCTCGCAAAGTAGTTGAAATGGAGAAAGCATGTGAAAAGATCAAAATTGAAGAACGAATTCTAAAATCTACAAACTCAGAACTTGAAGAAAAGATTGTGACTTTAGAAAAAGAAGTGGTTGATCTCCAGTCTACATTGTCAAGATTTGTTAAGGGCAAGCAAAATCTAGATAACTTGTTGGGAATCAAAATCAATTTTCAAAAGGAAGGTCTTGGATACACCCCCCAAAATAATAAATCGTTTGAGCATAAGATCACCACATCCCTTGTTCATGAGGAAGATAAAAACCATGCTTCATGTTCCAAAGCTGAACCAAAATATGTTCAACTCAAACCATGACAGTTTCAAAGAAAGTTTACACCTATTAATTGTTATCATTGTGGTAGATTTGGCCATGTTATTGTGAATTGCTGGTTTAGACAAAACCCACCAAGAAATCATGCCTTTTGGACCAAGAAGAGATATACCAAGAATTAGACTAACTCCTACGGACCCAAACTAGCTTGGGTACCAAAAATAATTGCATGAGAAATTTTCTTCTTGCAGATATGTCTTGAAGCCAGGGGGAGCAAATGGTACTTGGATAGCGGCTGTTCAAGGCATATGACAGGGGACAAGGAAGTGTTCTCTACACTGCAAGACAAGGATGGAGGTTCAGTTGTCTTTGGAGGTCAAGACAAAGGTAAAATCATTGGGATTGGCAACATTGGTAAGAATTCTGAAATTCTTATTGAAAATGTGCTTTTGGTGAAAGGTCTGAATCATAATTTGCTAAGCATAAGTCAATTGTGCGATAAGGGTTTCAAAGTTATTTTTGATGAAACTCACTACATTGTCTTGAACAAAAACACAAATGAGATCAAATTTCTTTGAAAAAGGAATAATAATATCTATACTGTTGATATTGATAATGTTTCGTGCGATGATCTCTGCTTGGTTGCGAACTATCATGAAAATGCATGGTTATGGCACCGAAGATTAGGTCATGCTAGTTTTGGAGTAATCTTTAAGCTGTCTAGACATGACTTGGTGAATGGACTGCCCAAATTGAAATTTGAAAGTGATAGGATCTATGAAGCTTATACAAAAGGCAAGCAAACACGAATTTTCTTCAAAAATAAAAACATTATTTCATCTACTAGGCCTTTGGAACTGTTGCATCTTGATCTTTTTGGCCCTACTAGAACATCTAGCCTAGGTGAAAAATCCTATGGCTTTGTGATTGTTGATGACTTTTCTAGATTCACATGGGTGTTATTTTTAGCTAATAAAAGTGATGCCCTGATGGAGTTTCAAGTGTTTTGCAGAAAAATTCAAAATGAAAAAGGTTACCTCATCACCACCATCCAGAGTGATCATAGTGGTGAATTTGAAAATCATGAATTCAGCATTTTCTGTGAACAGCAGGGGTACACACACAATTTTTCATCACCAAGGACGCCCCAGCAAAATGGAGTAGTGGAAAGGAAGAACAGAACATTAATAGACATGGCCCGGACCATGCTAAGTGAGAATTCCCTACCTAAATATTTTTGGGCTAAGGCGGTGAGTACAGCTTGCTACATCATCAACAGGGCAATGGTAAGGCCCATTCTGATGAAAACTCCATATGAGCTCTACAAGGATGAAGATCCTAAGAACTCAATGAGTGTCAAGGCTAAGGATGAACCATTGAAAGCAACCTCAAGCAATAGTGAAAAAGATGAAGATCCTACACTCGAGACACTACAAGAACCACAAGTGCAGCATCCTGACCTACCCAGCTCTTCCACATTTTTAAAGGATCATCCAGCTGTGAACGGCATAGGCAATCTGGAGGATGGGGTAAGAACTAGGTCCTCTCTAAGGCTAGTAGAAGAGGAAGACTTGATGGCCTTGCTGTCACAAGAAGAATCCAAGGACATTCTTGAAGCTCTTCAAAATGAATCCTGGATTCAGGCTATGCATGAAGAGCTGCACCAGTTTGAAAGAAACAAGGTGTGGACTCTCGTACCGCGTCCTAAGAACCATCCCACTATTGGAACCCGTTGGGATTTTAGAAACAAGTTGAATGATGTAGGATTGGTTGTTAGAAATAAGGCCCGGCTCGTACCCAAAGGGTATAGCCAGGAGATGGGAATTGATTTTGATGAGTCTTTTGCACCTGTTGCCAGACTTGAAGCAGTCTGAATCCTACTATCCTTTGCTTGCTCCTTGAACTTTAAATTATTTCAAATGGATGTTAAATCTACATTTCTCAATGGTTATATCAAAGAGGATGTGTTTGTAGAGCAGCCTCCAGGTTTTGAAGATTCTAAACATCCACGACATGTGTACAAGCTCCAAAAGGCCTTGTACAGACTAAAACAAGCACCAATGGTATGGTATGAAAGGCTTACCTCATTTCTGGTTGAAAATGGGTTCAAGAGAGGTAATGTTGATCAAACACTTTTCACAAGAAAATCAGGTAAGGATATTTTAGTAGTTCAAGTCTATGTGGATGCCATTATTTTTGGAGCTACTAACAATGTCTTATGCGATGAGTTTGCAAAGATTATGCAAGGAGAATTCGAGATGAGCTTAATGGGAGAGCTGACTTTCTTTCTTGGATTGCAGGTGAAGCAAACTTCTGAGGGGATTTTCATAAGTCAAGCAAAATACACAATGGAATTGTTGAAGAAATACGGGATGGCAGAAGCAAAACCTATATCAACTCCCATGGCCACCACCATAAAGTTGGATAAGGATGAAAATGGTAAAACAGTAGATTCCACACTGTTTCGAGGTATGATCGGATCACTATTGTACCTTACAACATGTCGCCCAGACATCCAATTCAGTGTATGCCTTTATGCCCGTTTTCAGTCATGCCCGAATGAATCTCATTTATCAGCTGTTAAACACATCTTTAGATATCTCATTGGCTCAGTTGACTTTGGCCTGTGGTTTCCTATCGACAGTTCCTTTGATTTAATTGCTTATATCGATGCGGATTATGCTGGGTGCATTGTAGATCGTAAAAGTATAAGTGGGTACTGTCAGTTTCTTAGCGGATGCCTAGTCTCATGGGCCTCCAAGAAACAACATTCAGTAGCTCTCTCAACGGCCAAGGCTGAATATGTAGCCGCCGGAAGTTGTGGAGCCCAAGTACTTTGGATCAAAAATCAACTGCTTGATTTAGATATTGAAATGTCATGTGTGCCAATTTCATGTGATAATACTAGTGCAATCAATCTGTCTAAAAATCATGTTCAACACTCCAGGACCAAGCATATAGATATTCATCATCACTTCCTGAGAGATTATGTAGGAAAAGGGGTCTTTGAATTGAACTTCATTGACACACACAATCAGCTAGCCGATATTTTCACCAAACCCCTGAACCAGGATCAATTTAATAAGATAAGAAGAGAACTTGGGATGTGCAAAGGTGAGAGCATACATGCATAGGTTTTCATTTGAGGTATAGGGTTGCATTTGTAGAAAAATCATGTGCATCAAGGGTAGAAAACATGCATATTGTTTCTATTTTTTTCCTTATTATGTGTTTTTACTCACCTTGTATGCTTGGATGTAACTACTTATATTCAGCCCTTCTTGAATAATACTTCTATGGCCAAATATTCCTTGACTACAAACATCTGTGGACTCAGTGTTGCTGGTACTAAAGGTACTAACTAGGGCAAATCAGAACCTTTTCTCTTATATACATCTTCATCTCCATAAACCTCCCATGTCATGTTGGTGGCCCCACTCAGGTAGTCCGTTGCCTATCCCCCAAATAATAAAAAAAGAGAAAAACAAAAAAAAGGGAAAGAAAAAGGAAAGAATCAAAAAAAAGAAAAAGAAAAAATTCAAAAATTGGGGATTTTGGTCCTGGCGGTCGACTGCCAGGCCCGTACCGGTCGACCACCGGCGGCGGACCGGCCCGACATATGGGTCAACCGACCAATCTTATATGGGTCCTTTCTCTCTCTTTCTCTCTATCTTTCACTTCCATTCACTCTCCACCACCTTGCCCTAACCCTAGCACTCCCTATCTCCACCACCCAAGCCCCCACAACACTCTCTTCCTCCACCTGCACACGACTCGGTCGTCCTGTCGTCTCTTCGGGACATCCTCCATACGATCGTTCGTGCGTCTCTAGAGATCCATCTCTGCTTCCATACTGTGGAAAGGTCGATCCAAGCCCTAGCAGTGCCCCTGTGCTCCATCCACGTTCCTGGGGTGGAGATCGATTGTTCAAGGGTTTTCTAGTGGGTCTTTCAAGGTCAGGATGCCGCTCAGACAGAGTTCTCGGCATTCTGCCCAAGGGCAAGCTAGCCGTCAACGGCCAGAGGCCCCGGCTCCTCCACCTCAGCCAGCTCCTCCTCTGCCTCGAGCACCTTTACCTCCACGTCCCATTATCGACCCTCGCTTGGTCGACTTCAACGAGGTGAATGAGCTCCTCCCGGATGTGTGCGCTCTTTTTGAGGTTCAAGAAGGTTGGATGGATTTTGTTACCCGGTATAATAGATATTATCCTCGGTTGGTGCAGCAGTTTTATAGGTATTTAGTTGTGAGGAATGAACAGTTATATACCACGGTTGAGGGTGTGGAGCTTCATATCACTCCGGAGTTATTTCAGCAGGCCCTAGGAGTATCCGCCATGGGTGCAGATAGGGTATATGGTTTTGGTGAAGTTCCAGCAACATTTTCTGTTATGACCAACTGTGAGTATGTGCACGGTGTGAGCAATTTGATCAAGCTGAATGCCAATCATTTTCCTCCACTGCAACGGGTCCTGCACCACATGTTTACATCATTGATTTATCCCAAAGTTGGCGGTCGGGATGAGGTTACAGAAGTTCAGAGATTCCTGTTCTATCATGTCATGAATGGAACTCAAATCAATATGGGTCGGCTCATGACAGATCTGATTAGCACCTGTCGTACCTACCTCCGGCGCTCTCTTCCATATGCTTCGCAATATACCGGTGTCTTCATTTATGCCGGGATTAATGTGGCAAATGAGCAGTTCATATATGTTAGGCAGGATGTTGTATACAACAAGCATAAAATTTTCACAGATTTTGGCTACTACTTTGGTCCCGACGGCGAGCTTGTACGGGACATTCCAGTTTATGGGGAAGATGAAATCAGTGAGGAAGAAGAAGGACCAGCACAGCAGCAAGGCGAAGGGGATATCCCCCCTCCAGTTCCAGCTGAGGAGCAGCCTCCCCCACCATCTCCTTATCACCAGGATTTTGAGATGCCTCCTCCACCTCAGTTTCACCATGGGGAATCTTCCACTCAGGGGGCCGGACAGCGCCCTTCGGTGGACTACGAGGCCCTTGACGGGCAGCTTACTGGCTTAGAGACTCGTGTGGATACCCTTGGGGATCGTCTCTCTATCCTTGGGGACACCATAGGCACTGCATTTGACACCATATCCGGGCGCATGGATACCTTCTCTACTGCCTTGGACTCTCTCTCTACTCAGATGGCCACTCTCACCACCCACATGACTTCCTTCCGAGAGGATTTAGCTGAGTCTGGATGATCCTTTAGCTTCATGCACCTCTCCTTTCTTGGCATGCGGCGCCAGGATGCGGCTCGTGATGAATCCATTGGTCATATTCTTGATCTTCTTCATACTCATGCACACCATCTTGGCGACATTCGTCGGCACCTTGGCCTTCCACCTACACCTCCCGCCGATCAGCCACCTCCTGAAGATGCTACATGAGGACTTGTTTTGCTTTCACATCTAGCTTGTTCTCTTTTGGTCAAGCGTTGCTTGAGTCCCTCCTTCGTCTATCCTACCCCTTTTTGCTGTTGACAAAGGAGGAGAAGTAGTAGGGCATGTTTATCTACTTATGTATGTCATTGTGTGGTTGTGTTTGCTTGCTTGCATGTCACATGTGAGGGCTGTCATAGTGTTAGTCTTTTGCTTAGTCTTTGGTATTAGAGTCGTGCATTCACTCTCGCACTAATGTACCTTGTAATGAAATGATGAATTGAAAGTATTGGTGTTTAAACTCAGATGGTTGGCATTTGTGTCTCATTTCATATTCTTGCTAGCAAATAAGTGGTTGGGTGGTATATGCTACTTTGTGTTGAACGGACTAGCATGTTGACCTTTCTAGCACTACGTCCAAATTGAATTTTATTAACTTGAACTTTGGTTTGAATGCCCTAGAGTTTTGTCATCATCAAAAAGGGGGAGATTGTTGTATATATATCTCGGTGTTTTTGATGATAACAAAACCGAGGACATATGGTTACTCACATGCTTGGAACTAATAACCTAAGTGTTTTTCATAAGCTTTCAAGGTCGGAACTCTTCATGTTTTTGCTTAAGGTTTTAGCATTCCAAATTGTTTTCTAAGAACTTGAATGAACTTGAAATAACTTTTAACCAATCGTTCAATTCATGCCTCGATCATATGGATACACTTTTCTGGGCTAAACTCTTCATTTTTCAGGCTTTTGACAGTCCGGTCGACCTCCAGCATCACCCCGGTTGACCTGGAATAACAGAATGGAATTTTCTACAGGCTATCTCAGTGGCGGTCGACCGCCCCTCAATCCCGGTCGACCGGATTTCCCAGGGACCAGCCTCCTACAGGTTTCTCAGTGGCGGTCGACCGCCAGCCCCGAGCTGCCCAATATTGTTGACTTTTTTTCACTTCGAGGGAAGCCCTTCCACTTGGTATTGTTTAATCCCTAAGCACTCAAACCCTCCAGAAATTGTGGATCTGGTCTGGGGGAGCCCATGGACCATTCAAAGCCTATAAAACTTATACAAGAGGGTTAAGAAAACCCTAATGCTCAAGGTGGATCAAAGAGGCTATCAAAGAGGAAGAGAAGGAAGCTAGCACTGTAGACGTGAACAATGATCCGAGAGGAGTTCTTCATTCTTCTTCATCCATTAAAGTGAAGATCAATCTAAGAGATCAAGCTGCATCCAAAGCATTCTTCATCCACTAAGGGGGAGCAAATCAAGATTCTTCTCTTGTGTTCTAAATTCATATTCTCTTGAGCTTCATTTATGGTTCTTGTAATCATTAAACTTTTCAGTGTGTGTGGATCTTCCAAGATCCATGTGTGTGTGTTTGTGTGTTCAATTCGTTGTAGTTGTGTGTGTGTTAAGGTGTTCTTGCACCTTCACGGAAGCTCTCTTTCCCAGTGTGTGTGTGTGTGCGTCTGATCTTGTAACACTTTACAAGATAGTGTGTGGATCCTCACTATCGGTGAGGGGTGGACGTAGGTTGCTGTTGGGCATCCGAACCACCTTAAAATTGCTGTCTCATTGTGGTTTGCTCCTTATCTCCTATCCCCTTTCTGTGCACCCTTGTGGATCCAGTTATTTTGAAACCATTAGATCTAGAATTTTTGTCCCCCCTTTCTCATAAATCCTTCGGTATATCAAAAGTTGGATTCGGACTGACAAGGTTACTCTCGCCAGAAAGATAACAGCTTGCGTGAGTGAATCTACGAATTTGTTGACTACGCCTAGTACCAAGGGCTATTGCAGTGTTGTTTTGATAAATCTAATTTTTTCTGATCTTGTTTTCCTGTGTCCCCACGTAATAATAAAATTGTTTTTATTTCGGCACAGATTTTGTTATCACCCAATTCACCCCCCCTCTTGGGTGCCATTTAATCTCGGGACTTCAATTGGTATCAGAGCTAAGGCTCTTTCTTTCACAGACCCAACGATCTAGAGTAAGATCCGGTTAAATGGCAAACAAGGGTATGATACCCGAGGGTCACTCCATCAACCGTCCTCCCTTCTTTGACGGTTCAAACTACTCGTACTGGAAAAATAGAATGCATGTGTTTCTGAGGGCTGAAGAGTATGAAGTTTGGAGAGTTGTGGACAAGGGCCCTCATAAACTCGGGGCTGATGAAGAAAAATGGACACCCGAGGAAATTAAGAAATGCACTGCTAATTTCAATGCCATGAATATTATGTAATGTGGTTTACACCCTAATGAATTCTCTTATGTTTCTATGTACAGCTCAGCCAAAGAAATGTGGGACAAGCTGCGACTCATATACGAGGGAAATTCAGAGGTCAAGGAAACCAAGGCAAATCTCCTAGTCACTAACTATGAGCTATTTAAGATGAAACCTGAAGAAACCATCTCTGAGATGTTTGCAAGGTTAACAGAGATCACAAATGGTCTCAAAAGTCTCGGGAAGGAATACTCAAATTCTGACCTTGTGAGGAAGGTGTTAAGGTCCCTACCGTCGGCTTGGCACACAAAGGCCACGGTAATTGAAGACTCACAGAACCTGTCAACTCTCACCTTGGACGAACTCATAGGGTCACTCATGACCTATGAGATAAATATAAAGAGGACAGTTGATGAAGACATCAAGAAGAAGAAGGTCATTGGATTGAAAGCTCATCACTCCGATGACGAATTTCAAGAAGGTGAATCAAGTGACGGAAGCAATGAAGAGGAAGAATTGGCAATGATAACTCGCCAAGTGAGGAAATTTCTAAGGAAGAAGAGAAACTTTCAAGAAAACTTCAGAAAGGGGCAAAGAAGGCCCACGCAAACTAAAGGCGAATCAAGCAAGCCAAGTAGCATCATATGCTACGAATGCAAGAAGCCTGGACACATGAGAGGTGAATGTCCGGATCTGAAAAAGAAATTCAAGAAGGAGAACTTCAAGAAATCCAAAGCCATGGTCGCCACTTGGAGTGACGAAGAAGATGAACCATCTGATGAAGAAATCCAAGAACTCGTTGAAAGCTTGTGCCTCATGGCACATGAAGATGAATCTACGGAGGTAAACTCTGACCCTGATTTCATCTCCAATGAACAATGGGAATCTGAATATGAAAAGTTGTACATTAACTACAAGAAAATCAGATCTGAAAATAAAACTCTCAAAAAGAAACTTGATGACTTGTCACATGAAGACATCTTTGTCAAATTTGAGAAACTGGAACAAGAATGGTTTGAGGCAACGGAAGAAAAAGAAAATCCATTACAAAAAATTTTAGACTGTGATAAAACCAAAGGGGAATTATCTCGCAAAGTAGTTGAAATGGAGAAAGCATGTGAAAAGATCAAAATTGAAGAACGAATTCTAAAATCTACAAACTCAGAACTTGAAGAAAAGATTGTGACTTTAGAAAAAGAAGTGGTTGATCTCCAGTCTACATTGTCAAGATTTGTTAAGGGCAAGCAAAATCTAGATAACTTGTTGGGAATCAAAATCAATTTTCAAAAGGAAGGTCTTGGATACACCCCCCAAAATAATAAATCGTTTGAGCATAAGATCACCACATCCCTTGTTCATGAGGAAGATAAAAACCATGCTTCATGTTCCAAAGCTGAACCAAAATATGTTCAACTCAAACCATGACAGTTTCAAAGAAAGTTTACACCTATTAATTGTTATCATTGTGGTAGATTTGGCCATGTTATTGTGAATTGCTGGTTTAGACAAAACCCACCAAGAAATCATGCTTTTTGGACCAAGAAGAGATATACCAAGAATTAGACTAACTCCTACGGACCCAAACTAGCTTGGGTACCAAAAATAATTGCATGAGAAATTTTCTTCTTGCAGATATGTCTTGAAGCCAGGGGGAGCAAATGGTACTTGGATAGCGGCTGTTCAAGGCATATGACAGGGGACAAGGAAGTGTTCTCTACACTGCAAGACAAGGATGGAGGTTCAGTTGTCTTTGGAGGTCAAGACAAAGGTAAAATCATTGGGATTGGCAACATTGGTAAGAATTCTGAAATTCTTATTGAAAATGTGCTTTTGGTGAAAGGTCTGAATCATAATTTGCTAAGCATAAGTCAATTGTGCGATAAGGGTTTCACAGTTATTTTTGATGAAACTCACTACATTGTCTTGAACAAAAACACAAATGAGATCAAATTTCTTTGAAAAATGAATAATAATATCTATACTGTTGATATTGATAATGTTTCGTGCGATGATCTCTGCTTGGTTGCGAACTATCATGAAAATGCATGGTTATGGCACCGAAGATTAGGTCATGCTAGTTTTGGAGTAATCTTTAAGCTGTCTAGACATGACTTGGTGAATGGACTGCCCAAATTGAAATTTGAAAGTGATAGGATCTATGAAGCTTATACAAAAGGCAAGCAAACACGAATTTTCTTCAAAAATAAAAACATTATTTCATCTACTAGGCCTTTGGAACTGTTGCATCTTGATCTTTTTGGCCCTACTAGAACATCTAGCCTAGGTGAAAAATCCTATGGCTTTGTGATTGTTGATGACTTTTCTAGATTCACATGGGTGTTATTTTTAGCTAATAAAAGTGATGCCCTGATGGAGTTTCAAGTGTTTTGCAGAAAAATTCAAAATGAAAAAGGTTACCTCATCACCACCATCCAGAGTGATCATAGTGGTGAATTTGAAAATCATGAATTCAGCATTTTCTGTGAAGAGCAGGGGTACACACACAATTTTTCATCACCAAGGACGCCCCAGCAAAATGGAGTAGTGGAAAGGAAGAACAGAACATTAATAGACATGGCCCGGACCATGCTAAGTGAGAATTCCCTACCTAAATATTTTTGGGCTAAGGCGGTGAGTACAGCTTGCTACATCATCAACAGGGCAATGGTAAGGCCCATTCTGATGAAAACTCCATATGAGCTCTACAAGGATGAAGATCCTAAGAACTCAATGAGTGTCAAGGCTAAGGATGAACCATTGAAAGCAACCTCAAGCAATAGTGAAAAAGATGAAGATCCTACACTCGAGACACTACAAGAACCACAAGTGCAGCATCCTGACCTACCCAGCTCTTCCACATTTTTAAAGGATCATCCAGCTGTGAACGGCATAGGCAATCTGGAGGATGGGGTAAGAACTAGGTCCTCTCTAAGGCTAGTAGAAGAGGAAGACTTGATGGCCTTGCTGTCACAAGAAGAATCCAAGGACATTCTTGAAGCTCTTCAAAATGAATCCTGGATTCAGGCTATGCATGAAGAGCTGCACCAGTTTGAAAGAAACAAGGTGTGGACTCTCGTACCGCGTCCTAAGAACCATCCCACTATTGGAACCCGTTGGGATTTTAGAAACAAGTTGAATGATGTAGGATTGGTTGTTAGAAATAAGGCCCGGCTCGTACCCAAAGGGTATAGCCAGGAGATGGGAATTGATTTTGATGAGTCTTTTGCACCTGTTGCCAGACTTGAAGCAGTCTGAATCCTACTATCCTTTGCTTGCTCCTTGAACTTTAAATTATTTCAAATGGATGTTAAATCTACATTTCTCAATGGTTATATCAAAGAGGATGTGTTTGTAGAGCAGCCTCCAGGTTTTGAAGATTCTAAACATCCACGACATGTGTACAAGCTCCAAAAGGCCTTGTACAGACTAAAACAAGCACCAATGGTATGGTATGAAAGGCTTACCTCATTTCTGGTTGAAAATGGGTTCAAGAGAGGTAATGTTGATCAAACACTTTTCACAAGAAAATCAGGTAAGGATATTTTAGTAGTTCAAGTCTATGTGGATGCCATTATTTTTGGAGCTACTAACAATGTCTTATGCGATGAGTTTGCAAAGATTATGCAAGGAGAATTCGAGATGAGCTTAATGGGAGAGCTGACTTTCTTTCTTGGATTGCAGGTGAAGCAAACTTCTGAGGGGATTTTCATAAGTCAAGCAAAATACACAATGGAATTGTTGAAGAAATACGGGATGGCAGAAGCAAAACCTATATCAACTCCCATGGCCACCACCACAAAGCTGGATAAGGATGAAAATGGTAAAACAGTAGATTCCACACTGTTTCGAGGTATGATCGGATCACTATTGTACCTTACAACATGTCGCCCAGACATCCAATTCAGTGTATGCCTTTATGCCCGTTTTCAGTCATGCCCGAATGAATCTCATTTATCAGCTGTTAAACACATCTTTAGATATCTCATTGGCTCAGTTGACTTTGGCCTGTGGTTTCCTATCGACAGTTCCTTTGATTTAATTGCTTATATCGATGCGGATTATGCTGGGTGCATTGTAGATCGTAAAAGTATAAGTGGGTACTGTCAGTTTCTTAGCGGATGCCTAGTCTCATGGGCCTCCAAGAAACAACATTCAGTAGCTCTCTCAACGGCCAAGGCTGAATATGTAGCCGCCGGAAGTTGTGGAGCCCAAGTACTTTGGATCAAAAATCAACTGCTTGATTTAGATATTGAAATGTCATGTGTGCCAATTTCATGTGATAATACTAGTGCAATCAATCTGTCTAAAAATCATGTTCAACACTCCAGGACCAAGCATATAGATATTCATCATCACTTCCTGAGAGATTATGTAGGAAAAGGGGTCTTTGAATTGAACTTCATTGACACACACAATCAGCTAGCCGATATTTTCACCAAACCCCTGAACCAGGATCAATTTAATAAGATAAGAAGAGAACTTGGGATGTGCAAAGGTGAGAGCATACATGCATAGGTTTTCATTTGAGGTATAGGGTTGCATTTGTAGAAAAATCATGTGCATCAAGGGTAGAAAACATGCATATTGTTTCTATTTTTTTCCTTATTATGTGTTTTTACTCACCTTGTATGCTTGGATGTAACTACTTATATTCAGCCCTTCTTGAATAATACTTCTATGGCCAAATATTCCTTGACTACAAACATCTGTGGATTCAGTGTTGCTGGTACTAAAGGTACTAACTAGGGCAAATCAGAACCTTTTCTCTTATATACATCTTCATCTCCATAAACCTCCCATGTCATGTTGGTGGCCCCACTTAGGTAGTCCGTTGCCTATCCCCCAAATAATAAAAAAAGAGAAAAACAAAAAAAAGGGAAAGAAAAAAGAAAGAATCAAAAAAAAGGAAAAGAAAAAATTCAAAAATTGGGGATTTTGGTCCTGGCGGTCGACTGCCAGGCCCGTGCCGGTCGACCACCGGCGGCGGACCGGCCCGACATAAGGGTCAACCGACCAATCTTATATGGGTCCTTTCTCTCTCTTTCTCTCTATCTTTCACTTCCATTCACTCTCCACCACCTTGCCCTAACCCTAGCACTCCCTATCTCCACCACCCAAGCCCCCACAACACTCTCTTCCTCCACCTGCACACGACTCGGTCATCCTGTCGTCTCTTCGGGACATCCTCCATACGTTCGTTCGTGCGTCTCTAGAGATCCATCTCTGCTTCCATACTGTGGAAAGGTCGATCCAAGCCCTAGCAGTGCCCCTGTGCTCCATCCACGTTCCTGGGGTGGAGATCGATTGTTCAAGGGTTTTCTAGTGGGTCTTTCAAGGTCAGGATGCCGCTCAGACAGAGTTCTCGGCATTCTGCCCAAGGGCAAGCTAGCCGTCAACGGCCAGAGGCCCCGGCTCCTCCACCTCAGCCAGCTCCTCCTCTGCCTCGAGCACCTTTACCTCCACGTCCCATTATCGACCCTCGCTTGGTCGACTTCAACGAGGTGAATGAGCTCCTCCCGGATGTGTGCGCTCTTTTTGAGGTTCAAGAAGGTTGGATGGATTTTGTTACCCGGTATAATAGATATTATCCTCGGTTGGTGCAGCAGTTTTATAGGTATTTAGTTGTGAGGAATGAACAGTTATATACCACGGTTGAGGGTGTGGAGCTTCATATCACTCCGGAGTTATTTCAGCAGGCCCTAGGAGTATCCGCCATGGGTGCAGATAGGGTATATGGTTTTGGTGAAGTTCCAGCAACATTTTCTGTTATGACCAACTGTGAGTATGTGCACGGTGTGAGCAATTTGATCAAGCTGAATGCCAATCATTTTCCTCCACTGCAACGGGTCCTGCACCACATGTTTACATCATTGATTTATCCCAAAGTTGGCGGTCGGGATGAGGTTACAGAAGTTCAGAGATTCCTGTTCTATCATGTCATGAATGGAACTCAAATCAATATGGGTCGGCTCATGACAGATCTGATTAGCACCTGTCGTACCTACCTCCGGCGCTCTCTTCCATATGCTTCGCAATATACCGGTGTCTTCATTTATGCCGGGATTAATGTGGCAAATGAGCAGTTCATATATGTTAGGCAGGATGTTGTATACAACAAGCATAAAATTTTCACAGATTTTGGCTACTACTTTGGTCCCGACGGCGAGCTTGTACGGGACATTCCAGTTTATGGGGAAGATGAAATCAGTGAGGAAGAAGAAGGACCAGCACAGCAGCAAGGCGAAGGGGATATCCCCCCTCCAGTTCCAGCTGAGGAGCAGCCTCCCCCACCATCTCCTTATCACCAGGATTTTGAGATGCCTCCTCCACCTCAGTTTCACCATGGGGAATCTTCCACTCAGGGGGCCGGACAGCGCCCTTCGGTGGACTACGAGGCCCTTGACGGGTAGCGTACTGGCTTAGAGACTCGTGTGGATACCCTTGGGGATCGTCTCTCTATCCTTGGGGACACCATAGGCACTGCATTTGACACCATATTCGGGCGCATGGATACCTTCTCTACTGCCTTGGACTCTCTCTCTACTCAGATGGCCACTCTCACCACCCACATGACTTCCTTCCGAGAGGATTTAGCTGAGTCTGGATGATCCTTTAGCTTCATGCACCTCTCCTTTCTTGGCATGCGGCGCCAGGATGCGGCTCGTGATGAATCCATTGGTCATATTCTTGATCTTCTTCATACTCATGCACACCATCTTGGCGACATTCGTCGGCACCTTGGCCTTCCACCTACACCTCCCGCCGATCAGCCACCTCCTGAAGATGCTACATGAGGACTTGTTTTGCTTTCACATCTAGCTTGTTCTCTTTTGGTCAAGCGTTGCTTGAGTCCCTCCTTCGTCTATCCTACCCCTTTTTGCTGTTGACAAAGGAGGAGAAGTAGTAGGGCATGTTTATCTACTTATGTATGTCGTTGTGTGGTTGTGTTTGCTTGCTTGCATGTCACATGTGAGGGCTGTCATAGTGTTAGTCTTTTGCTTAGTCTTTGGTATTAGAGTCGTGCATTCACTCTCGCACTAATGTACCTTGTAATGAAATGATGAATTGAAAGTATTGGTGTTTAAACTCAGATGGTTGGCATTTGTGTCTCATTTCATATTCTTGCTAGCAAATAAGTGGTTGGGTGGTATATGCTACTTTGTGTTGAACGGACTAGCATGTTGACCTTTCTAGCACTACGTCCAAATTGAATTTTATTAACTTGAACTTTGGTTTGAATGCCCTAGAGTTTTGTCATCATCAAAAAGGGGGAGATTGTTGTATATATATCTCGGTGTTTTTGATGATAACAAAACCGAGGACATATGGTTACTCACATGCTTGGAACTAATAACCTAAGTGTTTTTCATAAGCTTTCAAGGTCGGAACTCTTCATGTTTTTGCTTAAGGTTTTAGCATTCCAAATTGTTTTCTAAGAACTAGAATGAACTAGAAATAACTTTTAACCAATCGTTCAATTCATGCCTCGATCATATGGATACACTTTTCTGGGCTAAACTCTTCATTTTTCAGGCTTTTGACAGTCCGGTCGACCTCCAGCATCACCCCGGTTGACCTGGAATAACAGAATGGAATTTTCTACAGGCTATCTCAGTGGCGGTCGACCGCCCCTCAATCCCGGTCGACCGGATTTCCCAGGGACCAGCCTCCTACAGGTTTCTCAGTGGCGGTCGACCGCCAGCCCCGAGCTGCCCAATATTGTTGACTTTTTTTCACTTCGAGGGAAGCCCTTCCACTTGGTATTGTTTAATCCCTAAGCACTCAAACCCTCCAGAAATTGTGGATCTGGTCTGGGGGAGCCCATGGACCATTCAAAGCCTATAAAACTTATACAAGAGGGTTAAGAAAACCCTAATGCTCAAGGTGGATCAAAGAGGCTATCAAAGAGGAAGAGAAGGAAGCTAGCACTATAGACGTGAACAATGATCCGAGAGGAGTTCTTCATTCTTCTTCATCCATTAAAGTGAAGATCAATCTAAGAGATCAAGCTGCATGCAAAGCATTCTTCATCCACTAAGGGGGAGCAAATCAAGATTCTTCTCTTGTGTTCTAAATTCATATTTTCTCTTGAGCTTCATTTATGGTTCTTGTAATCATTAAACTTTTCAGTGTGTGTGGATCTTCCTAGATCCATGTGTGTGTGTTTGTGTGTTCAATTCGTTGTAGTTGTGTGTGTGTTAAGGTGTTCTTGCACCTTCGCGGAAGCTCTCTTTCCCAGTGTGTGTGTGTGTGCGTCTGATCTTGTAACACTTTACAAGATAGTGTGTGGATCCTCACTATCGGTAAGGGGTGGACGTAGGTTGCTGTTGGGCATCCGAACCACCTTAAAATTGCTGTCTCATTGTGGTTTGCTCCTTATCTCCTATCCCCTTTCTGTGCACCCTTGTGGATCCAGTTATTTTGAAACCGTTAGATCTAGAATTTTTGTCCCCCCTTTCTCATAAATCCTTCGGTATATCAAAAGTTGGATTCGGACTGACAAGGTTACTCTCGCCAGAAAGATAACAGCTTGCGTGAGTGAATCTACGAATTTGTTGACTACGCCTAGTACCAAGGGCTATTGCAGTGTTGTTTTGATAAATCTAGTTTTTCCTGATCTTGTTTTCCTGTGTCCCCACGTAATAATAAAATTGTTTTTATTTCGACAAAGATTTTGTTATCACCCAATTCACCCCCCCTCTTGGGTGCCATTTAATCTCGGGACTTCAGATACTTCTCTCTCAGTTTCTCCTTCATTTCTTCCCACGTGTTGATGCGCTCCTCTCATCTCCTTGATAGGAGATTCTCAACATTGCACCAGTAGGTCTTGGCTTGACCTAGGAGCTTCATCTTGGCAAAACTCACCCTTGTAGCAGGGGTCATGCGGTGATGCCAATCAAAATATTGGTCCATCCCAGTCTCCCAATCAAGATATGTGGCGGGATTTAGGGACCCATCAAAAATGGGAGCGTCTATCTTGACGTTCCTCAAGATGATCTCCTCATCTTCGTGGTCTCTTCCTCGAGGCGCACGATCATCTTGCTCTCTACCTCGAGGAGCCTGATTTAGGGGGGCTCAGTCTCGCTCTTCTCTATGGTTGGTGACGGGATCTTCGCGACCATTCATCCTTCCTTCTTCTCCCCTCACATGATCCTCTAAGGCTCGGATCTTGTCATCTAGCTCCACTCGCAATTGGCCTATAGATGCTTCAAATTGGGCCGTAAGATTCTGCTTGAGCTGGGCTAACAAGGCATTCACACTATCCTGAGCCATGGGTGTTTGTAGTGTTGAAACGCCCTCTAGACAGCCCGATGAATTCCTAGACCAATGTTGCATGCACGAGCTCGGACCTAAATGATGCAATCCTAGGACCGAAGATTAGCAAGCTCTAGACCTATTTGTTGGCTAATACTCAGAGGATCAGTTTGATTTTGCGAAAGGACCGGCTAGGTAGAGTTGCTCGCCCGTAGGTGAAGTAGTTGTGGAGCTACCTCTGACATTTACGGTGACCTAATGTGATAGTTCTAGGGCTTAAAGATATGCGCATACAAGCTCTCTGTCTCTCCGTCCACAGCGATGCACTCAGGAGACAGGTTGCATGGATAGGGCTCTCTCTTACTTCATCACACGACAATTGATAAAGATACTAAATAAGCAAGTAAATGGAGCACGCACCTAGCTAGACTGAAAAGTCTAGCTCTGACCGGAGATGAAGGCTAGTGGGGACGTGCGTGTCTACACGGCGTCGACGAAGCTTGAACGGTTACAACAAATTCACTCTACGCAGGGAGGGTGCAATTATTACAAAATCACTTAATTAAATTTCCCACGCAGGGGAATAAATTAATTCAGAATTTCTCCGCGCAGGGAGACTCATGGACAGTTACGCTCCGTAAATCACGGACTATCTGTCGACGACCAGGTGACCTGGGCGAGCCGCTGTAGTGGACTCGGGTGTCACAATTAGCAATTTATTTAAATGATAGTTGTATATATATATATATCTATATATATATGCTACTATTTCTTTTCTTAAATCTCCAACTACTTTTTTTATTTTTCAAACTTCTCCCGATTTTTTTTCTGACTATTCTCCAGGCGGGCGGGCAAGTCAACGCGTGCTTAACGCGGGTGGTCAGCCAAGGTGGGCGCACACGGGGCGGGGCGACCACGCAGAAGAGGGCGGCTGACCACACGGGCGAGGCCGGGCGCGGCCTGGGCGCTGGCGAGCTCGCGGGCGCTGGCGGAGCTGTCGCACGCGGCCGGAACTGGCACACGCGGGTAGGCACGGGCGCGGTCGCAGGCGAGCGGGCACGAGGGAGCAGGCGCATGGCGCGGGCGCAGGCCAGCGTAGGCCGGCGCGGTGCGACGAGCACGGGGCGGGGGCGATCGGGGGCGTGAGCGGGAACGAGTGTGAGCACGCGCTGGGCGACAGCCGGCGCAGGCGGGGTCGGGGGGGGGCAGACGTTGCGGCCGGGCAAATTTTTTGAAGGGGGGCACGTTCAACGATGCCCCCTGTGAACTATATATATATTTTTTTTCACTTCTCTCTCAACCGAGAGAGATCTCTTCTGCTATTTTTTTTCCAATTCTCTCACAACCGAGAGAGGAAAGGGTCTTTTTTTTATTTTACGTATCCAAGCCAACCACGTTGTGGAGGGAAACATCGAGGACGTCGGGGTTGACGGAGATGCCGTTGTTGAGCGCTGATACCAAATTTGACATGGCGCTGGCGTGGAAGAGATCGTCGGCACTCCGAGGGCACGGACGGGACGGTGGGTAGCACGGGAAGGGACGGTTAACTCCTGCCTCGCACAGCTCGGCCTCTTGCCGGACGGTCTCTCACCGGACAATCACTCAAATCTCACAAGGAGCTTGGAGGGAAGGGAAACAACAAGAGAGGAAGCTCTTCTACGTGCATAACCTTTTTATTCATTCAATCAATGAGAAAAGCAATACACTAGCCTCCTTTATGTAAGGATGGCCAAATTACACTAGGATAAAAATATCCTTAGACATTTAAACTAAGGACCTTCATATCCTTTGACTATTGGCCTAATAAAACAAAATACAATACAACTTTTGACTATTGGCCTAATAAAATAGGAGTTTTGACTAGTGGCCTAATAAGACAATACAACCACAATACAAATAAAATACATACAAATATAATACATAATCAGGACGCCGAGTCTCCGAGCCACAAGCTTGGTGGTGTCGGGGCGGTGCGGCGTCGACTCCATGTGACTGGTCTGGTGTCCCCACCATTCCTGTTCTCTACAGTTTTTATGCATTTATTCCCCTAGAATAGGATCTGCACACTAGACTTAGCTTCTGTCTGCAACAGACAAAAGGTGATCTTGCAGAGACCACTACTTGCAAGTAGCGGTCTTCGATCGACTGCTATCTAGTTTTTGTAACCAGGTTAAACCATGTTTAATCCCTATTACATCTGATAGTAATCATGTTATAAGTTTATGTTATTTCGTTATATTCATGGTTTCTGTCATATCATGATTTATGCTGGCATGTTTTAAAGTCTATTTTCATATATGTAGTTTCATGTCAAAACTCTATAATTTTGTATTTAAGGATTTTTCATGCAAGTTCCTACACATCGAATTGCGTTTTGGCACGTTCCCTTCTGACATTATTTCTATTTTATTACTTCACATATATCCCGTACTCCGGTATGACACCATTAGATCCCTTGCACTTGATAGGAACACCTCTTGGACTTGAGAGCCTCTCCGTCGGACATTCCTTCTGCCGGACTAGGTGATCTTGTTTCAAAGCATCCGTAAGTCTCCGCGAGTCTGGGATTCCCACTAGGACGTCGAGCTGGTTATATCCTAAAAACACAAAAGTTTATAAAGCACTTCGTGAACCTTACATTTTCTGTAAACTAACTTGAACGCGGCCATCAGGTGACCGCTACCTCCTGATAACGGCCCTGGCACGATCGCGTTCTTCCAGTTTATTCATTGCGTCGACATGTTCCTTATTCTGCGCTTATAGCAGTCTTGACTCGACCGCTACCTCGAAAAAATGGTCCCCCGGAGACCGCGTTCTGTCATCTTGCTGTCCAACCAGTGGTTTGACCCAAGGGTTGATTATACTTTATTCTCAGGTGATCTTTTGATTATCTGGAGTCCAACACCTTATTCAATAAGTTATTAATGAATGGGGGAACTATGGAAATGTACCGTTATGCTGCCGAAATTCCGCCGTAGCATAATGTCAAATTAATTCATCCTTGATCTCATGATTTCATTTTGGTACGTTCTTGCCTTGGTGTTGTTATCATGAAGACTATTGTTTGAACTTGACATTATTGGCCTTCTTTATTATTTCTCATGGAAGTAGCTTGATTTATAACTTGAAGATGCAAGGGCGGGCACGGACGGTGTCCAAGGGCTCCACGCTAGCCCCCTCGACAAGTGGTCGGAAACATACTATAAACCATGGAGTATGATGAACATTGGCGTCGCATTATGCTAGGAATACTTTTTTTATAAACGAGTGAAATCCACGAGGTATCATGCCTGATTATTACATGCTTGTTACATGACTTTCTAGTGCATAGCCTTTTAAGGTTATGAAAGTACATTCTCGTTACATGATAGTACATTCTCATTATTTAAAGGCCACATTATAATCTTACTTGATCATGTCCTCATATATCACATCTCTATAGTTCATACCATAGTACTTGTTGTTACTTTGGTTTTATCCGTGATTTATTGCATTTTCCTTTATCTTACCTTCTAGAGCAATAATGTTAATTACTTTAATATTGCCATCATGTTGATACGAAGATACATATTGGGCGAGTGCGCTCATTCTCTACTTTTCTAATCTTTTTCAGAAAACTCTAGCGGGTCGGATTCGGACTACTCAAGTGACGGATCTGAGAGCGATTAAAGTTCAAGAGAAGACTTCGAGAGTCATGAGTCCAGTTGTGTTAGTTAAAGTCATGTCTATGTAATTTTTCTTTTATTGAGTCTAGTGAGTTGCTATGTTGAAAAGTCATGTGTTGTTGTAAACGTTGATTATTATTCAATAAAGTGGAAGTTTTGAGTATATTACCTTGTTCATTCATTCTTCCATGTGGATGTGTTTAGCGCTCTGATTATATTACTAGCTTGAGACTTATTTGCCGACTGTTCAGGTTCCCGACTTAATTCCGCTGCATATTTCGGGGCATGACAGTTAAGTTGGTATCAAAGCCTAGGCTTATGTAAGTCCTAGGAAAATATCAAGTCATAGGGTAAATCCAAGGTTTAAGGACCCATACCTATAAACTAGGAAGAAATTCTTCAAACTCAAGTGAGAATGGGTAGAGCCCGGGATAAGATAGTTCTCTAGAAATTAATTTCTAGGTTGACCCTCATAAATTCAAAAGAAAGTAACTAGTTGTGTATTTTCTCAGGCACCTTACTTTTGAAATGGCCGCTAATCGTGCGAATTAGGAAGCAATGCAACAAACGGTTGCAGGTTTCACCCAGGCCCTGCAGACCATAGCTCAAGCTGGCGCACGCGCGGGCGCTGGTGATCTACACCGAAATTTTAGGAGCATGAATCCCCCACGGTTCTCGGGTTCGTCCAACTTGAATGAAGCAAAAAATTGGATAGATGAGATGGACCGTATCTTTAATGTCATGCAATGCACGGACCAGGAGAAGGTCCTACTTGCCACATTTCAACTTAATAAAGATGTACGTACATGGTGGAAGGCCACCTCGGCCCATCTTCACAATGCACAAATTACTTGGGAGGAGTTTCTTGAACTCTTCCGAGAGAAATATTTCTCAGAGCATGTCCGGGAAAGGAAGGTTGCGGAGTTTGCCTCTCTGAGGCAAGGTATGATGTCTGGAGCAGAGTATGAACTTCAATTTTCAAGGCTAGCACTGTATGCTCCACATCTAGTTGCTATGGAGCTCCTTAAAGCCAATCGCTTTATGGACGACTTGAGGCCGATTTTTGTTAAACAACTTGGTCCTCAAAATATCTGGGCCTATACGAAGATGGTCCATCGAGCGCATTTAGGTGAATGGACCTTGGAGAAGGTCGAGAAATACAACGGCAAAGGTGAAGAATCTAGTCGCAAGGACAGGAGAGGAAGGAAAGAGGAGAAATTCAACATCATGGGGTCTTATAAATCCCGTGACAACTAGAAGAGGTCCCGTAATGGGAATGGCAACAACCACAACAAGAACAAGAAATTTAAAGAGGAGGAGAAGCAAGTTATGATAGCTTGCCCGTTTTGTGAAAGGTTTGGTCATTTGGCCGAGGAATGCTGGAAGTGCCTCGATGCTTGTCTCCGATGTGGTAACCGGGAGCATCGCATGCCGGATTGCCCACTTATGAAAGATCAATATTCTAAAAATGATGGTGGACGTCGGTGGCAGGCTCGTCTAAATGCCATAATGGACGACGAAGCCCCAAAGGATGATGGTCCGATGGAAGGTACTGTCCAAATTTATTCACATCCTGCTTTTGTATTATTTGATATTGGTGCTTCTCATTCTTTTATCTCTACCGCTTTTGCTAAAACTCTACCAGTTTCACCGGTTCCTTTACCTTCGGACCTAGCTATTACTACACCTTTAGGTTCTGGACCAAACTTAAAATACACTACCCAAATAGTGAGGTAATGATAGAAGGCCATAACTGTAAGGACCCGAGAATCCGATCACCGGGAAGGCCCGATAACCTGAGACTCGTACAGTTCACAAAACATTATCTCTCTATATTTCTAGAGTGAGAGGCTCTGGTTCGAATTCTCCCGCGTTCTTGGCGTCTCTCCCTCCCAGCCGGCTATGGCCGGCGCGGCGGGGTTTCCCTCTGGTTCGATTATGCTGGGGGTTCCATCTGAGCAAGCAGGGGTCAGAGATCGATCAGGGGGCGGATCGTCCTCTTCTGGCGAAATCTTCCGGCGATCCTTTGCTCAAGTTATCATGGAGAAACCAAGGTCTGCATCTATTTCTATACCGATTAAGGAGCCTGCTTTCACCGATCAAGGAGAGCCAGCTGTACATTTCTCCAAGGCAGATTTACAAGCGTCTATACAGTTTCTTTCTTTTGCAATCGTGGCAAAGTGCTCATATGGTAGGCCTTCTTTTGCTGAAATAAAATCCAGTCTGGTGCAGCGATTGGCAATCTCTAATGGTTTTGTCATAAGCAAGTTAAATCCCAGACATCTTCTCATTAGATTTGACATAGAAGAGGATTTCCTGAAACTTCTCTTACAAAAAAATTTGTACATAAATGGTTTCCTATTTCGATTCTTTCGGTGGACTCCTGATTTTAATTTTGATGTGGATCCGCCGACCGTTCCGATTTGGATTGGATTTCCTACGCTCCCGGCTAATCTATACCATGAAGACTGCATGCGTTCCATTGCTGGAAATTTTGGTCCAGTTTTGCGAATACATGAAAAGTCTTTAGCCTTGACAGACACCTCAGAGGCCCTTATTTGTATAGAAATGGATATTCTAGCGCCGCGTCAGGAAAGATTGTGGATTGATCTTGATGGAAAAGGCTATTGGCAGAGTGTCAATTTTAACCGAGCACCAGAAATCTGTTCGTTTTGCCATATTGCTGAATATTGCAAGAAGAAGCTTGGGAAGGCAAGTCGACAGCCGATTATCACTAAGAACCTTACTCAGACCTTTAAGCCTCGGCCTATTGGTCTCCATGTTTCAGTCGAGAATCAGAATAAAGAATCAAATGGTTCTAAAAAGTCTCTAATAGCAGATCCACAACCTGTTCGACAAGTGGTCTTAGAGGTAAATAGATTTGCAGCATTACAAAATGTTGATGTGGTACCTAGAATTCACGCATCTGATTTTACCCAAGCAAGCAAGGAAGATGATCAGGAACAAGCCAGTAGAATAAATCAAATTTCCATCCAGTTAAAAGCCAATACCATATTTACAGAACCTGTACAGCCTAGAAAACCACTGGATGGGTGTGCACTAAATACTGAGGTAGATAAGCAAGTAATATCTGATGGAAAAGTTCAGAAGGTACCTAAGGAATCCCTGTTGTATCAGAAGGATATTTTAAATCATGAATGCACCAAGCCTCTTTTGGTTGAAGCCAAGAAGAATATAGACTCATCTGACAATTTTAGTTTCCCTGCTTTCGAATCCTCTCTATCAAGAATAGATTCTGAATGGCAAGGGGATTCTGAAAGGCCAGACATCCAGAAGCTTTCAGAAATTGGAACTTCTATTGCTGAAAGGGCTGAAAGTGATAATTCCCTAATGTAATTAGTTGAAGTAGGGAGGGAAGCCCATGCTGGACGAGCCCCTTCAAAAAAGGGGATTATTACACGATCTAGAGCTAGATCGGTTGAAGCTCAACCACAAGAATTCCAATGTTAAACACAACCCTTATTTGGAATATCAGAGGAGTAGGGAACCAAGGTTCTCGGAGATGTTTAAAGAAGCTGATCCAAATTCATAAAGTGGACCTAGTTGCTATTAGTGAGCCAATGCTGGATGCAGAGAAAGCTATGAAGCTTGGAAGGTTTATAAAATTGACAAAATTTGCTGTCAACTCCTTAACTGATTCTAAAATCTGGGTTTTTTGGCATGACAGCTTTAAGCTGGATGTTCTTGGCTCATCTGGCCAGCATATTACTTTGGCTTTAAATGAGGATAACAGACTTTCTAGTCTCTTTTCCTTTGTGTATGCTTCCTGTGATTCCCATCTTAGACTTGATTTGTTCAATGAGTTAGCTATTTTTGCTGGTACAGTGACTGTCCCTTGGATAATTGGAGGGGACTTTAACTGTGTTTTGAAGCCTTCAGAAAAGAAGGGAGGAATTTTTCCCTCAATGGCCATTATGGCTGAATTCAATGCCTTTGTTTGCTCAGCAGGGCTCATGGATGCAGGCTATGTTGGCGAATCAATGACTTGGAATAATAACCGAACTGGAGCTGCTAACATCAAAGCTAGACTGGACAGGGTCTTCATTAACATTGAATGTCAAAATGCTTTTCCCCAGCTGGTTGTGAAGCACTTAGCAAGAGGCCCTTCTGATCACACCCCTATGTTACTATCATCTCATAAGTCCTCCCATGGTCCTTCCAGGTTCATTTTCCAAAAGATGTGGTGTACTCATAATTCTTTCAATCAAGTAATAGCTGATGTTTGGAAGCAGTGTACTGTTCAACATCCACATGCTATGATTAGATTGTCTGCCAAGTTAAAGGCCGTGAAAATGTCTCTTAGCAAATGGAACAAGGAAATTTTCGGAGATGTGATAAAGAATGTTAGACTAGCTGAACAGGAAGCGGAAAAGAAACAAACATAATTTGATATAATTCCTTCAACTGAAAACAGATGCAAATTGAATGCTGCTATGGCGAATTTTCATCAGGCTTTGTATAGGGAAGAAATTTTCTGGCATCAAAAATCCCGCACAGATTGGATTGAAAGTGGGGATAGAAATACATCATACTATCACTCTCTTGCTCAACAAAATTATAGAAGAGGCTTTAGTAGTAGGTTAAAGCTGGATGACTCTGATATTTGGTGTGAAGACCAAGCTATTCTCTGCAGGCAGGCAAACCAGTATTTCCAGAAGCTTTTCTCTTCTGAAGACCATATTATGGATTGTTCTATAATAGATTGCATTCCTCAATTAATCACTAATGATCAGAATAGTCTCCTTTGCTCTATTCCTGAAGGTAATGAGATTAAAGAAGCAGTGTGGTCCCTAAAAGGATCTAGCACCCCTAGTCCGGATGGGTTTCCAGGAGAGTTTTATAAGCATGTATGGGACATTATAGGCCAAGATGTCATCTGTGCAGTGCAAAGTTTCTTTATGGGGTTTCCAATTCCTAGAGGTATGGCATCTTCCATAATTGCCCTAATCCCAAAAGTTCAAGTGCCTAAGTCCTTTAATGACTTTCGGCCAATAAGTCTTTGTAATTTCTCTTACAAAATTATCTCCTCAATCATTTCGAAGAGGCTTGCACCAATTCTGCCGAACATTATTTCCAAGGAACAAGGAGCTTTTGTCCAAGGTCGAAATATCTTGGACAATGTTGCTAGAGCAAGACAACTTATGAAAGATATTGATAGGAAAGTAAGGGGTCATAATGCCATTGTTAAGCTGGACATGGCCAAGGCCTATGACAGAATTGAGTGGGATTTTTTACTGGCAGCCCTAAGGAAATTTGGTTTCAATACTAGATTCACTTCTTACATTGGAATGATTTTAACTAACTGTTGGTTTTCAGTTAATTTCAATGGCAATATGGCAAGTTTCTTTAAATCTAGCAGAGGTATCAGACAAGGTGACCCTCTTGCCCCATATCTTTTTATTCTAGCCTCGGAAGTACTAAGCAGGGGGTTGACAGCTCAATTCCAATCAGGAGCCTTGAAGGGTTACAATGGGCCTAAAAATATTACCCAAATATCTCATCTGCTGTATGCGGATGACACACTTATTTTCTTGAATGCTAATAAACACAACATAGCAGCTCTACAGTAGTTTATTTCAAGATATGAGAATAGCTCAGGGCAGAAAATCAATGTTGGCAAGAGTAGCATTATTGTTTCAGACAAAGTCCCTCTATCAATAAAGCAATCCATACAACTGCAGACTGGTTTCAGAATTGTTTCTACTAGTTTTAGTTACCTTGGTATCCCAGTGAAGAATGGAAGATACACATGCCAGGATTTCAAATACATTGTGGATAGAGTTCAGCAGAAGTTAGAGGGATGGCAGTCCAAACTGCTCTCACAGGCTGGGAGGGCAATCCTCATCAACTCTGTACTCCGAAGCATTCCAATATACCTGGCATCTGTTTGCTTTTGTCCTAAGTCTATTATCAATGCCATTGACGGACTTTGTGCTAACTTTTATTGGCAGGGTTCTGAAATTCTGAGACGTCGCCATTGGATCTCCTGGCAAAAAATCCAAATGCCAAAACTGGAAGGGGGCCTTGGTATTAGAGATCTTAATCTCACCCAGTTGTCATTGGCCACTAAATGCCTATGGAGAATTATTCAGGGGTCTTCCCTTTGGTCTCAGTATGCCAGACAAAGGTTTGTTAAAACTAATTTTTTCGACTGCTCTACACCTTTTCCAGCTGGAATGTCTCATGGTATGTTTCAGCAAGCGAAGAAGTTAATCATAAATAATTCTAGATGGATAATTGGGGATGGAAAGGGAACAGACTTTTGGAAGGATAATTGGACTGGCAGGGGGCCGTTAATCAACAATATACCTTCAGGTAGTTTTAATAACATACAGAGGCAGCCTAAGCTAACTGTTAGAGAGGCTCTTCTTGATCCAAATCATCCAGCTTGGTCCCTACTCAGTAGTTCCTTACTTCTACCAAAAGTTCAGCTGAGAAATAGGCCAGATCATTGTATCTAGACTGGTATAGTAGGTGGTGACTTTAGTGTACAGTCTGTTAATAATCTGCTGAGACACAGAGGTGTACTAAGGCAGCCTTGGGCCAAGTTATGGCACTCTAGCATTTCTCCAAGGGCAACAAATTTCTTTTGGAAGCTGCTTCATAGAGCTGTTCCGGTTGATGGCAGAATTTCTGAGTGTGGTATTCCCTTAGTTTCTAAATGTTGTTGCTGCTTACTCCCTTCTCAGGAGGACTTAGATCACCTGTTCGTTAAAGGAGATCTAGCTTCTGCTTTATGGAAATGGGTCTCCCCCTTGATCAGTACTAAAATTAGTCTTAGTGAGCACATCACAATTCGTGGCTGGAATATTTTGACAGGCTCCAAGCTGCATTCAGCATTCAGCTATTCTGGTATGCATTGATGTGATCCTAATTGTATGGGAGATCTGGAAGGCAAGATGTTCTACCAGGTTTGAAAATGTGACCATCAACATTCCTAGTATCAAGAGGAAAGTGATGGCAGGCCTCTCTCAAGCCCTTGATAACCAATCCTTTCCAGTTAGTAGCTCAGCAGAGCAAGTTAAAGTTCTGAATCAGTTTCAACTGTTCCCGAAGATTATTTCAAGGAGGAGGCCAATGATTGTTTCATGCAGCCTAGCTCCTCTTCATTTTACTCTTCATGTAGATGGAGCTTCAAAAGGGAACCCGGGCAATTGTGGAGGTGGTGGTTGTGTTAGAGATTCAGCAGGAAATATGATCATTAGCTTTGCCTTTTATTATGGCTTTGGGAGTAGTTTTCTTGCAGAAGTAAGGGCTCTCTATGATGGGCTGTCAATAGTTAATAAAGGAGGACTGAAAGTATCTGCAATTTTTTCAGATTGTGCCTTTCTAGTGGAATCTATTCATAAGAAGAAAGTTCCTAGCTGGGCTGTCTATCCTTGGTGGAGTGAAATATTGGAACTTATATCATCAAGTGGTTGTCCGGTGAGACATGTTTATAGGGAAGGCAACCAGCTGGCTGATGCATTGGCCTCCTATGCTAGCTCTTGTCAGTCTAATTCAATCTTTACTCTTGTTAGTGAACTACCTAAAATGGTGAGGGGAGTTTATAGGATGGACAAAGGAGGCTTGCCTTCTTTTCGTTTTTGTAAATAGATTTCTTGGTATTTTTTCTTGCTTTGGCATCTTGTATAGTCAGGGGTATGCCCCAATGATCATGTACCTTTTTTTCAGAATATCTAATAAAATCTTAGGCCACAGTATCATCCTGGGGGAGTGAGAACATGTTCCCCTGCTGGGGGAATATGCACTTGACTAGTTGATGATTCTGAGGGCCGGTTATGACTAAAAAAAAAACTTGAGACTCGTACCGCCACCCACGAGTCCGAAGACTCGGAAGGGTTAGAAGGATGGTGCGGAGACTACACAAGTATCACAAGTAATTACAGAAATTAGACAGTTTATATAATTAAGTGGGAAAATAAACAACATTTTAATTAATACATGGTCCACATGATAACAATAAAATAGCAACAGTAGTCCACAACTAGTACAGAGACAAGAAAGAAAAGTACAGCTACACGGGGCATAACCCGGCTCTGACCTCTGGCACTAACGCTGGGCACCCGAACCACGCTGAGCCTAAGACGCGCTCCCCTGAAGCCGTGCCTCGCCTGAAACACGGTGAAAATACACAGGGAATGAGTCTCTGAATAAGACTCAGTAGGGATCACTCGAACCCTACCTCAGACACGGAGAAACCGCTACGCTAGCAGTAAGCGAGTACCTCAGAAAGAGAAAGCCCTGCAATCTACAAAACACCGCTTCCACGGCATGAAAATCGACACACGTGCCACGGCGAAGCGACCGAAACACCACGGCCAGCATGACAAAACCCGAAGGTCGAAGTCACAAGACTGATAGTCTGCCACTCCCGACTTGACAGGAGTACCACCCACTAGAAGCACAGTCGGTAGCGTCCCCTGACGTCTTATACCGCACTGCAGGTGAACTGCCTAGGGTGGTAGCACCTACCAGAGGCAAGGACACCGAACAAGAACCACAACGAGCGACTAGCTGGGGTCACGTCCATCGGCGTGGGTCTAACCGCCCCCAACTATGTGTGCACACACAGACCATGCGTCCTAGGTCTGGCCCTCTGACCGATTTTCCACCGTAGCCAGACTCTGGCTAACGACGAGGGGCCCGACGGAAACCAGTCCAAAACCGTCCTCAGGGTAGCCTCTCCACCATTCCCTGGTGGGACCACACGCGTGTAAGCAGCCTACGACTAGTGGAGTATCACTAAAGGAGTGGACTCTCAAGTCAACGGAAAATGAAGTCTGCATCCGACGACGTACGAGAACCGTCCCACGTACCGGTACCCTCGCGCGGTGACCACAGTCGGACAAGAAACGGGACTGCAGACCTCCCGGTGCAGCCCAGAGCCTGATGGTCTACCCTAGACGCGTCACAGGCTCTGACGGTCTAGGCTGGACTGTCACAGCAACCTGACGGCCCAACGCAAGCGCGTCACACTCTGGGTAAGAAACAACATGTAACGCACCTGCCCTGGTGCGTTACAGTCTATGACGAGCCTACCCTGGTGCGTCACAAGACTGTGAAAGCCAACTATAACGCGTGCCACTCGGTGCGTCACAGCATGTAACGGACCAACACTGGTGTGTTACAAGGCGTGGGATTCGTCAACTCTGATGCACCCACACAGGGGCGTCACAAGGATGTAACGCACCAAGCCTGGTGCGTCACGCGCCTGTGCCCCAACGGTCAGAAATCAACGGTCATGCCAACGGTCGGAACGTCCCTGACGGCCCAACCCAGGCGCGTCACACGCCTGTGGCGGTCTATCGAGGGACCGTCATAGCCCACAGACCCCCAGTTGTCAACATAGGGCTGTAACGCACCCACCTAGGCGCGTTACATGATGTGACGGTCACTGGAAGGACCGTCACACCCGCCCGAGGGCGAAACGATGGGAAAACGCCCAAAAAATTAAGCACGCCCCCATGCCTCCACCGGAGAGGGGGAAATCAAAGGGGAAGACCCCTGGGGAGCCCTAGCATGATACTAGGCCACCAAAACATAAAATCATGGGCTAAATCCATAGATCGGATTAGCTCTCCCCAAATCATGGAAAAACCCCAAACCCACTCAAAAGCACCCCTCTCGGCCTCCCCTCGGCCTACAAACCACGGGAACGAAAGGCGGGGAATTAGGGAACGTCACCCTACCTTAATGGAGCAAAAGCTCCGCCGAATCGTTTCCGAAATCGCAGAGAACGCTTTGAAAAACCCTCGTCCCTTCACGGTTCCCACAAGCTTTACGTCGCCACGATCGCCTCGCCGTCGCTCACATCGTCACGCCGTCGCCCCACGCCGTCACGCCGTCGCCCCACGCCGTCTGTAGCCGGAGGGGACGCCGCCGCGGTCGAACGGGAGAGAGAGAGTGGAAGGGGGCGGTGCTCACGGTGGGGAGAAAAGGAAGAAGAAGAAGAAGAAGAGGGTGGGGAAGAGAGAGAGAGAAAAAGAGTGGTATTGATAGAAAATACGTAAATTCTAAAAAATATTGAAAAATAGAAAATTACATTTTCGGGATCCTCGTAACGCACCGATCGCAACGGTACCACTCGTGCCCAGGTGAACGACCCGGTTCACCCGCAGCGAGGTTCCGAAGGAATTACCGAAACACACACCGAAAATCGGAAAACACACGCGGAAAAGCCGTGGAACGCTTCCGGGCCTCCGAAACAACTCCGGATCACACCGATCCGAACATGAAAGATGTCCAAAATGAAATTTTGGACACAACGGAGCCGGACACTCTGAGAAACCAGATCCGAGACCCATGAAGAAGGATCCGAAAGGTCCAGGATATTACAGCCCTCATCCCTTAAAGGAATTTCATCCTCGAAATTGAGAACAACCCAAGGGGAAAGAAGAGGAAGACTCACTCAAATAGGTAAGGGAACTGCTGACGCATCTCATCCTCACGCTCCCAAGAAGCCTCACCCCCAGAGTGCCGCTGCCACACCACCTTGACCAAGGGGATGACCTTGCTTCGTAGGCGCTGCTCTCGCCTATCAACAACGCGGACGGGAAACTCTGGAAGAGAAAGATTTGGAGTCACCTCTGGCCAAACAGAATCCTCAAGCACATGAGAATCATCAGGCATATACTTCTGCAACATCGAGACGTGAAACATGTCATGCACCAACGTCAACTCAGGAGGTAATTGCAACAGATAAGCTACCTCACCGATGCGCTCCACAATAAGGAAAGGACCAACATAGCGGGGACTCAGCTTCCCATGCTATCTAAAACGCATCACCCCCTTCATCGGAGAAACTCTCAAAAACACACGATCGCCAATGGCAAACGTGAGAGGCTGTCGCCTACGATCAGCATAGCTCTTCTGCCGACACTGGGCCGCCAACATGTTCTGGCGAACTAAGTGCACAACATTCACACACTGCAGCACCAACTCCGGTCCCATCAAAACACGCTCACCAACCTCGAACCAATCAAGTGGAGTCCGACACGGACGCCCATACAATGCCTCATAAGGAGCCATGCCAGGTAAACTCCACCAACGGCAGGTGGTGAATCCAACTCCCCTGCCACTCCAGGCAGCAGGATCTCAACATATCCTCCAAAGTCTGAATGCTCCTCTCTAACTGACCATCTGACTAAGGATGATATGCTGAGCTAAAAGTCAACTCCGTGCCAAGAGCTCGTTGGAAACTCCTTCATAATCTAGAAGTGAAGCGCGGATCCCGATCCGACACAATGGAGATGGGAATCCCATGCAACGGAACGATCTACTCCACATAAAGACGAGCTAACTTGGGCACACCCCAGCTAACTTTGACCGGTAACAACCGAGTCACCTTTGTCAGCCTATCCACCAGCAACCAAATGCTGTCCTACCCACTCGGAGACCTTGGCAATCCTACCACAAAATTCGTGGTCACGTGGTCCCATTTCCACGCGGGAACATCCAAGGGCTGGAGTGTACCTCTTGGTCGCTGATGCTCTACCTTCACCTGCTGACAGGTCAGGCACCTGGCCACAAATTCGGCAACATCTCTCTTCATGCCAGGCCACCAGAACTGCCTCCGCAAGTTCCGATACATCTTCGTCGCACCCGGGTGTACGGTGTACCTGCTCCCATGAGCCTCGCGTAACACCGCACGACGAACCTGCTCATCGGTTGGAACGTACACCCTACCATGAAATCTCACCGCACCGTCCTCGCCGAGCTCCACATCAGCCATGGCCAAAATCTGGGGCAACTCAGGGTCTGTATGCTGAGCCTCTATCACCTGACGGCGGATAGCAGGCGTGACAGTCAGACTCGCAAGCACTGCTATCCCTGGCTCCTGGGGAATCTTGAGCCTGAATGAAACTTTGGGCACTTATTCCCAGAGCCTCCACTTCCTCAACATCAAGACACTGACCGCGACCTTCCGACTCAAAGCATCGGCGATGACATTCATCCTGCCCGGCTGATAGGACAGGGTGAAGTCATAATCCATTATAAACTCCATTCAACGCCTCTGCCTGAGGTTAAGGTCCCTCTGGGTGAACACATACCTCAAACTATGATGGTCAGTGAACACCTCGAACCTCTCGCCGTACAGATAATGCCTCCAAATCTTCAGCGCGAAGATCACAGCCGCCAAGTCCAGGTCATGGGTAGGGTAGTTCTCCTCGTGGCGCTTCAGCTGCCGAGATGCATAGGCCACCACTCTACCATGATGCATCAACATAGCACCCAATCCGACCCCGGAAGCATCTGTACACACCATAAAACCTCCCGATCATGAAGGCAGAACCAACACCGGAGTCGAGGTGAGCAAGCTCTTCAGTTCCTTGAAACTCTGCTCACACTCATCAATCCAGACGAAAGGCACATCCTTCCGCGTAAGTCTGGTCATCGGGGCAGCAATGCGAGAAAAATCCTAGATAAACCGGCGATAATAGCCCGCAAGCCCCAAGAAACTCCGGATCTCCGTCACCGACCTCGGCCTCGGCCACTGCATTACTGCCTTGACCTTGGCGGGGTCCACAGAAATGCCATCACTAGAAATCACGTGCCCTAAAAAGTGCACCTCGGGAAGCCGGAACTCGCACTTACTGAGCATCACATACAACTGGTGATCTCGCAATGTCTGCAGCATCACACCCAAATGGTACGCGTGCTCCTCGGTAGACCGCGAATAAACAAGGATGTCGTCTACAGATACGACCATGAACTGGTCCAAGTACGTATGAAACACCCTCTGCATCAAGTCCATGAAGGCTGCGAGGGCATTGGTGAGCCCGAACGGCATCACCAGAAACTCATAATGCCCGTACCTCGTACTGAACGCAGTCTTCTCCACATTGGACTCACGAATCCTCATTTGATAGTAACCGGACAGCAAATCAATCCGTGAGAACACTCGGGCAGACTGAAGCTGGTCGAACAAATCATCAATCCGCGGCAACGGATACTTGTTCTTAATGGTTACCTTATTCAGCTGCCGGTAGTCAATGCACAACCGCAAGTTACCGACCTTCTTCTTCACGAACAACACTGGCGCACCCCAAAGGGAAAAGCTTGGACGAATGTACCCCTTGGCCAGCAACTCCTGCAACTGCGCCCGTAATTCCCTCAACTCAGCGGGGGCCATACGGTAGGGAGCCTTCGCCAAAGGTCCCGTACCCGGCACCACCTCGATAATGAAATCGATCTCCCGCTTGGGAGGCAACCCAGGTAAGTCCTCCTGAAAAATATCGAGAAACTCGCACACCACCGGAATGTCCTCGACATCCGGACACGGCTGGTCTACCAAGACCACAGAAGCGAGAAAACCCTGACAACCCGCATCAAGCAAACGATGAGCTCGAATCGTCGAATTAAGGAAACGGGAAGAGGAAGACCTGATACCTTGGAAATAGAAGGTGGGTCCACGTAGTCATCAAAAATAAACCCTCTTCGAGCCGCAATCCACCAACGCATGATGTGCCTCGAGCCAATCCATGCCCAAAATCACATCAAAGTCCTGAAGCGGTAACGCATAGAGCCTAGCCGGTAAACTCCGCCCTTCCACCCACACCGAACCTCATCGAAACAATACGGAGTGATCATAAAATCACCCGAGGGCAACTCCACTGCCAAATCGCAGGACAACTGGGTCACCGGCTCCTCGATACACAGTGCGAAATCCTCCGAAATAAACGAATGAGACGCGCCAGAATCAAACAAAACCCGAGCCGCACAACCGAAAATCTGAACAGTACCTTCCACGAGCTGCGACGCCAATGCCTCTGCCCTCGTCATATGTGTAATCTGGCCTCGAGCTCTCTGCCTGCCTCCCACACTCGCTGACCTGGGTAGCGGCAGATATTGTCCCTACTGCTGCTGTTGTGGCCTCTGCTGCTGGAGAACCTGCTGTTGCTGAGGAAACTGCTGCGGCTGCCTCTGAGGACAGTCACGCGCCATATGCCCTGGCTGGTCACACCGGAAACAAACTATCGGCGCCGTGCACTGCCTGTCTGGATGGAACTCGCTACACCATGGGCACGGTCCTCGCGATCCACCCACTGAACCCTGACGCTGGAAAGGAACCGGCTGCTATACACTGCCCGATGAAGCCTGCTGCTCATGGCCTCCCTTCTTCTTCTTTCGGAAATTCTTTCCGAAGAACTTCTTGATCTTCGTGCCAAAAGACACCGATCATGTCACTGACGCTACCAGCGCCGACGCTCCTGAACCACCCGACGCATGCTGGAAGGAACCCTGCTGCTGGGTAGCCGACGACTGGCTACGACCTGACAAAGACTACCCCTGGCTAATCGGTCCCCGAGTCCTCTGCATATCCATTTCCAAGGAAGTCGCGACATGAGACGCTGTCTCCAGATCAGTGGCAGCGTTCGCGATTAAATGGTGTCTCAACTCCTGCCTCAAGCCCTGAATGAACTATGCGGTCTTCACCCTCTCATGCTCCATGATATGGGGTGCATACCGACCCAGCTCAACAAATCGAGCCCTGTACTGCAACACGGACATGTCACCCTGGACCAGCTCTAAAAACTCACGCATCCGCTGCGTAGCAATAAACTCTGGACAGTATGTATGCTCGAAAGCACTGACAAAGTCGCTCCACGGAATCTGCTCAAGGGGACGCGACTGAAAAGACGTCTTCCACTCGGAAGACCACCACGCTCGAGCCGTACCCTGCAACTGGCTATAGGCCAACATCACCCTGTCCTCTGTAGTACATCACGCGGAACTGAACACCCACTCCATCTCGTCGAGCCGATCTCGAGCCGCATCAGGGTATGGCTGACCGCCATAGTAAGGTGGATGAAACTATAAGAAATCCCTCACTGCTCGACCTAGCCCACCCCTGGTCGACGAGCCCTCACCACCTTCTCCGCCGAACTACTACGACATAAGCTGGTACATGCCACGAAAGAAATCCTCAGCCCCCGGAAGCCTCGTAGTATCCACTGCCTCGGTGGCCGCAAGTGGCACTCTACTCTGCTCCTCCTGCTCCTGCTAAACCTCCTGCTGGATCTCCTGACCTCCAGCCGACTGCCCCTACTGAGAGCGAGTGCTCCGCCTCGGCGCCATGCTCGCTCCTGAAGCAAAAGACATAAAACACGGAAACAGCAAGGTCAAGAAAAATGCACGATGCCCGATGCCAGTGTCGACTGTACATCATTGATGTGGACAAGTGGACCACTACAATTACTTATGATTCTCGTATAGCTCCACAACCGCACTCTGATACCAGCTGTAACGACTCGAGAATCCAATCACCGGGAAGGCCCGATAACCCGAGACTCGTACCGCCACCCACGAGTCTGAAGACTCGGAAGGGTTAGAAGGATGGTGCGGAGACTACACAAGTATCACAAGTAATTGCAGAAATTAGACAGTTTATATAATTAAGTGAGAAAATAAACAACATTTTAATTAATACATGGTCCACAAGATAACAATAAAATAGCAACAGTAGTCCATAATTAGTACATAGACAAGAAAGAAAAGTACAGCTACACGGGGCATACCCCGGCTCTGACCTCTGGCACTAACATTGGGCACCCGAACCACGCTGAGCCTCAGACGAGCTCCCCTGAAGCCGTACCTCGCCTGAAACACGGTGAAAACACGCAGGGAATGAGTCTCAGAACAAGACTCAGTAGGGATCACTCGAACCCTACCTCGCACACGGAGAAACCGCTACGCTAGCAGTAAGCGAGTACCTCAGAAAGAGAAAGCCCTGCAATCTACAAAACTCCGCTCCCATGGCACGAAAACTGACACACGTGCCACGGCGAAGCGACCGAAACGCCACGGCCAGCATGACAAAACCTGAAGGTCGAAGTCATAAGACTGACAGTCTGCCACTTCCGACTTGACAGGAGTACCTCCCACTAGAAGCACAGTCGGTAGCGTCCCCAGACGTCTTACACCGCACCGCAGGTGAACTGCCTTGTGTGGTAGCACCTACCAGAGGCACGGACACCGAACAAGAACCACAACGAGCGACTAGCTGGGGTCACGCCCGTCGGTGTTGGTCCAACCGCCCCCAAGTACGTGTGCACACACAGACCATGCATCCTAGGTCTGGCCCTCTGACCGGTTTTCCCCCGTAGCCAGACTCTGGCTAATGACGAGGGACCCGACGGAAACCAGTCCAAAACCATCCTCAGGGTAGCCTCTCCACCACTCCTTGGTGGGACCACACGCGTGTAAGCAGCCTACGACTAGTGGAGTGTCGCTAAAGGAGTAGACTCTCAAGTCAACGGAAAATGACGTCCGCATCCGACGACGTACGGGAACCGTCCCACGTACCGGTACCGTCGCACGGTGACCACGGTCGGACAAGAAACGGGACTGCAGACCTCCCAGTGTGGCCCAGAGCCTGATGGTCTACCCTAGACGCGTCACAGGCTATGACGGTCTAGGATGGACCGTCACAGCAACCTGATGGCCCAACGCAGGCGCGTCACACTCTGGGTGGGAAACAACGTGTAACGCACCTACCCTGGTGCGTTACAGTCTGTGACGCGCCTACCCTAGTGCGTCACAAGACTGTGAAAGCCAGCTGTAACGCGTGCCACTCGGTGCGTCACAGCATGTAATGGACCAACACTGGTGCGTTACAAGGCGTGGGGTTTGTCAACTTTGACGCACCCACACAGGGGCGTCACAAGGATGTAACGCACCAAGCCTGGTGCGTCACGCGCCTGTGCCCCAACGGTCAGAAATCAACGGTCATGCCAACGGTCAGAACGTCTCTGACGGCCCAACCCAGGCGCGTCACACGCCTGTGGCGGTCTATCGAGGGGCCGTCACAGCCCACAGACCCTTAGTTGGCAACACAGGGCTGTAACGCACCCACCTAGGCGCGTTACATGATGTGACGGTCACTGGAAGGACCGTCACACCCGCCCGAGGGTGAAACGACGGGAAAATGACCAAAAAATTAACCACGCCCCCATGCCTCCACTGGAGAGGGGGAAATCAAAGGGGAAGACCCCTGGGGACCCCTAGCATGATACTAGGCCACCAAAACACAAAATCGTGGGCTAAATCCATAGATCGGGCGAGCTCTCCCCAAATCATGGAAAAACCCCAAACCCACTCAAAAGCACCCCTCTCGGCCTCCCCTCGGCCTACAAATCACGGGAACGAAAGGCGGGGAACTAGGGAACGTCACCCTACCTTAATGGAGAAAAAGCTCCGCCGAATCGTTGCCGAAATCTTAGAGAATTCTTTGAAAAACCCTCGTCCCTTCACGGTTCCCACAAGCTTTACGCCGCCACGATCGCCTCGCCGTCGCTCACGTCGTCACGCCGTCGCCCCACGCCGTCTGTAGCCGGAGGGGACGCCGCCGCGGTCGAACGGGAGAGAGAGAGAGGAAGGGGGCGGTGCTCACGGTGGGGAGAAAAGGAAGAAGAAGAAGAAGAAGAAGAGGGTGGGGAAGAGAGAGAGAAGAAGAGAGGTATTTATAGAAAATCCAGAAATTCCAGAAAATATCAAAAAATAGAAAATTACATTTCTGGGATCCTCGGAACGCACCGATCGTAACGGTACCACTCGTGCCCAGGTAAACGACCCAGTTCACCCGTAGCGAGGTTCCGAAGGAATTACCGATACACACACCGGAAATCAGAAAACACATGCGAAAAAGCCGCGGAACGCTTCCGGGCCTCCGAAATAACTCCGGATCGCGCTGATCCGAACACGAAAGATGTCCGAAACAAAATTTCGGACACAACGGAGTCGGACACTCCGAGAAACAAGTTCCAGGACCCACGAAGAAGGATCCGAAAGGTCCGAGATATTATAATAACCTCCATGTAAATCTCGTATGCCTTGACATGGAAGGTTACGATGCCATCTTAGGTGTAGATTGTCTATGTGACCACTATGCCAACATTAATTGTCACAATAGGCGGATTTCCTTCCACAAACCGGATATTCCAAGATTCTCTTTCCTTGGCATTAAATATAGAAAGCATCACATCCTGATTTCCTCCCTTCACGCCTGCAAACTTATCTTCCAAGGTTGTGAAGCTTTTCTTGCTTCCGTAATCATCACCGAGTGCAAGGAAATTACTCTTGAAGAAATCCCTATCGTAAGAGAATTCCCTGATGTCTTCCCTTCCGAATTACCCGATTTACCACCCACAAGGGAAGTAAACTTTTCCATTGAACTTATCCCTAGAGAAGCACCTATTTCAAAAGCTCCTTATAGAATGTCCCCCACGGAACTTTAGGAGTTGAAAAAGCAATTTTAAGAGTTGTTGGAGAAAGGCTTTATTCGACCCAGCACATCCCCTTGGGGTGCGCCAGTTCTATTTGTCAGGAAGAAGGATGAATAGCTCAGACTATGTATCGACTACCGGCAGTTAAATCAACTCACCATCAAGAATAAATATCCACTGCCACGTATTGACGAACTATTCGATCAGATTTCTGGTGCGGAATATTTCTCAAAAATAGAACTCAGGTCTGGCTACCATCAACTGCGGATCCAAGATGAAGATATTCACAAGACTGCTTTCCGTAGCAGATATGGGCATTATGAGTTCGTGGCTATGCCGTTTGGGTTAACCAATGCCCCTGCAGCTTTTATGCAACTTATGAATAATATCTTCAGGCCTTATTTGGACCAATTTGTGGTCGTTTTCATTGATGACATTCTTATATATTCCAAGACCCGAGAAGAGCATGAAGAACACTTGAGGATAGCTTTGTAAATATTAAGAGAGCATCAACTCTATGCGAAGCTCAATAAATGTGAGTTCTGGCTAAAGGAAGTCTCATTCCTTGGCCACATTATTTTAAAGGAAGATATTGTTGTGGATCCTTCTGAGGTCGAAACTGTCAAGAATTGGAGCTGACCAACAACTGTATCCGAAATTAGGAGTTTTCTTGGGTTGGCTGGCTGGTACCGATGGTTCATAAAAGATTTCTCTAAGATCGCCGTACCTCTGACCAGGCTTACAAGAAAAGAAAATCTTTTTATATGGTCAAAGGATTGTGAAGAGAGTTTCTTGACTCTCAAGGAACATCTTACCACGGCACCTGTATTAGCACTGCCCGTTGAAGGTGGTGGTTTTGAAGTCTATACCGATGCATCAGGCATTGGCCTTGGTTGTGTCTTAATGCAGCATGGTAGAGTTATTTGCTACGCTTTGAGGCAATTGAAGCGTCACGAGGAGAACTACCCAGTTCATGATCTAGAATTAGCTGTTGTTATCTTAGCCTTGAAAATATGACGACATTACCTTTATGGGGATAAATTCACTATATTCTTAGACCACAAAAGTCTGAAATATCTCTTCTCCCAGAAGGATTTAAACATGAGACAAAGAAGATGGCAGGAATATTTAAAGGACTTCGACTTTTCTATTCAATACCACCCTGGCAAGGCAAATGCTGTAGCAGATGCTCTCAGCAAGAAACCACTGGCAACATTATCAAGTCTCAAGAGAGGTATAACCAGCCTTATAGAAGATTTTGCTCAGCTAAATCTAGATAATGACACGGAGAACGAGAGGTGTATTATCACCAACATCAGGTCACAACCTACATTAATAGAAGATCTAGTCAAAATTCAGGAGAATGACCCTATACTGGTGGAGATCAAAGCTAATATTTATCAATGACCAGATTTCTCCGTCACGACTAATGGAAGATTACTATTCTGAGGTTGGATCCGTATGCCAGATCATGAGGAGACGAAGAAGCTAATTATGGAAGAAGCCCACAAAATGAGATATGCTATTCACCCTAGTGCTACCAAGATGTATCAAGACCATAAAAGAAATTTACGGTGGCCCAACATGAAGAGAGAAATGATGGACTTTGTATCTCGCTGCCTCACTTGCCAACAAGTTAAGGCGGAACATCAAAAGTCCGCTAGAAAGTTACATCCCTTGGAGATTCCTGAGTGAAAATGAGAGAGTATAGGGATGGATTTTATCATGGGTTTGCCGAAGACAAGAGGTGGACATGATGGTATTTAGGTGATCATAGACCGATTGACAAAATTTGCACATTTTCTACCTATTAAAAGTCGATGGTCTGTGGATATTCTAGCAGCCTTATACATAAAGGAGATTGTTAAATTACATGGTGTCCCCATCATAATTATGTCTGATCGAGACCTTAGCTTCATATCATAATTCTGGAAGGGTCTACAACATTCCTTAGGGATCGGTTAAATTTCAGCACTGCTTTTCATCCACAAATAGATGGTCAAACTGAAAGAACAAGCCAAGTGATAGAAGATATGCTTAGGGCAGGTGCTATTGATTTTGGTGGAAGTTGGCATGACCACTTGCCTCTAGTTGAATTTACCTACAACAATAGCCATCAAGCTAGTATACAAATGGCACCGTTCGAGGTATTGTATGGAAGGAGTTGCCGTTCACCAATTTGCTGGAATGAAGTTGGGGAAAAATAACTTCTAGGCCCGGAACTTATTAGAGATACAACTGAGAAGATTAAATTGATCAGGGAAAGACTCCAGGTGGCTCAATCAAGGCAAAAAATATATGCGGATACAAGAAGAAGGGACCTGAAATTTCAAGTGGGAGACCATGTGTTTCTCAAGGTTTCCCCAGGTCGTGGAATTAGAAGATTCGGCATCAAGGGCAAGCTTACTCTGAGATTTATTGGCCCTTTTAAAATTCTTGAAAGGATTGGTGAGGTCCCTTATCGGATAGCTTTGCCGCCACAATTATCTGGAGTTCATGATGTGTTCCATGTCTCGATGCTTAAAAGGTACGTTCATGACCCATCTCATGTCATCAGTTAGGACGATCTTGTAATACAAAAGGACCTAACATACGAGCAAATGTCACTCAAAATACTGGATCGAGAAGTACGTCAGCTTCGGATGAGAACCATTCCCATGGTAAAAGTCCGGTGGAATAAAATTCTAGACTAAGAAGCAACATGGGCGATGGAGGAAGCTATGCGCAAGAGGTTTCCAGAGCTATTTGATTGTAAGTAAAATGCACTCTCCACATATCCCATACAATGAATTTGGGGACCAAATTCTTCTTAAGTGGGGGAGGGTGTAGCACTCTGAAAATTTATGTAGATTTTTTAAGAATTAAATAGAATTAATTAAGCTTAAAATAAGATAAATATTGATTTAATGGCTTATTTACCATTTATTAGAGGCTCAATTACTTGTAGACCACCAGGACCATTTAAAATGGGCCCATAGACCAAATTCTATGATTTTTAGGCCCAAGCCCAGCCCTAGAGACGTATTAGGTTAATTTCCCTATTTTGACTAGACAAATAGGGATAATTAAGAGAGGAATTAGACTCAAATTCAAATTTCCAACGCCCTGGCAAGACACAATCGGTCGCATTATCGCAACCTGCTAGTAGCGGTCCAGGGACGACCGCTACCTTGTTCCATACACGAAAAGTGAAGAACCACGGAAAGATCAAATTTTTATCCTCCCAAATTGCCAGGGATCGATGTGATCTGGCATGGGAACCTATCAAGGACTCTTAGGGATCGATTCTAACCCCAATAAGGACTCCTAGATCGATCAAATCTCTCAACCGTAGGCCAAACTCTATAAATAGGCCCTAGATTCATCCTGCACAAACCCTAATTTTGGATCGCGTAGTTCGAAGGTAAGGCATCGTCTTCTCAGGTACTTCGTTAAGGGTTATTTGTTCCCTTTAGTGTCTTATAACCCTCTACAAATTTTTGTGTTAGGAGGTCAAGCATCTAAGGAGTTAGAGCATCTGGAAGTCGTCGTTTCTACGTAGGAGCACAGGAACTAGCACCCTCTTCCGGCGAGAAATCGTCTGATTAGGAGCAACCCCAGAGCTAGGTTATCTCATGTTGGCTTAAACATCAAGCTAGGAACAAAAGCCCTCTATTACCTCGTGATTTCATGCACTATACATGAAGTATTTAATATTTTTCTATGGCTGTGCAATCATGTTTTTCACTACCTGCTAGCCCTGCACTCTTAATTAAAAGATAAGATCTTTAATGCAATTCATGCCTTTTCATTCCATAAACTCGTCCTAAGCATGCTATTCTATGTTATCTTCATGTTCTATACAGTTTTCATGCATTTATTGCCCTAGAATAGGCTCTACATGTTGGACTTAGCTTCTGTCTGCAACAGACAGAAGGCGGTCTTACAAAGACCACTACTTGCAAGTAGCGGTCTTCGATCGACCGCTATCTGGTTTCTGTAACCAGGTTAAACCATGTTCAATCCCTATTACATCTGATAGTAATCATGTTATAAGTTTATGTTATTTCGTTATATTCATGGTTTCTGTCATATCATGATTCATGTTGGCTGATAAGTGCGTATTTTTGTACATTATTCATGTCACACTCATTATTTATAGGCTTAAATATAATTAATTATGCAAGTTTTTCATGTTAATCTCAGTCCTACATAAACTTGAGATCTTTCGATAATTAATAATCTATGGGACTTGAGATATATAAAAATTGCATGGTTAATATTCATATGCTGGAGGGACTTAATTATATTTTTTTTACATTTAAACAAACTTTGATCAAAGTCTCTCTTTTGTGAACACTGTCCTTCCTTTGCTACGGCGAGACGGTGAGCTAGCCTTCGCCTGCTCACGGGAGAGCCCCACGACAGCAACCGACTGAGCTGTGGAGGAAGACGGTGACACGTGCAGGAGGGTCGGCGGCCATGTTTGTGTATCGAAAGGCCGAAGAGCAAGAAGAAGCCGGCATGGGCCCCATCACGTCCGCCGTCAGCCATGCCCATGCACACCTCATCTCACCCTTTCTGATGCGGGATGAGACACGGACACGACAAGCTCGTGATTGCCCCTTAACGAGGGAAGCGTCAGACGTGCACGGTTGAGAAACCGGCGAGAGCTAGGGTGGTCAATTCACACTTTCGTGCTCGGATCGGGTCACGGGACGGTCTCGCTCACTCTCTCGTAGCAGCGGTGATATGAAATTATAGCGAGCTAGGTCCTAAAACATGCTCTCTAGCAGTGGCATAAACAAGCATATATGGAAATAAGCGAAATGTCAAGCAAGGAGCGAATACGATACCTCCACGCGCTCGGCGTGGGGACGACGGACCCGGCCGAAGTCGTACTCCCGGGACAGTTAATACATAAAGATTACAGCAATGAGTTACAGCCCACTCCACGCAGGGAGGTAAAGGGTGACACAATGGGGTCCGGAGGACCGATTTCGGGTTGACGGGCGGCTTCTCGCGTAGCTTCGGCAGCACTCGAACTTGTGGCTGTGGGGCCCACGCGCTGTCCGGAGGGGCCGTGTGGGACCCGGGTGGCACCGCTGTGGTGATGGATGCCTGGATGAGCGCTCCCTGGAGTGGAGGCGTGCTGGTTCGCCAGCCGGAGGCTGGGCGGCTCCGATCGGCACCGGTCGGAACAACCGGCCACGGATCTGCAACTTCTGGTTTCAGCGCGCGTCCCGGCGAGAACGGACGTTGTGATCAGCCCCGATGTCAGATCGACACGAAACTTACGCCGTTGGAAGCTAACTTCAAATACTTTAATCTAGGCTTAAAGATCTAGTCTGGATCTGCACGGATTTAGGCTTTAATGAATTGTTGAGTTGCTGTTGTACAGTGACAGGGCTCTCAGATCTGCAGAGACTTGTCTAAGAACTGCCTTTGATCGATATGTGAACGTCCGAATCTGAAGTGATGGTCTTCAGAAAAGTTGTAGGAAATCGCGCTAGGGAAAACGGCAAAACTAGTTTGAGACGTTTGGATGTGGCTACGAATTGATAGTATTTTTGCACTAACAGTGGGTTAGATCTGGAAATGGGCTGAAAGCACTGTAGCTGAGATAGAACATAATTTTAAAAATGGATAGTGGGCGGATCAAAAATCAAGAAAAATGGTGCATGTAGCGGGATTATGGACAGAACTCCCAGTAAAATTGGGAGGGTTGGTAAAAATCAAAAAGAGGGTCGGAGGTGAGAAACACAGGGCTGCTGTCACTGTAGACAGAGACAAAACAGATCTGGGAATGAAAGAGATGCACGTAAAATGGAAAATAATAAACGAGGGATTTTGGACGTGAAATGTTTTGTGGAGATGGGAATATCAAGATAGGAACAACCTCTGAAAATTTCAGATCAAGAGGATGTCCGGAGTTGATAGAAGGAATTCCGAGAAGAAGCTTCTGTCAGGATGGACAAACACCGAAGTTCGACTTCGCGGCGGCTCGAAGGCGGCACGAACGGCGGCGGCGGCACCGGAGATGAACTCAGAGATTGAGGGGGATGAGATAGAAGGGTTCCACTCTAGAATTGGGGGTTGGGGATGAAGAAAACCAGGGGGAGAGAGGAGGGGAGGTCAGAAATTCCCACAAGGGGGCTCTTGCACAATACTTTTTTCACTTTCATTAATTCAATCAATTGGAAAATACAAGCTATATATAATAAATGTAAAAAGACACTAAATGCCCATAAATCTAAAGGTTTGGAAGGCATATTAGGGAGTTCCTAAATATTTCTCCCATGTGGTCAAAACTTAAACCATTAATCTAATCAAACTTGGACCATTGTCCATTCAAACTTACCTAATTTTCACCAACCAAGCCTAATAAGGCCAAAGAATGGGGCGCCCCCCTTCATGGGCTTCTCATGGGCCTAGGCTGGTCCAAGGCCAACCACTCAAGTCCAATAACCCATGTCTAGGACTTGGGCCCTTCCAAGTCTTGGTGGGTCCATGAGAGGAGGAAAGCCCACTTGGGCCTTAAGTGGCTATTAAGGTCCAATATGAACTAGGCTTCTAATGGACTCTACTAATGGCAACCTAGCCATGGACTTACATTACAAGTGGCCCATTGGCTTGTTATAAGCCTTACAAGGAGCCCAAATGAAAGAAATGAAACAAATACACAAGTACATCCCATACAAGTCAATAACACACAAATATGTTCCACCCGTATAGCTTTTGATGCCCCATCAATTTCTCCCCGGGTGGGAGGAACTCGACCCCGTCAAGTAAGGGGTGCGGCTGCTCGAGTACATCGGCAGATCCGTCACCGTGCCAAGTAGCGCGAGTATGCTCCACTCCTAGTGATCATCACCTACTCATTCCATATATACTCGATATGCACAAGCTGCTGTGGGCTAGAGGTGGACACTCCGGGTGGGGCACTCTCAAAAGGGAAGGAAGTGGCTCGAAGACTCACTAGGAATCACCGCTGAGTCTGTAGGTGACTAGATCCGTGTGTAGATATAGAACCGATCCCATACTCATCGAATGAGTCCACTCACCTCTTACGCATAAGAGAACGACAACGAGCGTGTACAAGACACATGCAGACTCACCAAACACTAACACACATATGCAAACAACACAAATAAGAAACGGACTCATGCATGACTCTAGACAAAACTAGTGTTAGTCAGACCCGTGCATGGATGACGGCGGACCAGGACACCCGAATATGTGTCATGCATGCATTTGACGTAACCGGAGATGGGTGGCATGGGGTACACCTAAATGTCCAAGTATGACCCAGTCATGCATGGACGGCCCTTTAGATTTAGGAGACTTGAGTGGGCTAGGAAAGCCGGGTGTGGAAGAGCCGGGTGTAGGTGTATCGTGGACGGGCTTGGTGGGTATGGAGGACCCGACCCGTAGGAAAGGGGTATGAAGGTGGACTTCCCCGAAGAAGTGAAGGGAACATGAAGGGTCTAAGGATCCACTAGGGAATGGGTCAAAGGGATCAAAGAAGGTATGACCCCTTGTGGTGGGTTCCCACAAGTCACGGTCCCACGTGTAGAAGTTTTGAAGGTGTGGATAGTCACCTTCTTGAATTGTGACGGGTGGGACGGGGATCGTAGGCAAGAAGTATGATTCCTCCCTCGGACAAAAGGGTATGAATTCGGGCTCGTCCGGTAGGTAGGGAGAAGTAGAAGAACCTCCGTGGTGACACAACCCACGGTGCACTCGGAGGTAATGGACCCGAAGGCCGGATGGGTGAAGCTAAGACTAGCGGGTTGGTCAAAGCCTCGGGCCAAAAGATGCGTCAACTACCATTGTGAATCTAATCCCATGATAAGATCGTCCAACGTATCAACATGGTGATGAGATCGAAATGTGGTATGGAAGGAATTGACCGACACTAAAGGTAGGGTGGGGTCCATGGATGGAAAGGGATGTGGGACCGAGCCTTCCTTGAGCCATCTAAGAAGTGGCTCGGCTATATAAAGAGTACCCGTTAGAAATATGGGTGGCTCGGGCTTTAGTAGTTCCAAATGAGATGGTTCCGTATCAAGTGCGGAAATATAGAGTGATGACATTGGAGCTCTCATGGGTGAGGAAGGAATGTCCTTCTCGTGGTGAAGGGGTCCTTGGGGTGGCTCCGGGAACAACCAATCTACCCGATAGACCGATCTAGGCTAGTACTAAACCGATCTAGGCTTGTACTAAACCTTTGCACTTGTCCCATCATGGCTTGGAACATTGCGCCCACTTCATCGGCACTATGGAATTGGGGTGTGGCCATGGTGGCTAAGATGGGGTTGGGTCCCCTAGGAATGGATATGCAAGGCCATTTTTTTTTATTTTAAAAGTAAAATGTGATGCTAACTAATGTACCTAGACATAACCAAAACTCGGTACGTGGCGGAGACAACCGATCCGAAGATCACTCGCACAGTGTGCGGC